>CM068373.1:67128897-67664529 GCA_034769895.1 Magicicada septendecula | reverse complement strand
GCCCTGCATTGTAAGAGTTCTCAAGACCCTGTCTTTTTGTGTCATGGAAGAACTGTCGTTTAAATCTTAGAACGTGGAAGTCATGTATGGTTCTCCATACCGATATTTTAATATGCGATTGTATACCGATATATTGCGGTGTGGAAAGGAAGAAGTATACTAATTGTAAATTGGCTTATTTCTTAATGTAATCAAAAATACGTGTTGTTTTCATTTGGTAGTTAGGTAATAATGGTGTTGGGTGTTTAGTTTACTGCTAAAATAAATAAAAGCTCTGGTTGAGAAAACATAACCTTAACGTGTAATAGTCTACAATGCTTATAACAGAGTGACACTTAAAATAAAGGACATAACGTTTTTAAGTTTACAAATTGGAAAAAACAACAGCAAATACAAAATAAAAAATACAAATGTTTTATGGTTAATGAAAAAACAAAAAAACACTGTATTTAGAATGACAACATATGCTCTACAAATTGTACATAATGGATGTTTGTTTTTGTTAGTCACAAAACGAGTACTTGTCGGAAAACGAATTTTACCCAAAAAAAACGAGTTCTACCACAAAATAGTGACATGTAGGCCTATAATAATAGGCGAGGGGTTGACCCTTAGGCCACTCCCACCTTACTTCGAGTTGGGTTTTTAGTGGTTTTACAAAAAAAATAGTTTTACATTACACACGTATTGGTTTCCATGTATAATTTCAGTTTTCATGTTAACCTAACATAATCAATTTTTGGTGTCACAGCCACGACCCTGTGATAAATTACTACTACAGTCATTTACCATTAAAAATATCAGTATGGAGAACCATACATGGACATCCATGTTCTAAGATTTATATTTTAAATCATTTAAAAAATGAAATGTTTCCATAGAAACTACTTCTTTCCACTTACTGCTTCAGCCTTAACCACAGTACTGTGGTCACTAACATATACCACCACACGTTATCGCACTCGATTTTCACTGATGATGGCAGTCGACGGGACTGCCGAAACGTCTGGTTTTGCAGAAAACATTGGACTATGACCAAACAGCCCGGGAAGGAATTTTAACAACAAACCACTACTTTGTTGCCGATAACGTAGTACACAAATAAAAATTATCCCTCCCCCTTCAAATAAAATTTTCATTTATAGAAAATTACCACCACCCCGTTCAAACTAGCTTCTGCCATTATAGATATTTCATCTATGTTTCTACAGTGGATTATGAAGATCTTCTTATCAGGATACTTTATTTATCAAAATTAAGTACATTACTCTTGTTACAACAAAAAATGTTTCCGGTAAACTACCCTTTCCCCATAACCGATCTTCACCAAAATCAGTAGGCCTTGAGTCTTCTACAACTTAGGCACATATGTAAAAATATTTGATTCTGTTTGAATTTACGGCAGTTATCGTTCGTCATGAAAAAATTTCTCTAGTAATATATATTATTAAACTTTCACTTGTGAAACTTACTTTATTTTATATTGTTCTGCTGTGTTAAGTTTTCGACTTTTGGGTAAGTAGTGTAGTATCTCAAGATTAGTATCTATGTTGGTGTAGCTGTGGTTTTTTGCATGTATGTGTGTGGCAAATATAATATACAAACACTACACAACACAACCAAACAGCATACTTAACGACAATTACATTATAAATCGCACCACTCTTTGATACAATTATACATAAAACAAACAATAATTCGGACCCCCGCACCAATCCCCTTCAACCACACACCACCCCACTCAACCTACCAAATAAAACCGTTACATGTTACTGGCAGTCTGTCTCACACCGCTGATGAAGGCGCACATCATACAGAAATGCGTACGCGAGGAAACAAAGTAAGGTTTCACAAATGAAAGTTTAATAATCTATATTAATTTAGTGCTGTGAAAAAAGAAGATGAACTATCAAGACAACTAAAATTTCTCTTGTTACAACATAAAATGTTGCTGGTAAACTACCCCTTTCTCTTAACCGATCTCACCAAAATCAACAGGCCATGAATTCTCTACAATTTGTGGATATATGCAAAAAAATTTATTTAATTATGTTTTAATTTACGGCAGTTATCGTTCGTCATAGAAAAAATTAACCTTGTTAAAACATAAAATGTTGTTGGTAACTACCCCTTTCTCTAACCGATCTTCACCAACATCAACAGATCTTGAGTACTTAACAATTCAGGAACGTATGCAAAAAAAATATTTGATTCTGTTTGAATGTGCAGCAGTTATCATTCGTCATAAGAAAATTAACCTTGTTAAAACATAAAATGTTGCAAGTTAACTACCCCTTTCCTTAACCGATCTTCACCAAAATCAATATGCCTTCAGTCCTTTACAATTCAGGAACGTATGCAAAAAAATATTTGATTCTGTTTGAATGTGTGGCAGTTATCATTTGTCATAAAAAAAATTACCCTTGTTAAAACATATAAACTGTTGCTGGTAAACTACCCCTTTCACTTAACCGATCTTCACCAAAATGAACAGATCTTGAGTCTTAAGAATTCAGGAATGTATGCAAAAAATTATTTGATTCTCTTTGTATGTGCGGCAGGTATCATTCGTCATAAGAAAAATTACCCTTGTTAAAACATAAAACATTGCAGGTAAACTACTTCTTTCTCTAAACCGATCTTCACCAAAACAAGAGACCTTGAGTTCTCTATAATTCAGGGACGTATGTAAAACATTATTTGATTCTGTTGAATTTGCGGCTCTTATCGTTTGCCATAAAAAAAAAATCTACAGAAAGAGAGACAGACACACAGACAGACACATACACAGACACTTTTTGAAAATGACTTTTTTCATGTTTTGAGGGTAGACAATCAGAATCTGCAATTATCTCGAACACAATTTTTTTTGCCATCACCATACCTTCCTCCTTATGGAACATGGAAGTAAAATGACAAACGAAATCAGTTGCAATCACCAGCCATTTATTTTGCAACATACAAAATTAAAATTTGTATAATTCTTTCACTACATAAAATTATGTGCAATATTCACTACATATCTAAGCCTAAAAATCGCATTATCGAAATAACTGCGGGTACGCATAAAGGCAGTACCAAATGATTTTATATATAATCTGAGAGCATGGAAGTCATGTATGGTTCTCGCATATAAACAAGAGTAAAATACTTAAATTTGATAAATAAATTATCCTGAAAAGAAGGTCATAATAAATCCACTGTATAAAGGTAGATGAAATATCTATAAAGAGGGTAGTTGAAGGGGGAGGGGGTATTTTTCTAAAATGAAAATGATAGTTGAAGGGGGAGGGGATAATTTTTTATATGTGTACTATGTTATCAGCAACAAAGTAGTAGTTTTTTGTTAAAATTTCTTCCCGGGATGTTTAGCCGTGGTCCAATGTTTTCTGCAAACCAGACGTTTCGGCAGTGCCATCGATTGCCATCATCAGTGAAAATCGAGTCCGCTAATGTGAGGTGGTATACATTAGTGACCTCAGTACTAATTTCATTTCAAAAATGATTTTAAATATATATCTTTGAACATGGAAGTCATGTATGGTTCTCCATACCAATATTTTGAAAAGGTCTGTGTGTGTGTGTCTGTGTGTAGAATGTTTTCTATGGTGAACAATAACTGCTGCAAATTCAAACAGAATCAAATAACTTTTTGCATACATCCTTGAATGTAGAGGACACAAGACCTATTGATTTTGGTAAAGATTGGTTAAGGGAAAGGGGTAGTTTACCAGCTACATTTTATGTTTTAACAACAGTAATTTTTCCTATGACGAACGATAACTGCCGTAAATTAAAACAGAATCAAATAATTTTTTGCATGTGTACCTGAGTTGTAGAGGACTCAAGACATATAGATTTTGGTGAAGATCGGTTAAAGGAAAGGCTAGTGTACCTGCAACATTTTATGTATTAACAAGAATAAAGAACTTAATTTTGATAAATAAAGTATCCTGAAAAGAAGGTCATAATAATCCACTGTAGAAATGTAGATGAAATATCTATAAATGAAGAGGCTAGTTAAAGGGAGCGGGGGTAATTTTCTATAAACAAAAATGATAGTTGCTGGGGGAGGGGATAATTAACTTCCATGTTCCATATAATGGTCAAGGCGAAAAAATCGTGTTGAAGATAAGGGTTGATTCTGATTGTACTACCCTCAAAACATGAGAAAAGTAATTTTTTCAAAAAGTGTCTGTGTGTCTATCTGTGTGTAGAATTTTTTCTATGGCAAACGATAACAGCCGCAAATTCAAACAGAATCAAATAATTTTTCGCAATACAGCTCTGAATTGCTACAATATTTTGAATGTTCATCACTACTTTGTTCACAGCACTTTATAATTGTTAGTATTGATGGTACTTTGTCTTGTGAACTTACTTGTTGTATCTCTCATACGATGTTTCGGAGTGTTGTTCTCCCTTCATCAGTGAGGTTTGTATACAGAATGTGCCAAGTTGTCAGTAATTTGTAACGGTTTTTAGTTAACAGGTTGTGTGTGGGGTGGGGGGTGAAGCGGATTGGCACCAATTCAAAATCCAAATTCAATCTGCGATTGAAAATTCCCGCGCCAACCCCCTTCCACCTCCAACCCCACACACAACCTGTTAACTACAACCGTTACAAATTACCGACAACTTGGCACATTCTGTATACAAACCTCACTGAAGAAGGAGAACAACACTCCGAAACGTCGTATGAGAGAATACAACAAGTAAGTTCACAAGAGAAAGTACCATCAATATTAATAATATTGATTTATGTTTTAACATCAATATTAATAAGCAACGCTTTATGTTTTAACAAGAGTAATTTTTCTATGGTGAACGATAACTGCCGCAAATTCAAACAGAATCAAATAAGTTTTTGCACACATCCCTGAATTGTAGAGGACTCAATGCCTATTGATTCTGGTGAAGATCGGTTAAGGAAATGGGTTGCTTACCGGCAACATTTTACGTTTTAACAAGAGTAAATTGCTTAATTTTGATAAAAAATGTATCCTGAAAAGAAGGTCATAATAATCCACTGTAGAAAGGTAGATGAAATATTTATAAATGAAAAGGGTAGTAGAAGGGGAAGGTGGTAAATTTCTATAAATTAAAATGGTAGTTGATGAGGGAGGAGATAATTTATTATGTTTTATATGTGTACTACGTTATTGACAACAAAGAAGTAGTTTCTATGGAAACTTTTTATTTCACTTTGACAAATTTCTATATTTTTTAGGAATTATCGAACCGAATTCAAGTAAATGATTGGAACTGTATGAGTACACCCGCAATACATTTCGATGTTTTACTTCCATGTTCCTTAAGGAAAATGGAAGTATGGTGAAGGCAAAAAAAATCGTGTTCTAGATTATTGCAAATTCTGATTGTACTACACTCAAAACATGAAAAAAAGTCATTTACCAAAAAGTCTCTCTCTCTCTCTCTCTCTCTCTCTCTCTCTCTCTCTCTCTCTCTCTCTCTCTCTCTCTCTCCTCTCTCTCTCTCCTCTCTCTCTCTCTCTCTCTCTCTCTGTGTGTGTGTGTGTGTGTGTGTGTGTGTGTGTGTGTGTGTGTGTGTGTGTGTGTGTGTGTGTGTGTGTGTGTGTGTGTGTGTGTGTGTGTGTGTGTGTGTGTGTGTGTGTGTGTGTGTGTCAAACGATAATAGCCGCAATTCAAACAGAATCAAATAATGTTTCGCATACAGCCCTGAATTATAGAGTTCTCAAGACCTATTGTTTTTGGTGAAGATTGGTTGAGGGAAAGGAGTAGTTACCTGCAACGGTTTATTTTTATCAAGTTTAATTTTTTTTATGGCAAACGATAACAGCCGTAAATTCAAACAGAATCAAATAATGTTTCGCATACAGCCCTAAATTATAGAGTTCTCAAGACCTATTGTTTTTGGTGAAGATCGGTTAACGGGAAGGCGTAGTTTACCAGCAACGTTTTTCTTATCAAGGGTAATTTTTTTCTATGGCAAATGATAACAGCCGCAAATTCAAACAGAATCAAATAATGTTTTGGATACAGCCCTGAATTGGAGAGTTCTCAAGATCTGTTGGTTTTGGTGAAGATCGGTTAAAGGAAAGGGGTAGTTTACTAGCAACGTTTTATGTTTTAACATGGGTATTTTCTATGGCAAATGATAACAGCCCCAAATTCAAACAGAATCAAATAATTTTTTGCATACAGCCCTGAATTGTAGAGTTCTCAAGACCTATAGTTTTTGGTGAAGATCGGTTAAGGGAAAGGGGTAGTTTACCAGCAACATTTTATGTTTTAACTAGGGTACTTTATATGGCAAACGATAACAGCCGCAAATTCAAACATAATCAAATAACTTTTTGCATGCAACTTTGAATTGTAGAGTTTTCAAGACCGTTTGTTTTGGTGAAGATCTGTTAAGGGGAAGGGGTAGTTTACGGCAACGTTTTTTTATCAAGGGTAATTTTTCCTATGGCAAACGATAACAGCCACAAATTCAAACAGAATCAAATAATGTTCTGGATACAGTCCTGAATTGTAAAGTTGTCAGGACCTGTTGGTTTTGGTGAAGATCTGTTAAGGGAAAGGGGTAGTTTACCGCAAGGTTTTTTATCAAGTGTAATTTTTCCTATGGCAAACGATAACAGCTGCAAATTCAAACAGAATCAACAACGTTTTTGCATACCGTCTTGAATTATACAGAACTCAAGGTTTGTTGATTTTGTTGAAGATCGGTTAAGGGAAAGGGGTAGTTTACCAGCTACGTTTTATGTTTTAACAAGGGTAATTTTTTCTAAGACGAACGGTAACTGCTGTAAATTCAAAGAGAATCAAATAATGTTTTGCATACAGCCCTGCATTGTAGAGTTCTCAAGACCTGTCTTTTTTGTGTCATGGAAGAACTGTCCGTTTAAATCTTAGAACGTGGAAGTCATGTATGGTTCTCCATACCGATATTTTAATATGCGATTGTATACCGATATATTGCGGTGTGGAAAGAAGAAGTATACTAATTGTAAATTGGCCTATTTCTTAATGTAAATCAAAATACGTGTTGTTTTCATTTGGTAGTTAGGTAATAATGGTGTTGGGTGTTTAGTTTACTGCTAAAATAAATAAAAGCTCTGGTTGAGAAAACATAACCTTAAACGTGTAATAGTCTACAATGCTTATAACAGAGTGACACTTAAAATAAAGGACATAACGTTTTTAAGTTTACAAATTGGAAAAAACAACAGCAAATACAAAATACAAAATACAAATGTTTATGGTTAATGAAAAAAACAAAAAACACTGTATTTAGGAATGACAACATATGCTCTACAAATTGTACATAATGGATGTTTGTTTTTTGTTAGTCACAAAACGAGTACTTGTCGGAAAACGAATTTTACCCAAAAAAACGAGTTCTACCACAAAATAGTGACATGTAGGCCTATAATAATAGGCGAGGGGTTGACCCTTAGGCCACTCCCACCTTACTTCGAGTTGGGTTTTTAGTGGTTTTACAAAAAAAATAGTTTTACATTACACACGTATTGGTTTCCATGTATAATTTCAGTTTTCATGTTAACCTAACATAATCAATTTTTGGTGTCACAGCCACGACCCGGTGATAAATTACTACTACAGTCATTTACCATTAAAAATATCAGTATGGAGAACCATACATGACATCCATGTTCTAAGATTTATATTTTAAATCATTTACAAAATGAGATGCTTCCATAGAAACTACTTCTTTCCACTTACTGCTTCAGCCTTAACCACAGTACTGTGGTCACTAACGTATACCACCACACGTTATCGCACTCGATTTTCACTGATGATGGCAGTCGACGGGACTGCGGAAACGTCTGGTTTTGCAGAAAACATTGGACTATGACCAAACAGCCCGGGAAGGAATTTTAACAACAAACCACTACTTTGTTGCCGATAACGTAGTACACAAATAAAAATTATCCCCTCCCCCTTCAAATATAATTTTCATTTATAGAAAATTACCACCACCCCGTTCAACTAGCTTCTCCATTTATAGATATTTCATCTATGTTTCTACAGTGGATTATGAAGATCTTCTTATCAGGATACTTTATTTATCAAAATTAAGTACATTACTCTTGTTACAACAAAAAATGTTTCCGGTAAACTACCCTTTCCCCATAACCGATCTTCACCAAAATCAGTAGGCCTTGAGTCTTCTACAACTTAGGCACATATGTAAAAATTATTTGATTCTGTTTGAATTTACGGCAGTTATCGTTCGTCATGAAAAAATTTCTCTTAGTAATATATATTATTAAACTTTCACTTGTGAAACTTACTTTATTTTATATTGTTCTGCTGTGTTAAGTTTTCGACTTTTGGGTAAGTAGTGTAGTATCTCAAGATTAGTATCTATGTTGGTGTAGCTGTGGTTTTTTGCATGTATGTGTGTGGCAAATATAAATATACAAACACTACACAACACAACCAAACAGCATACTTAACGACCAATTACATTATAAATCGCACACACTCTTTGATACAATTATACATAAAACAAACAATAATTCGGACCCCCGCACCAATCCCCTTCAACCACACACCACCCCCACTCAACCTACCAAATAAAACCGTTACATGTTACTGGCAGTCTGTCTCACACCGCTGATGAAGGCGCACATCATACAGAAATGCGTACGCGAGGAAACAAAGTAAGTTTCACAAATGAAAGTTTAATAATCTATATTATTTTAGTGCTGTGAAAAAAGAAGATGAACTATCAAGACAACTAAAATTTCTCTTGTTACAACATAAAATGTTGCTGGTAAACTACCCCTTTCTCTTAACCGATCTTCACCAAAATCAACAGGCCATGAATTCTCTACAATTTGTGGATATATGCAAAAAATTATTTAATTATGTTTTAATTTACGGCAGTTATCGTTCGTCATAGAAAAAATTAACCTTGTTAAAACATAAAATGTTGTTGGTAAACTACCCCTTTCTCTTAACCGATCTTCACCAACATCAACAGATCTTGAGTACTTAACAATTCAGGAACGTATGCAAAAAAATATTTGATTCTGTTTGAATGTGCAGCAGTTATCATTCGTCATAAGAAAAATTAACCTTGTTAAAGCATAAAATGTTGCAAGTTAACTACCCCTTTCCCTTAACCGATCTTCACCAAAATCAATATGCCTTCAGTCCTTTACAATTCAGGAACGTATGCAAAAAAATATTTGATTCTGTTTGAATGTGTGGCAGTTATCATTTGTCATAAAAAAAATTACCCTTGTTAAAACATATAAACTGTTGCTGGTAAACTACCCCTTTCACTTAACCGATCTTCACCAAAATGAACAGATCTTGAGTACTTAAGAATTCAGGAATGTATGCAAAAAATTATTTGATTCTCTTTGTATGTGCGGCAGGTATCATTCGTCATAAGAAAAATTACCCTTGTTAAAACATAAAACATTGCAGGTAAACTACTTCTTTCTCTAAACCGATCTTCACCAAAACAAGAGACCTTGAGTTCTCTATAATTCAGGGACGTATGTAAAACATTATTTGATTCTGTTTGAATTTGCGGCTCTTATCGTTTGCCATAGAAAAAAAATCTACAGAAAGAGAGACAGACACACAGACAGACACATACACAGACACTTTTTGAAAAATGACTTTTTTCATGTTTTGAGGGTAGACAATCAGAATCTGCAATTATCTCGAACACAATTTTTTTTGCCATCACCATACTTCCTCCTTATGGAACATGGAAGTAAAATGACAAACGAAATCAGTTGCAATCACCAGCCATTTATTTTGCAACATACAAAATTAAAATTTGTATAATGCTTTCACTACATAAAATTATGTGCAATATTCACTACATATCTAAGCCTAAAAATCGCATTATCGAAATAACTGCGGGTACGCATAAAGGCAGTACCAAATGATTTTATATATAATCTGAGAGCATGGAAGTCATGTATGGTTCTCGCATATAAACAAGAGTAAAATACTTAAATTTGATAAATAAATTATCCTGAAAAGAAGGTCATAATAATCCACTGTATAAAGGTAGATGAAATATCTATAAAGAGGGTAGTTGAAGGGGGAGGGGGTATTTTTCTAAAAATGAAAATGATAGTTGAAGGGGGAGGGGATAATTTTTTATATGTGTACTATGTTATCAGCAACAAAGTAGTAGTTTTTTGTTAAAATTTCTTCCCGGGCTGTTTAGCCGTGGTCCAATGTTTTCTGCAAAACCAGACGTTTCGGCAGTGCCATCGATTGCCATCATCAGTGAAAATCGAGTCCGCTAATGTGAGGTGGTATACATTAGTGACCTCAGTACTAATTTCATTTCAAAAATGATTTTAAATATATATCTTTGAACATGGAAGTCATGTATGGTTCTCCATACCAATATTTTGAAAAGGTCTGTGTGTGTGTGTGTCTGTGTGTAGAATGTTTTCTATGGTGAACAATAACTGCTGCAAATTCAAACAGAATCAAATAACTTTTTGCATACATCCTTGAATTGTAGAGGACACAAGACCTATTGATTTTGGTAAAGATTGGTTAAGGGAAAGGGGTAGTTTACCAGCTACATTTTATGTTTTAACAACAGTAATTTTTCCTATGACGAACGATAACTGCCGTAAATTCAAACAGAATCAAATAATTTTTTGCATATGTACCTGAGTTGTAGAGGACTCAAGACATATAGATTTTGGTGAAGATCGGTTAAAGGGAAAGGCTAGTGTACCTGCAACATTTTATGTATTAACAAGAATAAAGAACTTAATTTTGATAAATAAAGTATCCTGAAAATAAGGTCATAATAATCCACTGTAGAAATGTAGATGAAATATCTATAAATGAAGGGGCTAGTTAAAGGGAGCGGGGGTAATTTTCTATAAACAAAAATGATAGTTGCTGGGGGGAGGGGATAATTAACTTCCATGTTCCATATAATGGTCAAGGCGAAAAAAATCGTGTTGAAGATAAGGGTTGATTCTGATTGTACTACCCTCAAAACATGAAGAAAAGTAATTTTTTCAAAAAGTGTCTGTGTGTCTATCTGTGTGTAGAATTTTTTCTATGGCAAACGATAACAGCTGCAAATTCAAACAGAATCAAATAATTTTTCGCAATACAGCTCTGAATTGCTACAATATTTTGAATGTTCATCACTACTTTGTTCACAGCACTTTATAATTGTTAATATTGATGGTACTTTCTCTTGTGAACTTACTTGTTGTATTCTCTCATACGATGTTTCGGAGTGTTGTTCTCCTTCATCAGTGAGGTTTGTATACAGAATGTGCCAAGTTGTCAGTAATTTGTAACGGTTTTTAGTTAACAGGTTGTGTGTGGGGTGGGGGTGGAAGCGGATTGGCACCAATTCAAAATCCAAATTCAATCTGCGATTCAAAATCCCGCGCCAACCCCCTTCACCTCCAACCCCACACACAACCTGTTAACTACAAACCGTTACAAATTACCGACAACTTGGCACATTCTGTATACAAACCTCACTGAAGAAGGAGAACAACACTCCGAAACGTCGTATGAGAGAATACAACAAGTAAGTTCACAAGAGAAAGTACCATCAATATTAATAATATTGATTTATGTTTTAACATCAATATTAATAAGCAACGCTTTATGTTTTAACAAGAGTAATTTTTTCTATGGTGAACGATAACTGCCGCAAATTCAAACAGAATCAAATAAGTTTTTGCACACATCCCTGAATTGTAGAGGACTCAATGCCTATTGATTCTGGTGAAGATCGGTTAAGGGAAATGGGTTGCTTACCGGCAACATTTTACGTTTTAACAAGAGTAAATTGCTTAATTTTGATAAAAAATGTATCCTGAAAAGAAGGTCATAATAATCCACTGTAGAAAGGTAGATGAAATATTTATAAATGAAAAGGGTAGTAGAAGGGGAAGGTGGTAAATTTCTATAAATTAAAATGGTAGTTGATGAGGGAGGAGATAATTTATTATGTTTTATATGTGTACTACGTTATTGACAACAAAGAAGTAGTTTCTATGGAAACTTTTTATTTCACTTTGACAAATTTCTATATTTTTTTAGGAATTATCGAACCGAATTCAAGTAAATGATTGGAACTGTATGAGTACACCCGCAATACATTTCGATGTTTTACTTCCATGTTCCTTAAGGAAATGGAAGTATGGTGAAGGCAAAAAAAATCGTGTTCTAGATTATTGCAAATTCTGATTGTACTACACTCAAAACATGAAAAAAAGTCGTTTTCCAAAAAGTCTCTCTCTCTCTCTCTCTCTCTCTCTCTCTCTCTCTCCTCGGTGTGTGTGTGTGTGTGTGTGTGTGTGTGTGTGTGTGTGTGTGTGTGTGTGTGTGTGTGTGTGTGTGTGTGTGTGTGTGTGTGTGTGTGTGTGTGTGTGTGTGTGTGTGTCAAACGATAATAGCCGCAAATTCAAACAGAATCAAATAATGTTTCGCATACAGCCCTGAATTATAGAGTTCTCAAGACCTATTGTTTTTGGTGAAGATTGGTTGAGGGAAAGGAGTAGTTTACCTGCAACGGTTTATTTTTATCAAGTTTAATTTTTTTCTATGGCAAATGATAACAGCCGTAAATTCAAACAGAATCAAATAATGTTTCGCATACAGCCCTAAATTATAGAGTTCTCAAGACCTATTGTTTTTGGTGAAGATCGGTTAACGGGAAGGCGTAGTTTACCAGCAACGTTTTTCTTATCAAGGGTAATTTTTTTCTATGGCAAATGATAACAGCCGCAAATTCAAACAGAATCAAATAATGTTTTGGATACAGCCCTGAATTGGAGAGTTCTCAAGATCTGTTGGTTTTGGTGAAGATCGGTTAAAGGAAAGGGGTAGTTTACTAGCAACGTTTTATGTTTTAACATGGGTATTTTCTATGGCAAATGATAACAGCCCCAAATTCAAACAGAATCAAATAATTTTTTGCATACAGCCCTGAATTGTAGAGTTCTCAAGACCTATAGTTTTTGGTGAAGATCGGTTAAGGGAAAGGGGTAGTTTACCAGCAACATTTTATGTTTTAACTAGGGTACTTTATATGGCAAACGATAACAGCCGCAAATTCAAACATAATCAAATAACTTTTTGCATGCAACTTTGAATTGTAGAGTTTTCAAGACCGTTTGTTTTTGGTGAAGATCTGTTAAGGGGAAGGGGTAGTTTACCGGCAACGTTTTTTTATCAAGGGTAATTTTACTTCCATATTCCTTAAGGAATGGAAGTATGGTGATGGCAAAAAAAATCGTGTTCGAGATTATTGCAGATGCTGATTCTACTACACTCAAAACATGAAAAAAAGTCGTTTTCCGAAAAGTGTCTGTGTGTCTGTCTGTCTGTCTGTGTGTCTGTGTGTCTGTCTGTCTGTAGATTTTTTTTCTATGGCAAACGATAACTGCCGCAAATTCAAACAGAATCAAATAATTTTTTGCATACAGCCCTGATTTGCAGAGTACTCGCGACCTATTGTTTTTGGTGAAGATCGGTTGAGGGAAAGGGGTAGTTTACCTGCAACGGTTTTTTTTTAGCAAGGGTAATTTTGTTTGTTTGGCAAACGATAACAGCCGCAAATTCAAACATAATCAAATAATATTTCGCATACAGCCCTGAATTGTAGAGTTCTCAAGATCTGCTGATTTTGGTGAAGATCGGTTAAGGGAAAGGGGTAGTTTACCTGTAACGTTTTATGTTTTAACAAGGGTATTTCCTATAGCAAACGATAACAGCCGCAAATTCAAACAGAATCAAAAGATTATTTGCATACAGCCCTAAATTGTAGAGTTCTCAAGACCTATTGTTTTTGGTGAAGTTCGGTTGAGGGAAAGGGGTAGTTTACCTGCCACGTTTTTTGTTTTATCAAGGGTATTTTCTATGGCAAACGATAACAGCCGCAAATTCAAACAGAATCAAATAATGTTTTGTATACAGCCCTGATTTGTAGAGTACTCAAGACCTATTGTTTTTGGTGAAGATCGGTTAAGGGAAAGGGGTAGTTTCCCTGTAAGGTTTTATGTTTAACAAGGGTATTTCCTATGGCAAACGATAACAGCCGCAAATTCAAACAGAATCAAAAGATTATTTGCATACAGCCCTAAATTGTAGAGTTCTCAAGACTTGTGGTTTTTGGTGAAGATCGGTTGAGGGAAAGGGGTAGTTTACCTGCAACGTTTTTTTAACAAGGGTATTTTCTATGGCAAACGATAACAGCCGCAAATTCAAACAGAATCAAATAATGTTTTGCATACAGCCCTGATTTGTAGAGTACTCAAGACCTATTGTTTTTGGTGAAGATCGGTTAAGGGGAAGGGGTAGTTTACCTGCAACGTTTTTTTATCAAGCGTATTTTCTATGGCAAACGATAACTGCCGCAAATTCAAACAGAATCAAATAACTTTTTGCATACAGCCCTGATTTGTAGAGTACTCACGACCTATTGTTTTTGGTGAAGATCGGTTAAGGGAAAGGGGTAGTTTACCTGCAACGGTTTTTTTTTTATCAAGGGAAATTTTGTTTGTTTGGCAAACGATAACAGCCGCAAATTCAAACAGAATCAAATAATGTTTCGCATACAGTCCTGAATTGTAGAGTTCTCAAGATCTGTTGATTTTGGTGAAGATCGGTTAAGGGAAAGAGGTAGTTTACCTGTAACGTTTTCTGTTTTAACAAGGTTATTTTTTATGGCAAACGATAACAGCCGTAAATTCAAACAGAATCAAAAGATTTTTTGCATACAGCCCTAAATTGTAGAGTTCTCAAGACCTATTGTTTTTGGTGAAGATCGGTTAAGGGAAAGGGGTAGTTTACCTACAACGTTTTTTTAACAAGGTTATTTTCTATGGCAAACGATAACAGCCGCAAATTCAAACATAATCAAATAATTTTCTGCATACAGCCTTGGTTTGTAGAGTACTCAAGACCTTTTGTTTTTGGTGAAGATCGGTTGAGGGAAAGGGGTAGTTTACCTGCAACGTTTGTTATAAAGCGTATTTTCTATGGCAAACGATAACTGCCGCAAATTCAAACAGAATCAAATAATTTTTTGCATACATAAGTGAATTGTAGAGGACTCAAGGCCATTAGATTTTGGTGAAGATCGGTTAAGGGGAAGGGGTAGTTTACCTGCAACCTTTTACGTTTTAACAAGAGTAAAGTACTTGAAAATTCATTTAAACTTTTTCAAACAATGGTAATTGTTAAAAATAAAATAATTTTGTTGCCAGGCAATAAAATTATAATTTTTTCATTTTAATGTAAATTATGTATATATTAGAAAATATATAGTGCTTGGCAGGCAAGCATATTTCAGATTATAAGTCTTAGAATATGGAAGTCATGTATGGTTCTCCATACCGATATTTTCCTATGGCAAACGATAACAGCCACAAATTCAAACAGAATCAAATAATGTTCTGGATACAGTCCTGAATTGTAAAGTTGTCAGGACCTGTTGGTTTTGGTGAAGATCTGTTAAGGGAAAGGGGTAGTTTACCGGCAAGGTTTTTTTATCAAGTGTAATTTTTCCTATGGCAAACGATAACAGCTGCAAATTCAAACAGAATCAACAACGTTTTTGCATACCGTCTTGAATTATACAGAACTCAAGGTTTGTTGATTTTGTTGAAGATCGGTTAAGGGAAAGGGGTAGTTTACCAGCTACGTTTTATGTTTTAACAAGGGTAATTTTTTCTAAGACGAACGGTAACTGCTGTAAATTCAAAGAGAATCAAATAATGTTTTGCATACAGCCCTGCATTGTAGAGTTCTCAAGACCTGTCTTTTTTGTGTCATGGAAGAACTGTCGTTTAAATCTTAGAACGTGGAAGTCATGTATGGTTCTCCATACCGATATTTTAATATGCGATTGTATACCGATATATTGCGGTGTGGAAAGGAAGAAGTATACTAATTGTAAATTGGCCTATTTCTTAATGTAAATCAAAAATACGTGTTGTTTTCATTTGGTAGTTAGGTAATAATGGTGTTGGGTGTTTAGTTTACTGCTAAAATAAATAAAAGCTCTGGTTGAGAAAACATAACCTTAAACGTGTAATAGTCTACAATGCTTATAACAGAGTGACACTTAAAATAAAGGACATAACGTTTTTAAGTTTACAAATTGGAAAAAACAACAGCAAATACAAAATACAAAATACAAATGTTTATGGTTAATGCAAAAACAAAAAACACTGTATTTAGGAATGACAACATATGCTCTACAAATTGTACATAATGGATGTTTGTTTTTTGTTAGTCACAAAACGAGTACTTGTCGGAAAACGAATTTTACCCAAAAAAACGAGTTCTACCACAAAATAGTGACATGTAGGCCTATAATAATAGGCGAGGGGTTGACCCTTAGGCCACTCCCACCTTACTTCGAGTTGGGTTTTTAGTGGTTTTACAAAAAAAATAGTTTTACATTACACACGTATTGGTTTCCATGTATAATTTCAGTTTTCATGTTAACCTAACATAATCAATTTTTGGTGTCACAGCCACGACCCGGTGATAAATTACTACTACAGTCATTTACCATTAAAAATATCAGTATGGAGAACCATACATGACATCCATGTTCTAAGATTTATATTTTAAATCATTTACAAAATGAAATGCTTCCATAGAAACTACTTCTTTCCACTTACTGCTTCAGCCTTAACCACAGTACTGTGGTCACTAACGTATACCACCACACGTTATCGCACTCGATTTTCACTGATGATGGCAGTCGACGGGACTGCGGAAACGTCTGGTTTTGCAGAAAACATTGGACTATGACCAAACAGCCCGGGAAGGAATTTTAACAACAAACCACTACTTTGTTGCCGATAACGTAGTACACAAATAAAAATTATCCCCTCCCCCATCAAATATAATTTTCATTTATAGAAAATTACCACCACCCCGTTCAACTAGCTTCTCCATTTATAGATATTTCATCTATGTTTCTACAGTGGATTATGAAGATCTTCTTATCAGGATACTTTATTTATCAAAATTAAGTACATTACTCTTGTTACAACAAAAAATGTTTCCGGTAAACTACCCTTTCCCCATAACCGATCTTCACCAAAATCAGTAGGCCTTGAGTCTTCTACAACTTAGGCACATATGTAAAAATTATTTGATTCTGTTTGAATTTACGGCAGTTATCGTTCGTCATGAAAAAATTTCTCTTAGTAATATATATTATTAAACTTTCACTTGTGAAACTTACTTTATTTTATATTGTTCTGCTGTGTTAAGTTTTCGACTTTTGGGTAAGTAGTGTAGTATCTCAAGATTAGTATCTATGTTGGTGTAGCTGTGGTTTTTTGCATGTATGTGTGTGGCAAATATAAATATACAAACACTACACAACGCAACCAAACAGCATACTTAACGACCAATTACATTATAAATCGCACACACTCTTTGATACAATTATACATAAAACAAACAATAATTCGGACCCCCGCACCAATCCCCTTCAACCACACACCACCCCCACTCAACCTACCAAATAAAACCGTTACATGTTACTGGCAGTCTGTCTCACACCGCTGATGAAGGCGCACATCATACAGAAATGCGTACGCGAGGAAACAAAGTAAGTTTCACAAATGAAAGTTTAATAATCTATATTAATTTAGTGCTGTGAAAAAAGAAGATGAACTATCAAGACAACTAAAATTTCTCTTGTTACAACATAAAATGTTGCTGGTAAACTACCCCTTTCTCTTAACCGATCTTCACCAAAATCAACAGGCCATGAATTCTCTACAATTTGTGGATATATGCAAAAAATTATTTAATTATGTTTTAATTTACGGCAGTTATCGTTCGTCATAGAAAAAATTAACCTTGTTAAAACATAAAATGTTGTTGGTAAACTACCCCTTTCTCTTAACCGATCTTCACCAACATCAACAGATCTTGAGTACTTAACAATTCAGGAACGTATGCAAAAAAATATTTGATTCTGTTTGAATGTGCAGCAGTTATCATTCGTCATAAGAAAAATTAACCTTGTTAAAGCATAAAATGTTGCAAGTTAACTACCCCTTTCCCTTAACCGATCTTCACCAAAATCAATATGCCTTCAGTCCTTTACAATTCAGGAACGTATGCAAAAAAATATTTGATTCTGTTTGAATGTGTGGCAGTTATCATTTGTCATAAAAAAAATTACCCTTGTTAAAACATATAAACTGTTGCTGGTAAACTACCCCTTTCACTTAACCGATCTTCACCAAAATGAACAGATCTTGAGTACTTAAGAATTCAGGAATGTATGCAAAAAATTATTTGATTCTCTTTGTATGTGCGGCAGGTATCATTCGTCATAAGAAAAATTACCCTTGTTAAAACATAAAACATTGCAGGTAAACTACTTCTTTCTCTAAACTGATCTTCACCAAAACAAGAGACCTTGAGTTCTCTATAATTCAGGGACGTATGTAAAACATTATTTGATTCTGTTTGAATTTGCGGCTCTTATCGTTTGCCATAGAAAAAAAATCTACAGAAAGAGAGACAGACACATACACAGACACTTTTTGAAAAATGACTTTTTTCATGTTTTGAGGGTAGACAATCAGAATCTGCAATTATCTCGAACACAATTTTTTTTGCCATCACCATACTTCCTCCTTATGGAACATGGAAGTAAAATGACAAACGAAATCAGTTGCAATCACCAGCCATTTATTTTGCAACATACAAAATTAAAATTTGTATAATTCTTTCACTACATAAAATTATGTGCAATATTCACTACATATCTAAGCCTAAAAATCGCATTATCGAAATAACTGCGGGTACGCATAAAGGCAGTACCAAATGATTTTATATATAATCTGAGAGCATGGAAGTCATGTATGGTTCTCGCATATAAACAAGAGTAAAATACTTAAATTTGATAAATAAATTATCCTGAAAAGAAGGTCATAATAATCCACTGTATAAAGGTAGATGAAATATCTATAAAGAGGGTAGTTGAAGGGGGAGGGGGTATTTTTCTAAAAATGAAAATGATAGTTGAAGGGGGAGGGGATAATTTTTTATATGTGTACTATGTTATCAGCAACAAAGTAGTAGTTTTTTGTTAAAATTTCTTCCCGGGCTGTTTAGCCGTGGTCCAATGTTTTCTGCAAAACCAGACGTTTCGGCAGTGCCATCGATTGCCATCATCAGTGAAAATCGAGTCCGCTAATGTGAGGTGGTATACATTAGTGACCTCAGTACTAATTTCATTTCAAAAATGATTTTAAATATATATCTTTGAACATGGAAGTCATGTATGGTTCTCCATACCAATATTTTGAAAAGGTCTGTGTGTGTGTGTCTGTGTGTAGAATGTTTTCTATGGTGAACAATAACTGCTGCAAATTCAAACAGAATCAAATAACTTTTTGCATACATCCTTGAATTGTAGAGGACACAAGACCTATTGATTTTGGTAAAGATTGGTTAAGGGAAAGGGGTAGTTTACCAGCTACATTTTATGTTTTAACAACAGTAATTTTTCCTATGACGAACGATAACTGCCGTAAATTCAAACAGAATCAAATAATTTTTTGCATATGTACCTGAGTTGTAGAGGACTCAAGACATATAGATTTTGGTGAAGATCGGTTAAAGGGAAAGGCTAGTGTACCTGCAACATTTTATGTATTAACAAGAATAAAGAACTTAATTTTGATAAATAAAGTATCCTGAAAATAAGGTCATAATAATCCACTGTAGAAATGTAGATGAAATATCTATAAATGAAGAGGCTAGTTAAAGGGAGCGGGGGTAATTTTCTATAAACAAAAATGATAGTTGCTGGGGGGAGGGGATAATTAACTTCCATGTTCCATATAATGGTCAAGGCGAAAAAAATCGTGTTGAAGATAAGGGTTGATTCTGATTGTACTACCCTCAAAACATGAAGAAAAGTAATTTTTTCAAAAAGTGTCTGTGTGTCTATCTGTGTGTAGAATTTTTTCTATGGCAAACGATAACAGCCGCAAATTCAAACAGAATCAAATAATTTTTCGCAATACACCTCTGAATTGCTACAATATTTTGAATGTTCATCACTACTTTGTTCACAGCACTTTATAATTGTTAATATTGATGGTACTTTCTCTTGTGAACTTACTTGTTGTATTCTCTCATACGATGTTTCGGAGTGTTGTTCTCCTTCATCAGTGAGGTTTGTATACAGAATGTGCCAAGTTGTCAGTAATTTGTAACGGTTTTTAGTTAACAGGTTGTGTGTGGGGTGGGGGTGGAAGCGGATTGGCATCAATTCAAAATCCAAATTCAATCTGCGATTCAAAATCCCGCGCCAACCCCCTTCCACCTCCAACCCCACACACAACCTGTTAACTACAAACCGTTACAAATTACCGACAACTTGGCACATTCTGTATACAAACCTCACTGAAGAAGGAGAACAACACTCCGAAACGTCGTATGAGAGAATACAACAAGTAAGTTCACAAGAGAAAGTACCATCAATATTAATAATATTGATTTATGTTTTAACATCAATATTAATAAGCAACGCTTTATGTTTTAACAAGAGTAATTTTTTCTATGGTGAACGATAACTGCCGCAAATTCAAACAGAATCAAATAAGTTTTTGCACACATCCCTGAATTGTAGAGGACTCAATGCCTATTGATTCTGGTGAAGATCGGTTAAGGGAAATGGGTTGCTTACCGGCAACATTTTACGTTTTAACAAGAGTAAATTGCTTAATTTTGATAAAAAATGTATCCTGAAAAGAAGGTCATAATAATCCACTGTAGAAAGGTAGATGAAATATTTATAAATGAAAAGGGTAGTAGAAGGGGAAGGTGGTAAATTTCTATAAATTAAAATGGTAGTTGATGAGGGAGGAGATAATTTATTATGTTTTATATGTGTACTACGTTATTGACAACAAAGAAGTAGTTTCTATGGAAACTTTTTATTTCACTTTGACAAATTTCTATATTTTTTTAGGAATTATCGAACCGAATTCAAGTAAATGATTGGAACTGTATGAGTACACCCGCAATACATTTCGATGTTTTACTTCCATGTTCCTTAAGGAAATGGAAGTATGGTGAAGGCAAAAAAAATCGTGTTCTAGATTATTGCAAATTCTGATTGTACTACACTCAAAACATGAAAAAAAGTCGTTTTCCAAAAAGTCTCTCTCTCTCTCTCTCTCTCTCTCTCTCTCTCTCTCTCTCTCTCTCTCTCTCTCTCTCTCTCTCTCTCTCTCTCTCTCTCTCTCTCTCTCCTCTGTGTGTGTGTGTGTGTGTGTGTGTGTGTGTGTGTGTGTGTGTGTGTGTGTGTGTGTGTGTGTGTGTGTGTGTGTGTGTGTGTGTGTGTGTGTGTGTGTGTGTCAAACGATAATAGCCGCAAATTCAAACAGAATCAAATAATGTTTCGCATACAGCCCTGAATTATAGAGTTCTCAAGACCTATTGTTTTTGGTGAAGATTGGTTGAGGGAAAGGAGTAGTTTACCTGCAACGGTTTATTTTTATCAAGTTTAATTTTTTTCTATGGCAAACGATAACAGCCGTAAATTCAAACAGAATCAAATAATGTTTCGCATACAGCCCTGAATTATAGAGTTCTCAAGACCTATTGTTTTTGGTGAAGATCGGTTAACAGGAAGGCGTAGTTTACCAGCAACGTTTTTCTTATCAAGGGTAATTTTTTTCTATGGCAAATGATAACAGCCGCAAATTCAAACAGAATCAAATAATGTTTTGGATACAGCCCTGAATTGGAGAGTTCTCAAGATCTGTTGGTTTTGGTGAAGATCGGTTAAAGGAAAGGGGTAGTTTACTAGCAACGTTTTATGTTTTAACATGGGTATTTTCTATGGCAAACGATAACAGCCCCAAATTCAAACAGAATCAAATAATTTTTTGCATACAGCCCTGAATTGTAGAGTTCTCAAGACCTATAGTTTTTGGTGAAGATCGGTTAAGGGAAAGGGGTAGTTTACCAGCAACATTTTATGTTTTAACTAGGGTACTTTATATGGCAAACGATAACAGCTGCAAATTCAAACATAATCAAATAACTTTTTGCATGCAACTTTGAATTGTAGAGTTTTCAAGACCGTTTGTTTTTGGTGAAGATCTGTTAAGGGGAAGGGGTAGTTTACCGGCAACGTTTTTTTATCAAGAGTAATTTTTCCTATGGCAAACGATAACAGCCGAAAATTCAAACAGAATCAAATAATGTTCTGGATACAGTCCTGAATTGTAAAGTTGTCAAGACCTGTTGGTTTTGGTGAAGATCTGTTAAGGGAAAGGGGTAGTTTACCGGCAAGGTTTTTTTATCAAGTGTAATTTTTCCTATGGCAAACGATAACAGCTGCAAATTCAAACAGAATCAACTACGTTTTTGCATACCGTCTTGAATTATACAGAACTCAAGGTTTGTTGATTTTGTTGAAGATCGGTTAAGGGAAAGGGGTAGTTTACCAGCTACGTTTTATTTTTTAACAAGGGTAATTTTTTCTAAGACGAACGGTAACTGCTGTAAATTCAAAGAGAATCAAATAATGTTTTGCATACAGCCCTGCATTGTAGAGTTCTCGAGACCTGTCATTTTTTGTGTCATGGAAGAACTGTCGTTTAAATCTTAGAACATGGAAGTCATGTATGGTTCTCCATACCGATATTTTAATATGCGATTGTATACCGATATATTGCGGTGTGGAAAGGAAGAAGTATAATAATTGTAAATTGGCCTATTTCTTAATGTAAAACAAAAATACGGGTTGTTTTCATTTGGTAGTTAGGTAATAATGGTGTTGGGTGTTTAGTTTACTGCTAAAATAAATAAAACCTCTGGTTGAGAAAACATAACCTTAAACGTGTAATAGTCTACAATGCTTATAACAGAGTGACACTTAAAATAAAGAACATAACGTTTTTAAGTTTACAAATTGGAAAAAACAACAGCAAATACAAAATGAAAAATACAAATGTTTATGGTTAATGAAAAAACAAAAAACACTGTATTAAGGAATGACAACATATGCTCTACAAATTGCACATAATGGATGTTTGTTTTTTGTTAGTCACAAAACGAGTACTTGTCGGAAAACGAATTTTACCCAAAAAAAACGAGTTCTACCACAAAATAGTGACATGTAGGCCTATAATAATAGGCGAGGGGTTGACCCTTAGGCCACTCCCACCTTACTTCGAGTTGGGTTTTTAGTGGTTTTACAAAAAAAATAGTTTTACATTACACACGTATTGGTTTCCATGTATAATTTCAGTTTTCATGTTAACCTAACATAATCAATTTTTGGTTTCACAGCCACGACCCGGTGATAAATTACTACTACAGTCATTTACCATTAAAAATATCAGTATGGAGAACCATACATGACTTCCATGTTCTAAGATTTATATTTTAAATCATTTACAAAATGAAATGTTTCCATAGAAACTACTTCTTTCCACTTACTGCTTCAGCCTTAACCACAGTACTGTGGTCACTAACGTATACCACCACACGTTATCGCACTCGATTTTCACTGATGATGGCAGTCGACGGGACTGCGGAAACGTCTGGTTTTGCAGAAAACATTGGACTATGACCAAACAGCCCGGGAAGGAATTTTAACAACAAACCACTACTTTGTTGCCGATAACGTAGTACACAAATAAAAATTATCCCCTCCCCCATCAAATATAATTTTCATTTATAGAAAATTACCACCACCCCGTTCAACTAGCTTCTCCATTTGTAGATATTTCATCTATGTTTCTACAGTGGATTATGAAGATCTTCTTATCAGGATACTTTATTTATCAAAATTAAGTACATTACTCTTGTTACAACAAAAAATGTTTCCGGTAAACTACCCTTTCCCCATAACCGATCTTCACCAAAATCAGTAGGCCTTGAGTCTTCTACAACTTAGGCACATATGTAAAAATTATTTGATTCTGTTTGAATTTACGGCAGTTATCGTTCGTCATGAAAAAATTTCTCTTAGTAATATATATTATTAAATTTTCACTTGTGAAACTTACTTTATTTTATATTGTTCTGCTGTGTTAAGTTTTCGACTTTTGGGTAAGTAGTGTAGTATCTCAAGATTAGTATCTATGTTGGTGTAGCTGTGGTTTTTTGCATGTATGTGTGTGGCAAATATAAATATACAAACACTACACAACACAACCAAACAGCATACTTAACGACCAATTACATTATAAATCGCACACACTCTTTGATACGATTATACATAAAACAAACAATAATTCGGACCCCTGCACCAATCCCCTTCCACCACACACCACCCCCACTCAACCTACCAAATAAAACCGTTACATGTTACTGGCAGTCTGTCTCACACCGCTGATGAAGGCGCACATCATGCAGAAACGCGTACGGGAGGAAACAAAGTAAGTTTCACAAGTGAAAGTTTAATAATCTATATTAATTTAGTGCTGTGAAAAAAGAAGATGAACTATCAAGACAACTAAAATTTCTCTTGTTACAACATAAAATGTTGCTGGTAAATTACCCCTTTCTCTTAACCGATCTTCACCAAAATCAACAGGCCTTGAATTCTCTAAAATTTATGGATATATGCAAAAAATTATTTAATTATGTTTTAATTTACGGCAGTTATCGTTCGTCATAGAAAAAATTAACCTTGTTAAAACATAAAATGTTGCCGGTAAACTACCCCTTTCTCTTAACCGATCTTCACCAACATCAACAGATCTTGAGTACTTAAAAATTCAGGAAAGTATGCAAAAAATATTTCATTCTGTTTGAATGTGCAGCAGTTATCATTCGTCATAAGAAAAATTAACTTTGTTAAAACATAAAATGTTGCCAGTTAACTACCCCTTTCCCTTAACCGATCTTCACCAAAATCAATATGCCTTCAGTCCTTTACAATTCAGGAACGTATGCAAAAAAATATTTGATTCTGTTTGAATGTGTGGCAGTTATCATTTGTCATAAGAAAAATTACCCTTGTTAAAACATATAAACTGTTGCTGGTAAACTACCCCTTTCACTTAACCGATCTTCACCAAAATGAACAGATCTTGAGTACTTAAGAATTCAGGAATGTATGCAAAAAATTATTTGATTCTCTTTGTATGTGCGGCAGGTATCATTCGTCATAAGAAAAATTACCCTTGTTAAAACATAAAACATTGCAGGTAAACTACTTCTATCTCTAAACCGATCTTCACCAAAACAAGAGACCTTGAGTTCTCTATTATTCAGGGATGTATAAAAAACATTATTTGATTCTGTTTGAATTTGCGGCTAATATCGTTTGCCATAGAAAAAAAATCTACAGAAAGACAGACAGACACACAGACAGACACATACACAGACACTTTTTGAAAAATGACTTTTTTCATGTTTTGAGGGTAGACAATCAGAATCTGCAATTATCTCGAACACAATTTTTTTTGCCATCACCATACTTCCTCCTTATGGAACATGGAAGTAAAATGACAAACGAAATCAGTTGCAATCACCAGCCATTTATTTTGCAACATACAAAATTAAAATTTGTATAATTCTTTCACTACATAAAATTATGTGCAATATTCACTACATATCTAAGCCTAAAAATCGCATTATCGAAATATATGCGGGTACGCATAAAGGCAGTACCAAATGATTTTATATATAATCTGAGAGCATGGAAGTCATGTATGGTTCTCGCATATAAACAAGAGTAAAATACTTAAATTTGATAAATAAATTATCCTGAAAAGAAGGTCATAATAATCCACTGTATAAAGGTAGATGAAATATCTATAAAGAGGGTAGTTGAAGGGGGAGGGGGTATTTTTCTAAAAATAAAAATGATAGTTGAAAGGGGAAGGGATAATATTTTATATGTGTACTATGTTATCAGCAACAAAGAAGTAGTTTGTTGTTAAAATTTCTTCCCGGGCTGTTTAGCCGTGGTCCAATGTTTTCTGCAAAACCAGACGTTTTGGCAGTGCCATCATCAGTGAAAATCGAGTCCGCTAATGTGAGGTGGTATACATTAGTGACCTCAGTACTAATTTCATTTCAAAAATGATTTTAAATATATATCTTTGAACATAGAAATCATGTATGGTTCTCCATACCGATATTTTGAAAAGTGTCTGTGTGTGTGTGTCTGTGTGTAGAATGTTTTCTATGGTGAACAATAACTGCTGCAAATTCAAACAGAATCAAATAACTTTTTGCATACATCCTTGAATTGTAGAGGACACAAGACCTATTGATTTTGGTAAAGATTGGTTAAGGGAAAGGGGTAGTTTACCAGCAACATTTTATGTTTTAACAACAGTAATTTTCCTATGACGAACGATAACTGCCGTAAAATCAAACAGAATCAAATAATTTTTTGCATATGTACCTGAGTTGTAGAGGACTCAAGACATATAGATTTTGGTGAAGATCGGTTAAGGGGAAAAGCTAGTGTACCTGCAACATTTTATGTATTAACAAGAATAAAGAACTTAATTTTGATAAATAAAGTATCCTGAAAAGAAGGTCATAATAATCCACTGTAGAAATGTAGATGAAATATCTATAAATGAAGAGGCTAGTTAAAGGGAGCGGGGGGTAATTTTCTATAAACAAAAATAATAGTTGCGGGGGGGGAGGGGATAATTATCTTCCATGTTCCATATAATGGTCAAGGCGAAAAAAATCGTGTTCTAGGTAAGGGTTGATTCTGGTTGTACTTCCCTCAAAACATGAAGAAAAGTAATTTTTCAAAAAGTGTCTGTGTGTCTATCTGTGTGTAGAATTTTTTCTGTGGCAAATGATAACAGCCGCAAATTCAAAGAGAATCAAATAATTTTTCGCAATACAGCTCTGAATTGCTATACTATTTTGAATGTTCATCACTACTTTGTTCACAGCACTTTATAATTGTTAATATTGATGGTACTTTCTCTTGTGAACTTATTGTTGTATTCTCTCATACGATGTTTCGGAGTGTTGTTCTCCTTCTTCAGTGAGGTTTGTATACAGAATGTGCCAAGTTGTCAGTAATTTGTAACGGTTTTTAGTTAACAGGTTGTGTGTGGGGTGGGGGTGGAAGCGGATTGGCACCAATTCAAAATCCAAATTCAATCTGCGATTCAAAATCCCGCGCCAACCCCCTTCTACCTCCAACCCCACACACAACCTGTTAACTACAAACCGTTACAAATTACCGACAACTTGGCACATTCTGTATACAAACCTCACTGAAGAAGGAGAACAACTCTCCGAAACGTCGTATGAGAGAATACAACAAGTAAGTTCACAAGAGAAAGTACCATCAATATTAATAATATTGATTTATGTTTTAACATCAATATTAATAAGCAACGTTTTATGTTTTAACAAGAGTAATTTTTTCTATGGCGAACGATAACTGCCGCAAATTCAAACAGAATCAAATAAGTTTTTGCACACATCCCTGAATTGTAGAGGACTCAATGCCTATTGATTTTGGTGAAGATCGGTTAAGAGAAATGGGTTGTTACCTGCAATATTTTACGTTTTAACAAGAGTAAATTGCTTAATTTTGATAAAAAATGTATCCTGAAAAGAAGGTCATAATAATCCACTGTAGAAAGGTAGATGAAATATCTACAAATGAAAAGGGTAGTTGATGGGGAGGGGGTATTTTTTATAAGTTTTGTATGTGTAATACGTTAATGACAACAAAGTAGTTTCTATGGAAATATTTCATTACACTTTAACAAAATTCTATATTTTTCATTTTAATTTAAATCACGTATGAGTGAAAATATATCTTTCCTGGCAGGCAAGGATATCTCAATTATATAACATTTACATTCCCAAAGTTTTATTATTGTGATTACCGCAACAAAAAGGGCAGCAGGACACACACACACACACACACACACACACACACACAATTCGCGTTATTTCTGGCCTCACTCATTTTTATTTTCTTACGTTTGCATGCTTTTTAAATGGAAAGTGCCGAAACCCACATCAACACGTGTGCAAGCCGAAAAGGTGTCCAGTCTGGACAGCGACTTGCTTCCTGTGGATCGCTCACCAGTGTAACAACACGTGTTTACAGGGGAACGGTTCATAGACAGACTTTTCGTCTTTAGGGAATGAACCCTCTGCAAGATGCTCAGGGCCCATGAGAGACTTCGGAGCGCTCCTTCTTTTCCGCGTGTTTGTTCTGTGAAACGTACACTGTAGATTCACAGCTTTACTCTGAGCAACGCTCCATAGGGAATGTTGAAAATTTTTGACCACGGTGTACCCTCATACACACTAAATCTGCTCTGATGGTTTAATTACGGATATCATAATATTAAAACTTTGGAAACTTGAGCACTACTTAATGGACATCAAACATTAACTTATACAAGCCATTAATTCAATTTGTATTTGAAAATTTTAAATATAAATCTTAAAACATGGAAGTCATGTATGGCTCTCCATACCGAGTTTTTTCTATGGCGAACGATAGCTGCCGCAAATTCAAACAGAATCAAATAATTGTTTCATAGCTTCATGAATTGTAGAGGATGCAAGGTCTATTGATTTTTGTGAAGATCGGTTAATGGAAAGGGGTAGTTTACCTGCAACATTTTATGTTTTAACAAGGGTAATTTTTTTCTATGACGAACGATAACTGTCGCACATTCAAACAGAATCAAATAAGTTTCCGCATACGTCCCTGAATTGTAGAGTATTCAAGGCCTGTTGATTTTGGTGAAGATCGGTTAAGAGAAAGGGGTAGTTTGCCTGCAACGTTTTATGTTTTAAGAAGAGTAAAGTACTTAATTTTGATGTACAAAGTATCCTGATAGGAAGGTCATAATAATCCACTGTAGAAACATAGACGAAATATCTATAAATGAAGAGGCTAGTTGAATGGGGTGGAGGTAATCTTCTATAAATGAAAATTATAGTTGAAGGGGTGAGGGGATAATTTTTTATATGCACTACGTTATCAGCAACAAAGAAGTAGTTTGTTGTTAAATTCCTTCCTGGGCTGTTTAGCCGTAGTCCAATGTTTTCTGCAAAACCAAACGTTTTGGCAGTGCCATCGACTTCCATCATCAGTGAAAATCTAGTGTGATAACATGAGGTGGTGTACGTTAGTGACCATAGTACTGTGATTAAGGCTGAAGCAATAAGTAGAAATAAGTAGTTTCTATGGAAATATTTCATTTCGAAAATGATTTTAAATATAATTCTTAGAACATGGAAGTCATGTATGGTTCTCCATACCGATATTTTCATTTTAATTTAAATCTTATATGAGTGAAAACATATTGTTCCTGGCAGGCAAGCATATCTCAATTAGTAATGTTTACGTTCTCAAAGTTTTATTATTGTGATTACTGCAATAAAAAGGCAGGCAGGACACACACACACAATTCGCGTTATTTCTGGCCTCACTCATTTTTATTTTCTTACATTTGCATGCTTTTTAAATGGAAAGTGCCGAAACCCACATCAACATAACATGTGCAAGCCGAAAAGGTGTCCAGTCTGGACAGCGATTTGCTTCCTGTGGATCGCTCATCAGTGTAACTGCACGTGTTTACAGAGGAACGGTTCATAGACAGACTTTTTGTCTTTAGGGAATGAACCCTCTGCAAGATGCTCAGGGCCCATGAGAGACTTCGGAGCGATCCTTCTTTTCCGCGTGATTGTTCTGAGAAACGTACACTGTAGATTCACATCTTTACTCTGAGCAACGCTCCCATAGGGAATGTTGAATTTTTTTTCCATGGTGTACCCTCATACACACTAAATCTGCTCTGATGTTTTAATTACGGATATCATAATATTAAAACTTTGGAAACTTGAGCACTACTTAATGGAGATCAATCATTAACTTATACAAGCCATTAATTTTATGCATATTTTTTATATATATGTGTACAACGTTATCGGCAACAATAAATCGGAATTAATAAATTTATACAATCTGTGTACTTATTTCTGTTATAATATAAGAATTACAAACTAATTTGTGCATGTGTGTATGTATGAAAAATATATAAATATTTTTCTCCTCTGGAAAATTGTTTGCCCCTCCTGGAAAATATTTTGACCTCACTGATGACTAGTTATTTGGTAGCCTGTGTGGAATATAGCGTTATGACATGGATCAGAATGGTGGGTATTAAACAGAAGACACAAACGTATTAAGTAAGAAATGTTTTGCTGAGAAGTTTATAATTATACGGGTAAACAGAATTGTTGTTCTGGAATTCAGAATACGAATGGAAGGAAAGAAAGAAAGACTCGATTTTAAAAAAGAAAAATGACTAGTTTGTATTAACAGGAAAGACTTTGATAACACTATAGACATTATTCACCCTCGGCCGATAACTCGCAGCAAGAGACTAAGTTCATTACAGGAATCAGATCGCAGCTTCCTTTGGCCAGCTCTTCGTTCGACCTACAAACATTTTATTCAAAAGTACAGCCCTTCCTCACAAAGGTTGAGGATAGTCTTCACCCACCTGACATGGGGGTACCATTTTAGCTGATACGTCATTTCTTCAGATACGTCATTTCTCAAGCATCCACTTAGTTAATATTTAAATGATTTTAAATATAAATTTTAGGACATGGAAGTCATGTATGGTTCTCCATACCGATTTTTATTTATATGCCATGTGTACTACGTTATTGGCAACAAAGAAGTACTTTTTGTTGTTAAAATTCCTTCCCGGGTTGTTTGGCCGTGGTCCAATGTCTTCTACAAAACCAGACATTTCGGCAGTGCTATCGACTGCCATTATCAGTGAAAATCGAGTGCACTAACGTGAAGTGGTTTACGTTAGTGACCACAGTACTATGCTAAAGCCTGAAGAAAGAAGTAGTTTCTATGGAAATATTTCATTTCAAAAATTATTTTAAATATAAATCTTAGAACATGGAAGTCATATATGGTTCTCCATACTGATATTTTAACATCATCTATGTTGTTTATCTAATATAGGTGTTGACAGGCGTCTATTCATGTTTCATCATTGTCAGCATGTTGTTTCTAACTTATGCTGTAAAATAATAACGCATTTTTACTTTTAGATCTTATCAAAAAGGCTCCTCAAGGCCGCATAATATATATTTCATCAGCAGCACACCAGTTCCATAAGTTTGTTGTGGACAATTTAAACTGTGAAAAGTTTACAGACAGCAACTGGAGACTGTACTGCAACACTAAATTGTTAAACATATTGATCGCTAATTATCTGGCAAAACAACTAAAAGGAACCAGTAAGTACTTACTGTCATAACAATATATAACACAACTTTCTATTACTGTTAAGTAAGAAGATTGATCCGTACTGTGAAGACCAAAATGTTAATGATGCGGCCCGTGGGACCGAAAATGTTTTGTTGAAGAATGTTGAGTGTAAAATTTTGTACTTAGTTGATTCGCCAGGCTGCAGAAATGATGAAGCGAGTGGACTGTATTTAATTCATTTATTTGATATTCAAAAGTACATTAGAAATATGCAGTTAGAAGTTGTTTGAATGACAGGTTGGCTAATAAGCATAATGGATACAATTCGTATCAAAATTTAAATTACATTAATAAACGGGCCTAATGGGCCATAAGTAAAGTGTGTTGGCCTAAGTAAGGCCTACATTGAATGTCGCGACAAGAAAAATATGACAGTGAGGCTGCGGGCGTGCCGACCGCCGCTTACTAGCGTTTGAGACGTACTGTGCAGAGCACTGACATGAATGATCAGATTACCGCAAAAATTAAAGTGCAGATTAGCCAACCTATAAAGCAAAATTATCGCGCTACTGTACATAAGCTGCCCGTCAAAAATCAATAGATTTTTTACTATATTTTAGTAAATTATTATACATTTTGGTAACTTAGTTTATAACATACAATGTTCTTAATAATGAAGTTAATTTCAAGGCTGAATTGAACCTTGAGTTGTAATATGAGATAACAGCTGTACGTTAATGGTTTAGCGATAAGCATGAATAAAGATTAGCCTTAAAAATAAGCGTTTGCAAGCCAAGGTTAGCGAACAAACTGGTCTCATGCATGAATAAAAATGTATGCGCCGGCAAAGTATTGCCGTCATATATTGTATGTGTACAATATCGAACGTTGTGAAACATGAAAAATACATAAGTAGACAATGCTTAATAATGTATGATCGGAAGCTCATCACATGATGGCCCGATAACTTGTAACCCTATGCATGTCATAGATGGTTACCATGAAATAATTGAGGCCAGTAGACCTGTACAGAGTATTGTTTACATGAACTAAATTGCCACAAGGTACATGTTTAAGCGTAAATTTAGCATGGCGTCATGTATTGACCAAGTCATGCTATTCCAGAAGTTTCAGGAACTTACAATATGTTGTTGTGTGAGAACAAGCTATAGATAGCTGACTGAATGCAAGCACATATATGATGACATGTACTGTCGACGAGACATATGAATAGACCCGCAATCCTGTCCACTGTGTAAAGAATGTGAAGGTCACTGCTTGCAAAGTGAATAACAACGCTGTCTGAAATATATCAACCCGTAGCCCGCAGCACAGTTACTCATACTTGTTTCTTTTATGCAGCACGTACGTGTTCCTGTAATGTGTATTGCCGTGAGTTGTAAATATTTTGTTATATATGTTTTAAATTGCTTCTTTTTTCGTACCGTGATCTTTTTTTTGTTAATCGTGTGCGTGTGTATAAATAGTCTATAGCAACAATTCCATTTTTTTTAATCTTAGACTGATTTTATCATGAGTGTTGAACATAAACGAGGTGAAACAATTCGAAGCAAAGAAAGACAAGTGATTAGGAATGTTATAAAACAGTGTGACCGTGAGAAAGATGCAAAATCGTTAACAATCCCAATAAACAAAGCTACTAAAAGAGCTGCATTATACTGTAACGTGTCAGTTTGTACAATAAAAAATATAAGAAAAGAAGGAAAAGATCGTCCAAGTGAAACACTAGGAACACCTGGTAAGAAACTTTGTGCGGAGAAACGGACAGCTTCGGTCGATAACTTTGACCGTCGTGTCATTTTGAATATAATACACGACTTTTATGTAAATAAAAAAACCGTACCAACTTGTAAAAAATTGCTCCCGATCTTAAAAGAACGGATTAACTTTTAGTGGAGTGAATAGACTTTAAGAAAAATTATGAAAGAGATGGGGTTTGTGTGGAAGAGGTGCATGGTCAAGAGAAAAATTCTCATTGAGAGGCCTGACATTATCAATTGGCTATGTAATTACCTGCAAAAATTAAAGAAATACAGGGAACAAGGAAGATGTATATTTTATTTAGACGAAACGTGGGTTGATGCCAATTTAACATTTCACAAGTGCTGGCAACACTAAGAAGTTGACGGTACAATGACGACAATAAGTGCATCAAACCGTTTAATAGTAGCGCATTTAGGATCAGAAAACGGATTTTTAAATAATGCGGAATTAATTTTCAAGGCAGGTAATTCGACAGGTGACTATCATGGCCAAATGAATAGTACAAACTTTGAGAAGTGGGTCTGTGAAAAGGTCATTCCTAATCTCCCAGCGAATTCGGTTGTTATATTGGACAATGCACCGTATCATTGCCGGCAATAAGATAAACCACCATCTCAGTACTCGTTGTAAAGTGACATGTTAACTTGGTTACGGTAGCAAGGCATTGAATGCGATGCATCTATGAGGAAATCTGATCTCCACGAAAAAATAGAAAAAGTGAGACCAAAAAATAAAATTTATGCGGTCGATACGTTACTGCAACTTAACGGCCATGAGGTGCTGAGAACTCCACCATACATGTGTGATCTGAGTGCTATAGAGCTGGCGTGGTCAAAACTTAAATATTTTATAAGGTCACATAATACAGCTGGGGACTTTTCTTTAACGAGACTACAACAAATACTTTCTGAAGGATTAGCTGCTATAACACCAGAAGACTGGTCTAGTTACAGTAGGCATGTAATTAACATAGAAAGTGAATATTGGCAAAAGGATGGAATACTGGAAGACGCGATTGATCGTATCATTGTAAGTGTTGGGGGTTGTGATGAAGATGCACTGATCTGAGCAGTGATGGAAGTGACGAATCTGTCAGTGATAGTGATTTAGCGCGGCCACTGGAGTAAAATCGTGAGTTCTTTTAAAGACAATTGAGTGAAAGTGTTTTTTTCTTAAGCTCTAAGTAAAAACTATACAATTATTCCCTTACACCTAGGCCTACTGGAACTATTTTATTTCGTGTAATAACACGCATATTCTTTCTTTTTTAATGGCGTTTCTTCGTAACAGGTTAGTAGAAATTTCTGTTCGTATTGTTTTACTTTTTAAGGCAGTAACAAATTTTGAGCCGTTTCATCAGTAAACGACTACATCGTTTAATGTTTCTTTTGTTAACATACACAATTCAATATAACCATTTCATTAAAAGCTTATAATCTTTGTGGTACTTTATGTTATAAAGTAAGAATATAATATAACCGTGACATAACCATTTCAATATAGTTATCTGGGCAAAGTACATAAGATACAAAGATAGTAAAAAACTTAATGCAGACCACAGTCAAAAATTCTACAGCCAATATTCTCAGAACAGACAGTGCACATTACGTGTGACGTCACTCCCCTCTTTCACCCGCAAAAAGCGGGCTATTCTCATATCTCGTTACCAGTATGTCATAATTTAAACAGAAATAATAATTGTGCAATGCTTAATCACAAAATACAAATACAATATAACAATACAATATAAAATAAATCTAGACGTGGCATGGTTACATACAGTAGACGCAAAAAACGATATGTTTTACATAAACGCAAGTTATATAATAAATATAATAAACAACAATTTAGTTAATTACAATATGAATAATCGCAATGGCATAAGTAACAAATACGACACTGTGATTACAAACGTAATACATGAGTTGAACAATTGAAAAAGATATTCACAGAACAACAAATCACACATATTAACAACTGTGCAAAAAATGCATGCATGGTTGCGTAACTGCAAAACATGCAAATATTATGTAACAAATTTTTATAAAATAATACCACCGAAAACATGACACATACCCAATACATCAAAATGTAAATGTGTAGGACATAGTATGCCACACAAAATATTAACATACAAATACAAAATAGCAATATACCACCATAAAACTATGATGATTATAGAAACACACAATGGCGCAAATTGTTATGAAAATGTTGTGATAATACATCACAATTAAGTTGACCAAATGGTCATAATAAGTAATAAGCCAATGGCTGAGTAAAATAGCATTGTGCTAAATGATCATAATAATCTTGTCAAATCTCGTCCCACGCTGGCAACAGACATAACTTATGTACTGGTCTCCGCAGCAGGGTCAGTGGCTGTGCGGGACGAAGGGCTTGCCCGTCGCCCGCTCGTGTACTACGTCCCGAGCTTCAGAAGAGCTCCTGCCGTAGGGACTACTGATGTTCTGGATTAAGGGTGTGGCCTGCTACCGGCCGTGGGTTTTCAATTTATTTAATTGAGGGTGAGTGTTCGCCGAGGCCGGGTCCAAGATTCTCCTGGCACAGATTGGTAGCGACCGAGGGCGCTAATGAGATGGTTGCCCTGGAATCGGGCAGAGCGACGATAGAATTTGCGGGACAGTGTCCGTATAGTGGCGTCCAGGGAACGGACACGCAGGGATTCACGGATGGTTTTGTTGGATGTCAGATAATGGGCTTTGCATGCCCAGCGCAATCCTCGGTCGAGGAGAGACTGAAGCTTTCGCTTATGGGTCTTGGCCAAGTAGCCCCAAACGGGCATCGCGTAGGTAACCATCGGCGCCACATAAGTGGAGACGATAAGCTTCTCTAGGCGGCGGGTCATGGCGTTGCTGCATAGTATGGGCCGGAGTTGATAAAGACGATGGGCGGTCTTTCGGGCTACTTGCGCAGAGTGTGTCCGCCAGGTGAGACGTCGGTCGAGGTGAACCCCGAGGTACCTGACCTCTCGAGACCAGGGCAGAAGTGTATCGCCTACGTAGAGTCTGTCGGGGAGCCTAAAGCGTCTGGAGAAGACTACTGCTGTGCTCTTGGCTGCGTTGATGGCAACTCTCCATTTCTCTGCCCACTCAACGTATTCGTCCAATTGTTCCTGGAGCCAGATAACGGCCGTCTCAGCACGACGATCGACAGCATACACTGCCGTGTCGTCGGCGAACATGGCCAACCTGGTGCCAGGCAACTTGGGCACGTCGTTGACGTACACAGAGAAAAGCAGGGGGCCCAAGACGCTTCCCTGAGGGACACCAGCAGTAATAGCCCTTTCCGAGGAAAGGGTGTTATCAACTCTCACATGAAAAATTCTGTTCCGAAGAAAGCTAGCAATCAGATGAAGGTAGCAATCCGGAAGCAGAATCTCCGTGAGTTTGTAAAGTAGGCCTGGATGCCAAACACGATCGAAAGCCTTCTCGACATCAAGGAAAACGGCGACGGTCTGCTCCCGCGAGCAACCGGCCTCGGCCACGGTCTCCACGAAACGCATCAATTGATGCGTCGAGGAGTGCCCAGCACGAAAACCGAATTGCTCGGGGACCAGAATATCGAACCGTTGAAGGTGATCCATTAGCCGCCGCTGGACAAGTCGTTCGAAGACTTTCGAAGTGGCGACAGCAGGCTGATAGGCCGGAGGTTCTCGGCGAACTTGTGGTCTTTTCCCGGCTTCGGGATCATCGTGACCGTAGCCGAACGCCATTTCTTAGGAAAGTAGGCGAATCGGAAGCAGGCATTGAACAAATCGACCAGGAAGCGAACTCCCCGGTCCGGAAGTCTCTGTAGGGCGGTGTTAGTAACACCGTCCGGTCCAGGGCTCTTCTGGGGCCGAAGCGCTAAAAGCCTGTCCGTCACTTCCAGTAGGTGTGCGAATGTCTACGACTCGAATTAAGTTATCTGGGCCGGGAAATGTGGCGGTAATTACACCAAATTTCCAGGCTAATGGAGGTAGATTATCCTCAATAAGTAAAACTAGGTCCCCAATGGAAACATTATCCTTAGCGAATTTCCATTTGTGACGCTGTTGTAACTGGTGCAAATAGTCGCGAGACCACGCCTTCCAAATGCCTTGGACAAACTTCTGTAGAAGTTGCCAACGCCCAAGACGAGAGATAGGAATATGGGATAAGTCTGGGTCCGGTATCGCCGTTAATGGTGCGCAAATCAAAAAATGGCCAGGTGTGAGTGGCACCGGATCATTTACATCCGAAGAGATGGCAAATAAAGGTCGAGAGTTCAGACATGCCTCTATCTGAGACAAAACTGTCGTAAACTCCTCGAAGGTGAGTATAGACTTGCCTACCACGCGGCGCAGATGAAACTTCAAACTCTTTATGCCGCTCTCCCAAAGGCCACCGAAATGAGGTGACGAGGGCGGAATAAATGACCATGAGATCCCCTGAGAGGACGTGAATGACTTGAGTGATGAGAGGGCATCCTTAATGCCAAAGGTTGTAGAGATCATGTAAAATATTGCGTGCCTTCCTAAAGTTTGTGCCATTATCAGAGTATAACTGACTGGGTATGCCCCTGCGGGCCATAAAACGACGTAAGGCAGCTATAAACGCACTGGCTGTAAGGTCGGAAACCAATTCCAAGTGAATGGCCCTGGTTGCTACGCAAATAAACAAAGACACGTATGCCTTAGAGAGTTCTGGATTTCTGCCCGCCATGACGAATCATGAAGGGACCACCATAATCAACCGCGCAGAATAGAAACGGCCGAGATGGAGTGACTCTAGGAGATGGTAAAATACCAAGCCTCTGAACCTGCTGTTTGGCACTAAACCTGAGACACTTGACACATTTGCAAATGATGGAGCGAATGACTATCCTGGCATTAACAATCCACCAACGTTGACGCAGTGAGTGATGCACGAGTTGAGCACCAGCGTGAAGTAGACGAACGTGTTCGCGTTCAATGATGAGGCGGGTAATATGTGTCGATGGATGTAAGACAATAGGATGTTTAGCGTCGTAAGGTAATTACGACTGCTGTAATCGCCCGCCTAAGCGTATCACTCCAGAATCATCAAGAAACGGGTCGAGAGAAGCCAACTTACTCCTAATGGAAACAGAAGATCCGTTACGAAGACAATTAATTTCGGCAGCCAAGTGGATCGACTGAGATTGTTTTATGAAGAAATAAAAGAGCATGATGAATTTTGACAGGGGTAAGATCGCCCGTAAATTTGTCAGCACTGGAGAGTCTAATATTTTTGATGAACCGAAAACAGTAAGCGTATACGCGCGTTAGACGATGTAACGAGGAAAAGTCCTTAGAGAGGTCGATATCCAGGGTAGACATTAGAGAAAGATTATGGGTATGTTTCTCTTCCGCGATGACTTCAGAAGACGACGGATTATAAGGTAAAAAGGGTGGAAAAGGATTGGACTCTGAAGATTGAGACAAACAAGTGGGACCGTGCCACCAAAGCGAACAATCGCGCAAAACGTCAGGGAGACACCCCCTGGAGATAATATCAGCAGGATTGTGTCTGGAATTGATGTGATGCCAAGTATAGGTTTGCGTAAGACGCTGAATTTCAGCAACACGATTAGCGACGTATGTTTTCCACCTCGTTGACTGGGCATGAATCCAGTAAAGAGCCACCATAGAGTCAGAATACAAATGAACACTATTAATGAACGAATAAAGCGCAGGAATGACCTTAAATACGAGTCGCGGTAGCAACAAGCAAGCGCATAGTTCGATACGAGGTAAAGACACCTGTCGTGAGGGAGCTACGCGAGATTTAGAACACAGGAGATGACAAGAGGCCGATGAATCTTGATAAATGACTCTGATATAAATACAACACCCAAACCCCCTTTCAGAGGCATCCGAAAAACCATGTAATTCAACTGTACTTGCCTCAAGCTTACGACGAATAGACCGTGGGACCACAATTTTGCTAATCAGACCCAATTTATCGCACAAAGAATGCCAATCCGAACGTGATTGGCCGGAGATCGGTTCATCCCAACCAAGCTTGCAAAGCCAGAGTTGCTGCATAAACTGTTTGTACAAAAAGACAACGGGACCGATCAGTCCAAGAGGATCGTATATGCCTGCAATAATCGAAAGAATTCTCCTCTTGGAGATGCTTGATTCAAGTGGGAATGATTCAATGTCAAACAGAAATGAATCGGCAGTATTATTCCAGAGAATGCCCAGGGTACGCACATTGTCCTGTTTGTTTAAGGGGCGTGATAAATTGTCATGATTTGCGACCACTCTGGGTTCATTAGATGCCCATTTATGCAACATGAGACCGTATTGACTCAATAACGCACCTAGATCAGATTTCAGCTTGGTCAGATCAGAGATGGTGTCAGAACCGGTAAGCAGATCGTCGACATAGAAATCATTCGTTATAGCTAATGCCGCATCAGGAAATGAAGCTTGATGGTCCCTACCAATTTGAATAAGACAGCGAGTGGCCAAAAACGAAGCACTAGCCGTGCTGTAGGTTACCGTTCGCAATGCAAAGTGTTTAAATGGTTCGAGAGGAGAATCACGCCACAGAATACGTTGATAGTGACAATCCCCTTCAGCTACGCGAATTTGTCGATACATCTTCTCGATGTCGGCGATGAGAACATATTTATGCATGCGGAAAAGTAAAAGAATAGAAAAAAGGTCTTGTTGAACATTCGGGCCTACCAACAATATGTCATTGAGAGAAAGGCCATTGGTAGTTTTGGACGAACCATCAAAAACGACGCGCAGTTTTGTGGGCAAGCTAAACTGTTTGAATACGGCATGGTGAGGCAGATAGTAAGTATTTGACGCTCCTGAATTGATAGCGCAATTATCGATAAACGTCATGTGTCCAAGATCCTTATATTCGTTAATAAAGTCGGCGTAATCGCGCGCGAGCTTAGCATCACGCCTGAATCGACGCTCTAAATTCACAACTCTTGCTTCAGCATTGGTGTAAGATTCCCCCAACGGGCTATGATCGGGCTTAAATGGCAGTGAAACCACAAACCTACCCTCATGATTGCGATGAGTAGAGCGCACGAAATGCTCTTCACAGGCTGACTCGTTATCAGGTGTGTTGTCAGGGATAGTTTCTGCTTCCCAAAATCTTTTGAGAGACTGCAGAATTTGACTGTCGTTGTTCCTAGCTAGGAACGAAACAGCAGGACCCTTGTAGCGGCAGTGTTTGGGCAGGTTGCCAGCCAAAATGTAGCCTAGCCTTGTTTCCTGCATGATGGGAAAATGAGGGCCGCGTACGTATTTATTAGCTAAAATTAAATCCAGGTAAAATTGCGCCCCTAAGAGTATGTCGATTTCAGAGGATATATTGAAATTTGGGTCAGCCAGAAAAATGTTGTTCGGAGTGTGGAATTGATTTATGTCAAACGATTGTGCCGGCAGATTGTGGGTTAATGCAGATAAGATAGCACATTTTGCCTCGAAGCTAAATCTCTGATAACGAGACATATGCGTATAGACGCAAGATTAGTGGCGTAACACGCTGTATTGTTTATACCCGTTATTGGTATGTTGGATTTAGTTAAATTAAGTCGTAATTTCCTTGCAAATGATTTTGTGCAAAAATTTATTTGTGACCCGGCGTCTAAAAGAACTCTTGCCCTATGTCTGTTGCCAGCCTGGTCAATGACAAATACAACTGCTGTTGATAAAAGAACATTGTTCGTGGATTGTAATTTAAGTGAGCAATAATTACTACTACTGGCAGATATTGAGTTCGGCACGTTGTTTGCGTGCAACAATGTGTGGTGTCGTTTTGAACAGATCTTACACACCTGCTTATTCTTACAGTTAGATACAAAATGATCTGATCTAAGACAATTGGTACAACTTTGTGACTTGATACAAATTGTCCCCACTCAGCGGTGCTTAATGCATGAAATTTATCACATATGTAAAGCGGATGATTAGATTTACAACACAAACATGAGTAATTGCTTCACGCTGAGTGATAACTCTCAAATGTAGTACTGCCAGCAGCGTTTCTTGATTTATATTTATCATATTTATTGTTAAGTCTTAAATTCGGCTTGTTGAGTTGCTGTCCGGCATCGATAGGCAGTGTATTTTCTAACAGCTGTCTACGTGAATTTAAAAAATGAATGAAATCTTGAAAGTTAGGAAAATTATCAGGGTCGATAGACTCCTTCCATAGTTTAAAAGTAGTAGGGTCGAGTTTAGTTGATAATAATTGTATAGTAATAAATGCAAATGAATTCACTGACAGTTGCATTGCCGCCAGTGAATTAACGGAAGACGTTATTGTGTTTGTGAATTCTGCCAAACTTTGGACAGAGTCCTTAATTGTCGACTTGACTTGAAGTAAATTTTGAACATAGTATTTTGCTAGTATGAACTTGTTGTCATACCTTGCGGACAGCAAACTCAACGCTATTGAGTAATTTTCCTTACAGATAGGTAGTGACTTAATTAAATCTAAAGGTTCATTTTTTAAAGAAGAGTGTAAATAATTTAACTTCTGCACTGGCGTTAAATCGGATCTTGTATGCACCAAGTCCGTAAAAATTGAATGAAAATGCTGCCATTCCAATATGTTGCCTGAGAAGCAGGGCAAACTTATTGGTTTTAATTGCATGTGGGTCGATAATACGGGAGGTACAGTCTGAACATTAAATGTATCAATTAATTGCAAAATATTTGCTTCAGTCGAATATAGCATTTCTTCGACCTTAACTCGGTCTTCTTGAGCCGCGCTTATGTCCTTACAAATAAGTTCTATTTCAGACTCGTCGTACTTCGATGCCAAGCTTTTCAGACTTTCAAGCCTTACTGTTAAAAAATGTTTTGTATTGGAATTTATATCAAAGTTATTTACGGCAGATTGTATTCGCACTATTGCGTACTTTAAGCCGCCTCTCTTTCTGGTTAACACTTTGAGGCCTTCTTCAGCCATTGTACGCACCTTGTTATGATGTTATTGAGGTGATATCTTGTAGGCGATGTCCTGCAGCGTCGATGCCGTGGAGAAGATGGAACACAGCTCGGAGAGATGACAGTCTTGTTTGAAGCACTGAAGCTAGCAGGCTCTTGCGATGATGTTGTCAGGAGGCTCAAAGGCGACGAGCGAAATGCCGATGGAATCACGCCATGGTCGTATCAGCGGATATGCTAATTCGCCCGTGATGGCCAGAAATAGTGGCAGAAAAATATTAATTATGAATGATACATCGGAAATCCAGGTCCGGAGCGACCAAAAAATGTTAAGTAAGAAGATTGATCCATACTGTGAGGACCAAAATGTTAATGATGCGGCCCGTGGGACCGAAAATGTTTTGTTGAAGAATGTTGAGTGTGAAATTTTGTACTTAGTTGATTCGCCAGGCTGCAGAAATGATGAAGCGAGTGGACTGTATTTAATTCATTTATTTGATATTCAAAAGTACATTAGAAATATGCAGTTAGAAGTTGTTTGAATGACAGGTTGGCTAATAAGCATAATGGATACAATTCGTATCAAAATTTAAATTACATTAATAAACGGGCCTAATGGGCCATAAGTAAAGTGTGTTGGCCTAAGGCCTACATTGAATGTCGCGACAAGAAAAATATGACAGTGAGGCTGCGGGCGTGCCGACCGCCGCTTACTAGCGTTTGAGACGTACTGTGCAGAGCACCGACATAAATGATCAGATTACCGCAAAAATTAAAGCGCAGATTAGCCAACCTATAAAATAAAATTATCGCGCTACTGTACAATTACTGATAGGACATATATACCGGTACTTATTGTTCTGCAGTTTATCTGACAAAAATCTAGTAAGAATTATAGTGCAATTTACCTGACCAAAATTAGTAAGGATTAACATCCTTAATGTAATGTGGATGTAATGTAGAAATAAAACACCCACACATTTTAACTGGGAGCATCATGTTAAAGTTCGGAATGTAAGATATCTCTGTGAATTTGCATTGGCACCGTTTTTTTTTTTTTAATTTAAATGAAAGGTTATATTTCTGTTTGCATTTTAAAAATCTATTGAACCTCGATTTTGAATTGAGGTACACTGCACTGTCGGGTTGTAACTGCCCTAGTTACGGCCGTTACGTACAATTTAAAAACTAGACGCTTGGCCTAGATGGAGCGTAAATGTGCTGGAGCCCAGAGTGACAGGACTTGCAATAAAACACTCATTTAAACCATAATAACTTTTTATTAATGTTTTCTCATTTCATTATCATAACATATCTTGATAGATTGAAATATCATACAGTGTTCAAACGATTGAATTCTTGTGTAATTCATAGTAGTTCTTAGTTTTCATTTTATAAAATATATATATATATATATTGTAACGTTTCGTGTGTCTACGTTCAGCCCCCACTGTTGGGCTAGCCAATTTTGTAATGTATCTTGTTGCTACAAAATAATCTGTATGACTGTTGTCTAAGTTCCACATTGGAAACGCCAATTTTGTAATATAACACAATAAAATCTGTAAGAATGTTGTTAAAATTTGAAATAAAAAATTTTATTTCAAAAAATAAATTTTGTTGTTTCTGAAAAATATTTTTGTTTCGTGTTTTTTATTACTAATAATTAAAAAATAATCGTGGTTATTGTTTGGGGTTAATATTTTAATGGTATTATGGTTATTAGTGTAGTAGTGTCACTTTCTGTAAATCACTTTATGTTAATCTGGTTAACTCCAGTACTAGTCGATAGACGGCTTTTCTTCTTCTTCGATGCTTTCCTTAATTTCGTATATACCGCCTTTCGGTTAGTCTGTTTTTCCTGATCAACTTATTCTTTAAGTATAATAAAGAAAAATTAAACCCAAATTGCATAAATAGAAAGTTTAACAAATTTATTAAAGTTTATCGATAAGAATCGATATATGACAGCAGTATCAACTCTACTCAGGGCCGGTCGATAAAAAACTTTACATTGATTTTATATATAAAATAGGTTCTTTGAACGGTTATTTTAGAATAGCCAGAGAAGGGTAGGGACAAGAAAGTATAACACTTACAATTATAAATGTCTTAATACTAACAAATACAACGTTATAATTAATAAATGAAGTTTATATAATATTTATTTCAAACCAGTGCAGTCTAGAAATTCGCTTGCTTCACCGCAGGAGTATGATGACAAATCAAAATGGCCGACAGGAGCCTGCGCAGTGGAACGTCTATCACCTCAACGAAATATTTGTTTCAATAAAGATGTCCTTTCTCCGTTTATTCGTCTAAGCAATTGTGGATAATGGTTCTGGAGTTAATTGAGTGTTCCTGGTGTAGTGTTTATTCGTTCACTTAGTGTAAATGTTGGTGATTATGTCTATCTCACTTTGTCACATGTGTCGGATTTAACCTTGTTTGTTCATCCGTAAAATTTATTGTAGTGGTGTTATTTTAATTGTTTAGGCGTGTGTGGTTCTGTTTAGTTGAAATGCACTGTTTATTGTTTATTTCCACTGTTTCATCAATTAAAAAACTCAAATTAAAAATTTATAAAAATTTTTACTAAACTCGGTTTAATTATAGTACGCCATTCATAGGTTATACGGAGCAAAAACCTCGTTTAAGTACTCGCTTCAACGGATAATAATGAACTGTTCTCATTTCCTTCGTCTCCTGAAAATCTTAGCCAATTTAATATATATTATACATTGTTTCAAATTATCTTAGCTTCCGATACATTTTATTTGAATACATTATACACGGAAAATATTTTCGTTATTAATTAACTGTATGAAATACTAAATACATATTCGGTTTCTTTAATCTATTTTGCTTATTTTGATACTAATTAATATAGTTTTACAAAGTTTTCATTTAAAAAAGTTATATTTCTTTCATTTTGGAAAGTAGGTTCAAATATGTGTTTCCTGTCTTTGACCAGATAATAGCCATTTTCTCTGATATAATTATTATTATATTGAATCTAAAATTGATATAATTGTCTATTTTTACTTAAATTCTTGCAATTTAGTTTATTAATTATTGTTTTTAAATATAATTCATTTATCTATGACTCCTCCTCTGATAATGTTATTTACTACATTCCATTTTTATTTATAATTTTACTTATCTTCTGACAATATCTTTATAAAGTATTAGTTACATTGTATTACTATATGGTGGGTTTATCTTCCATAAATATTATCAGTTTAGTTGGTTTATAGGACTAGATTTGTCAATTATTATGTATTCTAAATTTACTATCTGGCCTAGATTTTATCGGTTGCTATTTGCAAAGTTTTTACTAATATAGTTAGTTTATACCCTTTTCTGACCTTCTATTCTAATATAATATTTATTAACAATTTGTTCCTTTACTATTATAATATTGAATATTGATTTTAAACAATTAAAAATGTAACTATAATAAAGGGCCGAAATATATTAAATTAAATAAAATACACTACCAGGACTTACCTGCACGCAATCACAACTACTTACCTAGTTAAAATTTCTTCAGAAGACCAAGGTCGCCACGATATTTTTTATAGGTAAAATATCGAAAACCTTTACACTCCACCTTAAATAAAAAGGACAATTTTGCAATCTGACCACACCCAATTAATACTTCAGAAAGATTCCGGACCGTTAGATGAATTTTGCAACACAGAAATGAGAAAGTGGTAATGACGAAATAACTTAGTCTAACACATGGTTATTGAATGAATACTTTACTTACTCTCATAAAGACGTAAATTCCTCATACACAACACAAAAGAATAACACATTAATTACTGGTTACATCGACCTTACCTTACATACTATGTATACAAAAGAAAGTAGCCCAGCTTTGCCCACACACACTATCACACCAATTAAACCCCTTTAAATATTATAGTTAATATAGAAAATAGTTAGCCTTCATATATTCCGGTTTCGTTACATTCAATAACTGTCTCGATGCCGACCGAACACGTGTTTTGATGTCCGATTTCACTGTCCGCATTTCCACTGTTGTCGTTTCGCACTTTCGCTACACCAATTTATTACGTCATTACCTTCTCGGGTCCCGGTCGGTCTTCTTGAATTAACTACATTTTGCAAAAACTCGACCAACCGGGCCCGACACAAAATATAGGCGTCTGTTACTTGAGTCGGCTTCTCGTAGACCGCCGAGCGTCTCTGACTAATGTAGACTGTGTTTTTGGGCGGTAGGAAGCGGTCGTTCACTGCCACCTGACTTTCGTCGTCGTTCAAGCTGAATTTGTTGTGGCGTATAAGCTCTATGCGTGGCACATAGTGTGTTTTTTGTGAGGTAACCGTGGACGATATTTGTCGCTGCTATACTGATGTCACTAGCAGTGGGCAGGGCTTAACGATATTTCCTGCAGTTGGCTGGTTGAGGTCCCAAATCGTTCGCCCAGCGCCATTTTTTATAGCGCCGGTTGAGTTTCTCGGCGTCACTAACAGCACACCTGCTTGAGATGTTAAGTGCGTGCGTCGTCACACATATACAGAGTTCTGAGAAATTTTAGGGTGGTGCGAATTCCTTGCCATGTTACACCACAGAAACTGCGTCTTGCCTTTGTTTCAAACTGTTCTACTTGCCACGTGTTCTGTTCCAATAGAGTTAATGTTTGCACAATATTTTTATAAAATCCCGCAAAAAAGGAAATAAATAAAAATGCAAATATCCCATAACTGTAAGAAATAAAATGACCCAAATTTTGACACGTTACAATACCCCCTCAATGAGAATTCTGCTGTCCAAAACAGAAGAAATCTCATTGATAAACCCCGAAGAGGACCGGTGAGGAACTGGTGCCAACAACCCCTTGTTCTTACTCTTCATGGGTACACGACCCCCCTGGCTTGGCGACTATGGACCCATCTGAACAAGATCACTGGACTTCTCCGTAAGAGATCCCAACACCGAAAAATCGCACAGACAAGTACCACAGCACACCTCGCCTTCTAACATGTTACCCCCCAAAATCCTCAATCCCTGGCTTAGATTATTCCAGATCCTCCACCGATATGGTTCCCCTTTTATGCAAGCTGGGCTGCCTTTAGCAGATACTGGGCTCACACACACTCACATTACATATTATACATTAAAAAATTCTTTAAAATTTTTCTATTTCATCCAAGAAACAAAATTCAAAATTCAAAATAAAATGTTTTATCAAAAAATTCTCTTCCTTAGTTTTCTTTTCTTGTTATCAACAAAAAATTACACCAATGGAACACCTCTTAAAATCAAACAAAACATCCTTAGCCTAACAGGTGATTGCCTAAAGTCTAACAATACCATTCAATATAATAAATCAATAAAAATAAACATGGTTAATATACAAACAATAAAATAATCAAAACGTAAAATCCACTAGCTGGCAGGCGAAAAATCAAGATTTCCTTTTTTTTTCAAAAAAATATTTTCTAACAAATTTTAAAATTCAAAAAAAATTTAAATTCATTAAAAGGTTTCCTCTACATATAAAATTATTTAACACTTGTTTGAATTGATCAAATAAACAAATTAAATTGACTTCCTACTACACAAGCTTAGTATGCATATGACCTCATCAGCTGATCAAAACTAGGTCAAGTTCAAAAACCTTGACCCACATACGTTATGTATACTTTCTATCTGAAAATACATTTCATCTGTAACATCCTAACTTGAAACATAAAATATAATAAAATAAAATATTTAAAATAACAAAATATGACTATAAGTAATAAGCAAATTGACATTTAAATTATTCAAAATAAACAATTCTTAATTTTACATTATTTCCACATTCTATCAAAGTTTTGTCACTGGTTTCAAAGTAAAAATTTTATATTCTTATTACAAATCTCTTTCTTTACTTGACAATCTTATTCTTCATTACGGTGGGTGATTTAAACATTTACCTCATTTAATTTACTACTTGATCTGTATACACATCTAATCTTTCTCCCTTTGACTCTACTACTGACAACTTTTACTAACAGGACACCCATCTCTATCACAATCTCTATCAGAACACTCTCTAAACCTCAACTTACTAATAAACTCAATTCGCCACCTTCTCTCTATATATAAAAAAAAAATACTCTAACCCTTTGTACTTGGGATATGTGTTTCCCCCCCCCAAAACTCATTTCCCTTATCTGGCCCCTGGATTCTACCTAAGGCAGCCCCGTCCCACTAAATCGATCCCAATCCCGTCCCAACTTATCATTATGTTGCGGACTCCCACATTACACTACCCCTACTACAAAATTGCCATCCCCAAAATCTCAATCTCATTACCTCACTGCAAATACAACAAAATAACATCATTAATTATAAACATCAATATATCACTCAAAACTCTACATATATTCTCCATTACTACTGTGTCAACATCAATACTTCTCAAAACTCTATAACATACATTAAATCATAACAACATTACATTATTATCATCTCCACTATTTCAGCTTTAACTGTGACTTCAACTTGGACAGATCTATATGTCCCACAAAATATTTATCACCCAAAACTATCTTTTATTTATTTTCACCAATTATTACTTTATTTCTCATTACTTTAACTAGCATCTGTAATACATTGAAACATTACATTAAACATTAATTACTTGGAACATTTGTAAACCATTATACCAGTGACATTTTCTTGCTAATCAGCTGATCTCCTAACACAATGAAAACACATCTCAAAATTGAACAAATTACATGAAATATATATATTAATCAATACTTACATCTATTATGTTAACTGCCTGCCAGTCAGTTTAATTACTTATTTAGGTTCAAAAATACACAAAGTATATAAACACATATTTGTTATCAATACCTATATCTAACGTACAAAACTAAAATAATACATTTAAAATTATAGCATGAACACCTTATAGTGACTGTATGAGCATGTAATCTACTTAAACAGAGCACAAGCATTTTTATTGGATCAAATTCGAATTAGCAATTTTTTATGTTATAAAATTTAAATTCGTGACTCATTTGAGCCACCTCCCATCCACACACAAAAATTTTCAAATTTATTATTAATAATTATTACATATCATCTTTCAATTATTATTAAAATTTTTTAATTATCATTCTTATTGAACACAATTATTTCAAATAATCTCACTATTGAATTAAGGTCTGAGTTACACCTGTAAACATTTTTTATTATACATGATTCATATTGTAAAAGTTCTATACTTACAGTCCATTTAACATGATCTACACAAAACATATTCACCATACCACATTACTTTCACCTCACCTCTGAAACATTTCACAAAATATCAGTTTACATCAAACAATTTAGCCATCTATTACCAAATTCCAAATCTCGTAAAATAATTTGAATGCATTTAAAGAATTTAATTGATTAGCATTTACATAATCACTCGAAATATTTAAAACATCTCAAACTGGTTGGATTAAATTAATTACTGAAAATACAAATTCCATTATTATTGTTTGCCATTATACAAATTAGCCAATTACTGTTTCCAAAATTAATGTTATTATTTCTTTAAATTGCAAAATATTAATCTTCTTATTATCAACAATTAATTACCTACATACACTGTTCACTTAACCCTTTACAACATATACAACTGACTTCACTACATATTTATTTACAAATCTGATTCCTTATTTATTCAGTTATCACATTTCAATGTCCAAATCAGCTAGGTCAAAACCCCTAAAAACAAAATATTTAACCGTCTTTTACTGTTTTCTGGTTTATCCTCCATCGTCAAAAAGATATCTCACATATTTATAGACTAAATGATTGTTGTCTACCTTGAATTTATTATTATTATCTTCATGAACCATTATTTCTACATTCTTCATCATACCATTTATTGTTTCATACCACCGGTCGCTATCAGTTAATTTTGTCCAGTCTCTGTCAGTAGTTTTTCTAAATCCCAAATCAATTATTTTATCATTATTTACAACAGTGTTATTCAAATATTCCTCTCTCTCTCTTTCATCATCTCTCTCCATATCTAACACCTGCACCAACATTTCATACCCTCTATTAATCTCAAAAATTTTTATTTCTCTCTCTCTTTCCTTACAATACCTCTCATAACCATACTGAACTCTCTCATTCCATGCAGAGGGCAATACCACAAAATTATTTAAATAACATCTGGCCCTACCAGATAAACACAAAAAACTTATTTTACCTTCTGAAGAACTCTCGTCTTCTACAAAAATTATCGAGGAACTCTTGTCCTCCATCAACACTTGTGAAGTCTCTGCTTCACATTTAACCCCATAAAAATCTGCCCCCTGTTCACCTTCTACATTTAAACTACCACTATACTCCCTTTCTAAATCATAAGCACTAACTAGCAATCCATGATCACCCTCAACTCTCATTCTCCTCTCATTTTCACTATTGTCTACTGTATCACTTTTTGATACCCCATTTTCAGCTATATAATCATTATTCTTATTTAATGTTATTTCATCATTATAATTAATTATATCAACATCACCACTTACCACTTACCTCTGAAGTGTACTCATCATCATTATCTTCACCAGTTAACCCTACTTCTCCCACGATTTTATCACTGTTATTTATTAACTCATTATCTTTATCACTCACCTGGTTAATTATTTCCTCACTATCATTAAAAACATTATTGTCACTTACCTGTTTTGATTCAACTTTTATTTGACATCTATCTTCCTCCCACTTCTCGTCTTGTTTTTTAAATTCCTTGTTGAATTCCTTGGTATTACTAACCATGTCATCTAACATTGCGTTTTGTTTATCCAAATGTTCATTAAACTTGTTGCACATCATCATCATCATATTCATCATCTGTGTCTTATAATCAGATTCACTCATTTCATTGTATGTTACCTGATCGACTTTATTTTTGTTAACTCGGTCTGTCTCTCTACCTGTGTTTACCACCCCCACACTCTCATCATTATTACTAGGCCTATTTACTGTCTTATTTTCTACTACTACTACTTCAGCTATCTTACCTTTATCGTTGGTCATCTCACTATGTTTATTGATTTCTGCAAATATTCCTTCTTCTTGTTCTTCCATTCGTGTTAACCTATCGTCAAAATTACCCCACTCCTCATCCGTCATTTCACCCACAACACCTCGGAATTTACTCTCCCACTCATCCCACGCAAAATCAGTCTCATTACTTTGTATTATAGACATGTTTAAAGTTTATTTATACAACACTTTATATATAAAAAACCCCTTTTTTCCTATAATCAAACGCCTAATACTACTGTGAATCACAACACAAACATAACCCCCTCACACGTAAATACGTATTCTAAATATTGTTTACAACTTCGTCATTACCACATCCTATTTTCTGTGTATTAAAATAGGTCTATCTCGTATAAAATTACAATTAAACGAAAATCCTGGCAGCGTGAGCCAAATGTAACTATATAAAAGGGCCGAAATATATTAAATTAAATAAAATACACTACCAGGACTTACCTGCACGCAATCACAACTACTTACCTAGTTAAAATTTCTTCAGAAGACCAAGGTCGCCACGATATTTTTTATAGGTAAAATATCGAAAACCTTTACACTCCACCTTAAGTAAAAAGGACAATTTTGCAATCTGACCACACCCAATTAATACTTCAGAAAGATTCCGGACCGTTAGACGAATTTTGCAACACAGAAATGAGAAAGTGGTAATGACGAAATAACTTAGTCTAACACATGGTTATTGAATGAATACTTTACTTACTCTCATAAAGACGTAAATTCCTCATACACAACACAAAAGAATAACACATTAATTACTGGTTACATCGACCTTACCTTACATACTATGTATACAAAAGAAAGTAGCCCAGCTTTGCCCACACACACTATCACACCAATTAAACCCCTTTAAATATTATAGTTAATATAGAAAATAGTTAGCCTTCATATATTCCGGTTTCGTTACATTCAATAACTGTCTCGATGCCGACCGAACACGTGTTTTGATGTCCGATTTCACTGTCCGCATTTCCACTGTTGTCGTTTCGCACTTTCGCTACACCAATTTATTACGTCGTTACCTTCTCGGGTCCCGGTCGGTCTTCTTGAATTAACTACATTTTGCGAAAACTCGACCAACCGGGCCCGACACAAAATATAGGCGTCTGTTACTTGAGTCGGCTTCTCGTAGACCGCCGAGCGTCTCTGACTAATGTAGACTGTGTTTTTGGGCGGTAGGAAGTGGTCGTTCACTGCCACCTGACTTTCGTCGTCGTTCAAGCTGAATTTGTTGTGGCGTATAAGCTCTATGCGTGGCACATAGTGTGTTTTTTGTGAGGTAACCGTGGACGATATTTGTCGCTGCTATACTGATGTCACTAGCAGTGGGCAGGGCTTAACGATATTTCCTGCAGTTGGCTGGTTGAGGTCCCAAATTGTTCGCTCCAGCGCCATTTTTTACAGCGCCGTTTGAGTTTCTCGGTGTCACTAACAGCGCACCTGCTTGAGATGTTAAGTGCATGCGTCGTCACACATATACAGAGTTCTGAGAAATTTTAGGGTGGTGCGAATTCCTTGCCGTGTTACACCACAGAAACTGCGTCTTGCCTTTGTTTCAAACTGTTCTACTTGCCACGTGTTCTGTTCCAATAGAGTTAATGTTTGCACAATATTTTTATAAAATCCCGCAAAAAAGGAAATAAATAAAAATGCAAATATCCCATAACTGTAAGAAATAAAATGACCCAAATTTTGACACGTTACAAAACATAACAATTATTTACTATTAAATCTGGTATTTTGAATCATACCTTTTTTGTACTGATTACCTTCAGTAACTTATAAAAACATTTTACAATATAGGAATGGTATCTACATTCAGATATTGCATTCCTAATTCAAACTACTAACAAAATAACATTTTATAACTACAAGTATTAATTCCTACTTCTAAATCTTATTTATATAGTTAATATATATGGAAACTGGAACATAACATTTTGGTTCCATTAAATGTTTAATACTCCCTCCAAACTATTTATTTACAGTCTTATCTGTACTTCCTAATTTTAGGGATGTATTCCCCGTCACTTTATGTATTAAACCCAAGTTATCTGTTTACATTATCTATTCTATGGAATGTTCTCATATAAACAGTGGCATTTCATTAGAAAGAGTATTCCTTGCTCCTTCACCATATTACTTGATTACATATCATTCATGATACTGTTTAAAAACACTTAAAGTTATTTAATAGTACAGTAATTCATGTACCATCTCAAAGTTTATTTATTATAATTTAATAACTTGCACTTGTCCCTGGTTATTTCTTGATATTATCACTTATAGTTTTATAATATGAAATATTTAACCATGGGGAACTGTTAAAATTTGTCTATATAAACTAGGGTAAATCCGGGAGAGTCGCCGCATGCGGGATAGACTGCACACCCCCCCCTAGTTTCGGTCAACGCCGATAGAATGTGCGCGCATTCGCACACCAGTTGCTCAGTTGTCGCCAGAGTTAAGTAAAAGTGTATTCGTTTTGATCTTTGAAGATTTACGTGATTTCCAACGAAATAACTAAGGTAAGTCCATGATATTTCCATCAAAACTTTTTTAGGGTCACGATTAGTTCGTAACGCATACTCAGCATTCAAGTATTTCCAGTTGTATGAGTGATAGTAGCAACAGTAAGTTCTGTTAGAAGTGTTTTGGTCATAGTTTGGCCAACATGGCTGTCAAGGTCATGGAGTTACAAGGTGCGGCGTCTCTCCCCTACAGAACGGGATAGACGCCACAGTGTATTCTGGTACTTATGCCGCACTTTTTTCGTAAGGGATAGTTGCCGCAAAAATGAAATATAACAGTTTTACATTTTTAGTAAAATGTTTTTTGTGTTTGTATGGTGTTAACTTGTTTAACATGCTTTTTTGTGTTGAACATACAGTCTTATTTCAGGATTTTACTGAAATATTAAAAATATATAAATATACAAACAGTAGGCATATATTTGCAGTTTTTTACTGCGTTTTTTGCCGAGTACATTGAAATAAAACTATTGAAGGTGAGTCCTTTTATGTGTGTCCACGTTAAGCCCCACGTTGCTGGCGGCAATTTGAAATAAAACTAAGCATGTTAGGTACTAGCGAAACGTCCGTCTTATTCAAGCCCCACTGTTGTAAACCAATTTTGTAAAGAACTACTTGTTAATTATGCGAGGACGTATATTATATTATATGCTGCACGCTGGAAACGTCAAATTGTAAAGAAATCTTGTCTATGGGTGTAATTAGCTATAGGAGACTCCTGTGTATCAAACGCCAAGTAATACGTTGCAGGTGGCAATTCGTAACAATTAAAATGTTGTTACCTGGTTTAATTAATATGTTATTAATTAATATATCTTCCGGTTGTGACCGATGAAACCCTCAGAAAATAGATTATTAAGCAAACAAAATTATAACTATGTTCCTTGAATTTATAATCATACTACGCTATAGATTTAACTTAGTTTTCAGAGTTTGTGTAATATTAGCGATATGTATGGAGTATTAACTGAATGTAAGGGGTATTTGTGTCAACCCTAGTCACTCGATGTTAGAAAATCCCATTCAAATTTTGTACTAAACACAAGTTAGTTCGGCAATCTTCCGCCCCACCAGCTGCAAACGTCGAGCGCTGTTACTTGTAATAAGCGTACTTATAGGTTAGTTATTCGTTGAGTTTGAATCAACCTTTTTGTAAATTATTCCAACCACCACATATAGTATTTATTCTGCAATAACTTCAAACGTTATCTTATACAATAAAGATATTTTATTTATTTTCTATATCAATTCACAATCCACGTTATCTCATCAAAAATAATAATACGCTCAAGTCGATCATACAGAAATAGATCGATTATCAATTACTCAAATTCTATAAACATATACACATGAAAATAATAATAAATAATTCTTATCCCAGGGTTCGTAAAGTTCTTGGAACCATTAGTAAGGGCAGGTAAAATGTATAATTAAGGTTGCTCAATTTACAAAACAAAATTATTTACTCTAAATATAATGAAATTAAAATAGGTTGTTTATTTACCAAACTGACGAACTTCGACTGGCGGTGGACGTTTGTAAACAGTTGCCAAAAATTCAGGTTATCTCGTCTTCATCCAGGGAAAATGCTCTGGTTTTCAATAAAATTGATGGTGGCGTGTACTGGTAAACCCTCAGGAAATCTTTGGGCTTCTATTCTTCTTTTATAATCTTCACAATTCTCGGTCCCGGTGAAATGGAATTAGGATCCCAGCTTGTTCTGCTGCCAATGAAGGTTATCTCTGCCAGACTGAGTCTTCTGGTATTTTCAATAATTCCGTTAGTTCAGGCTTTAATTATTTTTTAATATTCATTTTTAAAGTATCCAAGTCACTGTATTAAATAAATAATTGCTTATCTAATCCGTCGAGTGACTTACTTGTAATTCCGCTTGACGCGTTTCAGGGCATATGCCCCATCTTCAGAATAATTCCTCTTCACAGAACGTCAGACATTAAGATTAAAATGTAATAAATTAAAATTAAAATCCATGGTTAAAATATTAACTCGTCAAAATATTAAAATATATGAATGCACAGAGAAGCACGCACTATCACAACATGAGTTCACTTCGCGTTATAGCCGGTGTACACCGCCGCGATGTTAATCGCGCAATCATATATTTTAATATTTTGACGAGTTAATATTTTAACCATGGATTTTAATTTTAATTTATTACATTTTAATCTTAATGTCTGACGTTCTGTGAAGAGGAATTATTCTGAAGATGGGGCATATGCCCTGAAACGCGTCAAGCGGAATTACAAGTAAGTCACTCGACGGATTAGATAAGCAATTATTTATTTAATTCTTTTTACTGATCTTCGGTTTATAGCATGAATTGGTTCAATACCGAATCCAGCGGAATTATTTGGTGAATGAGGTGAGAGGCTTTCAATTCTTTTTAGATGTATTCATTTACAATTTGGAAGGTTATTTAATTTTTATTACTCATTAGCATTAAATGATAATTATTTTTCAAAAAGGGTTTTTCAATTTTGGTTCATATTTCTTCCAGATTTATTATTCATATTTTTTAAATATCTCAGTCCATCTCAACCTAATAGCTTGTAACAATCAGAACGAATTAATTCAAATCAACAACTTCTGTACATTTCAGTTACCTTAACAACCACGTTTTTTAAATATCCTTGAGCCGGCATTATAGAATATTACTACTCTTTTCCAATAAAATACTCCATGCTTGGATTAATATTAAATCACCTAAGATTCTCCCCTAACCTTCCTTCCTAAACAATAAATGTTTTACCAGATTTTCGTTGGACTGGGTTTCTTAAAAAGGTATTAATTTCCTTTCAATAATATGGAATTTAGGCCTATAGATTTTCTTACAACCGTTATAATATTATTTGGTTCTTTAACTTAATTTTCTTTTACCTGACCTACTGTACAATTAATTATTGGTTAGATGGTTAATTACATTAATTTTAATTTACTGGTGGTTACTTTTTACATTAATTAACTGGTTCTGGAACCCTTCATTAATTTATAATATAATTGTCAGAACTACTTGTTAAACATGAAACACTGGTCACCCTCCTGGCCTAGTTTATAAACATTAATTAAAACAACAGTATTATTCAACTTTATACAATACTTAGAACTTAGTATAGTGCCTAACATTGGTAACTATACTTGATTGTATAAAGACAAATCTAATATAAATATAAACATAATTATTGATGAAGTATTACTATTAAGCAACATTAGTTCATTTTTAGCATATTCAAAATACAACATAAATACTCTGTAGACCTTAACATGTTACAGTACAAAAACAAACATTTTATTACATTCGATCATTCATTGGTCTGGCTCTTTTATATTTAACATTAGTCATTGCCTCCTTTTGACTTGAGGTACATCTCAGACACATTAGCTATTGAGCAGCCTTAATTCAGGGTATGGTCCTTGACCATGTTTCATTCAATTTTTATGTAACGTTGGGGGACCTCAACTATGTTATGTTACAACCTTCTAGTAAATTGAACACAATTTGTATATTAAATAATACATTAAAAAGCCTATCAAATTAATAACTCTGTATTTTAGATAATTTCAAGTGTTTGATTTGGGGGTATTAACTTAGGGGTTTATTTTAGGTTTTGATACAATTTACAAATGCCTACCTTTTACAAACGAAAACCAGGGGCCAAACCTCGTGGTCTGTGGGAGCCGGAAAGATTGAAGGAGGCTATTACAAGAATACAAGCGGGGGAAATTTCTTGTCGGGAAGCTGAGAGATACTATGGAGTACCAGCCAGGACCATAAAAAGAAGGATGGATGCAGAAAAAACCGACGCTCCTGGCCACGGCCCGACAAGTAAGTTTTTTACAAGAATTTGTAAAAAACTACTGCTGTAATATTGTTATAAAGTCTTAGGCTACACAACTCGTAATATTCTTACAAAATTAAATATCATGTTAAAGGTAACAGACCCATGGTGTACATTGGTATGATAAGGTTGTTGTTTTCCAATGGCTCCCCCTTGGTACATTTAACCCATTTGGTACCGAGCTTCCCAATAAACTGTGCACTAAACATAGTTTTTGGGATTTCAGGTAGCCTTGGACCTGAAAATGAAGAAAGGCTCGTAAGGCACATAAAAAAACTTGGTGATGCTGGATTTTGCCCCGATCAAAATGCTGTCAGAAAAATGGCTTATGAATTTGCAGTTGCCTTAAATATTAATCATAAGTTTAACAATGAAAAGAAGATTGCGGGATGTGATTGGCTTTGGAGTTTTTTGCGTCGCCACCCTGAATTATCAATTAGGAAAGCAGAGGGGTTATCAATGGCAAGAGCAGAGGACTTACCAGAGAAGCGGCAAACCATTTCTACAATCTTCTTGAGACAGAGATTAATCTATGTAACCTCCAGGATAAGCCGCAGAGCATTTTTAATGTTGATGAAAGTGTGATCCAACTTATTAACAAAGTTGGAAAGGTTGTGGCAAAAAAGGGAGCAAAGGTAGTAAACAAAATTACAACCGGAGAAAAAGGCGAAACGGTAAGCTTGGTGGCGTGCTGTTCTGCAGAAGGGAGGTTTCTTCCTCCATCATTAATTTACAAAGGAAAAAACCTAAAACCAGAATTCCAAGATGGGCTTCCCACAGCATCAAAAGTATTCATGAATCAAAAATCTGCTTACATAAATAGTGACTTATTTTTACAATGGTTTAAAGAGTTGTTTCTGCCCCGGAAAGCAGCAGGAAGGAACATTTTAATTCTTGATGGACACTGCTCCCATGTTACTTCCATCGCCCTTCTTGAACTTGCTGAAGCCGAAGAGGTTACTTTACTTTGCCTTCCTCCACACACAACACATGCCTTGCAGCCTCTTGACAAGTCTTTCTTCGGTCCTTTGAAAGCTTATTTCAAAACCGCCAGTAACACCTGGGTTGAGCAACATGTTGGCCGCAGGCTTACAAGGTACCAGGTTGGTCCTTTAGTTTGTGAAGCGTGGGAAAAATCATCTTCTGTAGGGAATGGCACAAGTGGGTTTAAATCGACAGGTATTTTCCCCTTAGACAAAAATGTTCTCCCAGACTACTTATTTTCAATATCTGACAACATGGTTCCCAACTCTAATGGCGAATTGATTCAAAATCAGCCAAACTCAACAGCTTGCGCTTCTAACATCCTTACTGATAATGAACCGCAACCTTGTTGCAGCAAGGACAGCAGTGGTCCTGAACCCGAAGGGACGCCTTCCAAACACCTCGCTCAAATTTCACCCGTTCCTAAATTGAATGAAATAAACAGAAAAAAGAAAGGTGCGGTTGTACTAACCTCTAAAGAAAACAGGGAACAACTGAAAAGGAGGTTGGATGAAAAGACTAATAAAGATCTTAAAAAGAGGATAGCAGGCCAAAGATCCAAATCTCAACTTAAGAAGACAAAATTAAATTTTGAAACTGACGCTTCAGTTTCCTGCGATTCTGATGTCGATGAGCCGACCATAAAGTCAAAGAACGCGTCCCTAGACACATGTGTAGAATGCGGAGAGCTGTACCAGGAAACGCAAAAAATGTGCGATTTGTTGTGCTGTGCCACTTGCAAGTTATGGCTACATGAAGACTGTACTATTTTTGATGCGTTTTGTGTCGATTGTGGCTGAAAGAATCGCCAAAAATCCAAATGAACTCTGAGTTTTTTAGTTTTAATTGTATTTGTAATTTTCATTTTATATCTTAACCAGTAAAAATAACATTGATTGTATGATACCTAAGCTGTAATTTTTACATAGACTTATTCATAAAATAAATTTTTTTATTAACATTTTTGCGTACTTTTTTTTAACTCCACAAAATTTCTAAACCAAAAATGTATTTTCGATTCTATATACAGACATTTAGCTTACAACTGTGCTGTTTATACTGTTTTTTTCGGTGCGGCATATCTCCCGCAAGGGTGCGGCATGTCACCCGTAGCATAAGGGATAGACGCCGCAGCATAAAGGTTTTTTCAAAATAAAAAATTATGCCTAAAGGTTACATAAAAAAAAATCCAAAATATTATATGTTGTAGTATTTGTGTTTGGCTTAGATGTTAAAAAAACGTTTGACTAAAAGTGCACCATGGGTCTTTTAATTAACGATTTTGAAAACTAGCGCCATCTCTCCCGGATTTACCCTATACAATAACTTTTTTGGGTGCACTGCTACTTAACACTTTAAACACTTTTTGTTTTTATCAGTTTTACATGAGTATATGGTTTGTTGGGGGTGTTATAATTTCTATTGTGACATTTATTTATTTTTGGGGTTTTTGGTTTTCTCCCTATGGGGTTTCTATTGGGTATTGGTCGTGTTCCACTTCCTTTATTCTATTTGATCTTCACTTGTCTCTGATTATTAAGTATATTGGTTTATTTTAGATTTCTTCTTTCTTCATTCTTGTTTCTTCAGTACCATTTCGTTTTATACTCTTTTGTTTATACTGGTCTGGTTACTTTGTCGGTTTACTTGGTCTGGGTATCTTCCTTGCCTGCTCCTATCCTACCTGGGTATTATTGTTATTTTAATTTTAGTTTTCTGGGTTTTTAATTTGTTGTACAATTATATTAGTTGTAGATTTTTTCTTTGTTTACTTTTTCTTGTTATTTTGGTAATTTATAGTGCTTTTTATTTGATTTTCATTTGGATCTTTCTGGATATTCCATATACTTGTTTTTTACTAATGATCATTTGGTAATTGATTTAAGTGGATTATCTGTCATGCTACAATATTCAATCTGTATTAATCACAATAAAAAATTAATCAAACAGTATAACAAGTGGATCCTTTTTAGCACAGTTAATAATATAAATCACAAATATACATCCATATGACTTGTTCTAACCAAATTTTAATCATTATAAATATGAAAATACTATTTATATGTATGCTTTCTATATCAACCAATATATTGCAATGTTACAACAAGTATTATACACCATTACATTACCATGTACTCAACGCAACTATAAAGTGTATTAAACCGGCCAGGTCGCAGGACTTTTTTTCTCGTTGCGTCAAGTATATGTAGTTGCACAATAATTAAATAATTTTCAAAGAGGAGTGAGATGTTGTTGTCATGAAATAATTATTTAAAACTTTCAAAATAATCATTCTATGATTTATTAACATTAATAGAAAATATTCAAATATTAAAATTTCAAATACAGTAAACCCTCGATTTAACGGCCCTTTGTTTAACGGACTTCAGATTTAATGGACAGAATTTGACGACAGAAAAGAAAATTGAGACGAAAAAAATCACGATTAAGTTTTTGAAGTCAGTGGTTGTTATTTAAATTTGGCAGTAGTTCATAACCAAGCAACGCATTTTCACTCTTGAATATTCAGCTATCTTCGTGATAATTCGTATGCACGTGCGGTTCATGTTCATACAGCGTCGCATCAGTTTATTCAGAGTACACAAACATGTGTTCCTATAGTGCGAACCTTGCACGTGTTAAATAGAGAGTGTTAATGAGTTTATACTTGCATTGTTACAGCAAGGTCCATTACTTTATTAGGGAATTATAGAATAGTACGTCTGACGTTAAGAAAAAATGTGTGAACTTGAGTATAAAGCAAAAGCTTGCACTAATAAGTAAACTTGAAGGTGGCACGTCTGTAGCACATGTTTGTGAACTGTACGGCGTAAAGAAACAAACCGTTTCAGACATTCAAAAGAATAAAGATAAACTTATTCAGTTTTCGCTAAAGTACAGTGTTGATAGTTTGAAGAATGTGGGAGAAAGAAAACACATTAAATTAGCCAAACACAAACAATTAGAGGATGCTGTGTACAAATGGTTTATTCAACTACGTTCTAGTGGCGTCGTTGTTCACAGTGTGGAGTTGCGGGCTGCTGCTGATAAACTGGTGAAACATATGGGCATCCAGTTTCAGGCGAGTGATGGGTGGCTTTGGCGTTTTCATAAACGGCATGACATCACAAATAGATCAACATATGGTGAAGCGCTGAGTGCAGACACTGAACAAGTTGAGCCTTTTCATCAACATATAAAGGAAACGATCGAATCTGAGGGTCTCACTTTGTCTCAGGTCTACAATGCTGATGAGACTGGTCTCTACTTTCGTGCTGTGCCTGAAAATACTCTGGCACACAAACATGAAACTAGCACACCACGCCGTAAACTCAACAAGGAGCGGATTTCTGCTCTACTGTGTGTGAATGCTGATGGTTCACATCGACTTACTCCAGTCACAGTCGGAAACGCAAAGAAACCTCATGCGATAAAGAACATAATGAACCAGTTGCCAGTCATTTATGAAAGTTCAAAAAATGCTTGGTTTACCTTCAGTATTTTTTTAGACTGGTTTTTTTAATCATTTTGTGTCAGAAGTGCGACGTTTTCAAGAAGAGACTATGAAAATTCCATCGCATGCAGTAAAAGGCATCTTACTACTAGACAATGCACCGGCCCATCGCAACTCCGAGAAGTTAGTTAGCAATGACGGAAAAATAAAATGTGTCTTCCTCCCTCCGAGCACCACTTCAATTTTACAGCCAATGGACCAAGGAGTCATTTTTGCCTGCAAAAGGCTGTACAAGAAGAAGTTTCTTGAAGAGGTGATGGTTGTCTTGGAGGACGAACAAGACCATGAAAACGACACGAGAGGAGCTAGAACGCTGCAAAATCTGCATGCATACAACATCAAGTCCACCATCTTTGATTTTGCTGCCACACGGAAGGAGATGAAGAAACAACATTGGCTAATGGGTGGACACAGTTACTGAATGGGACTGAACCGGAGCACGATTTCAGAGGATTTGAAACATCCGATTTCTGCGAAACCATAAAGAAGGCTGGTGAAGAAGTAAATGAGAATGACATAGAACAGTGGCTAAACTTGGACGAGGGTGATCCAGGCTACCAAATCCTGAGTCAGGAAGAGATAGCAGAATCTGTTCTACACGACGATCAAGAAGATGGAGATGATGGTGATGACGACGATGAAGAAACATCTGTTACAGGAGGTCCAAAGGTATCAGCGATAAGAAACAGCATGGACGAAATTATCGCGTACATAGGGGAGTCTTCAGATCCAGAAGTGTGTGCTTATTATGATCATTTCAGACAGTTTAGATCTTTAATAATAAAACAAAGTTTCAGACAGTTTAGATCTTTGCTTAACATTCTTGTGGAAAACAACTGACTCCAGATGCTTTTATCCACCATAAATAAAGGTGTGTACATAACACATATTTGCATGATATTAATAGTATTAAAATTTCAAGTGTTATATGCCTATTTGATTTAAATATATCCTCAAAAAACAAAATTTGCGATTTAACGGACTTTAGATTTTACGGACACCCCTCAGCGCCAATTAGTCCGTTAAATCAAGGGTTTACTGTATTAGATAAATAAATATTCACTTTTATAAGCTTCACAAATATAATGTAACCTGCTATGCTGTTCATAACATATCAAAAAAATAAACAACAATATAATCTTTCTAGCTAAATAAACATGTTAAACAAGGTATTTAAATCCTTTTTATTTTTGTGTGTCTGAAATTAACTCAAAATTTAAATAATAATAGCAACTCATTTACAAACAAAATAATATTAAGACTAAAGAATAAAATTTATTGTTGCTATAAACAAAATAAAAATAGTATGACATTTACTTCCCATCTATTATTTATGTCTACTGACACACCCAAATTTTTAACATACAACAAAAGATTAGTATTTCTTTTCGAAATTTTCTTGTTAAATTAAATTCTTTTATTTAACTACTATTTAACTTTCAAACTTTAATTATTTACTGTTCATAGGTAAGTTCTTTTCGAGAGCTCTTTTCATAACAAAAAAATATAATTTTTTTTTATCACCTGCATATATCTCCCGTTATCGTTGTGTGTGTGTGTGTGTGGCAGCATGACGTTGTGTGAAGATTTCTTAAGTCTGAGACCAGCCCAAACTTGCTGGTGGTATTTATACTGGATGGCGATCTGACAGGTTCAGGACTGTTTTCGACATGTTAGATATTGTCAGTTCGTGCACAGCATCCTTTTAATTACAAATCACTTTTTGGTTCATTTTCGCGATTTCATGAACATCCTCGTAGCACGAGCAATATCATTGTTTGCATAATTTTTTTCTGGTCACTCACATATACCACACTTATTAATTATTATTTAATTACCCTAGTAATTAACATTACATTAGTTAGCGTCTTTATTATTGCACATTTTTGGAATAGGCTAATTTTATATCACCATACTCATTAATTCCTTAATGTAATGGTGTCTTTATAATTGGGTAAGTCTTTGTTCATAGGTTTAAAAGATATTAATTAGTTTATTTTAATATATGCTACCAATGACCAGAAGCCGATTGTGATAACAACAAAGGAAGAATAGAGAATTAACACAAAAAACTTTATACTTAATAAATAGTGATAATTATATTAATAAAAGGGCTTCCCACCATAATAAGAAATAAGATAACAGTAGAGCTAACAAGTCAGAAGAATAACTGAGATAGAAATATTAACAGATCTGAGCAAATACGAAGTGAGGTATCCAAAGATATTTTTTAATAGTCGTAAAATAGACTATTCTTATATAATTTTTATTAATAACCATCTGTAGATAAGTCCAGCAGTATTATTATGTGTTGAGCAGAGATGATTTGCCTCTGTAATCAATGAGAAGTGTAGCATGGCCAGCAGAGTATGTAGCCTACAGTGCCCCTCTGAACTGCCCCAGCTCATGTGTTAGGGAATGTTAGGGAATAAATATCCAAGGATAAAACACCAAGTCAAGAAAAAATGAAAATAAAATAATAAACCTCAGATGACTATTACTATCAAGGAAGATCAATTACGAATAAAATAAACGTAAGCTCGAATATGAAGAAGCAAAAATAAAAACGGAAAGGAAGTCAAGAATTATAAAAATATAATAAGTATCATAAGCAATTATTTCAGACAAACAAAATATGGTCTGAACTAATCACTTCTGGAGGAGAGCAATCTGTAGCATGACAGATAATCCACTTAATAAAGATTACAATATGATCATAAATAAATAGCAAGAAAAATTCAAATGAAAACAAATAAATATCAAAATAAAATACCACCATGAATGGAAAAAGTAAAAATAAAAAACCACAATGCAACAAAAATTAATAAACAAATAAACCCCAAAAAACTAAAATAAAATAAGGATAATACCCAGGTAGGATAGGAGTAGGTAAGGAAGATACCCCGAACAAACCAATGGACATGAGAAAACAATATTACCTTGGAGAAACCAAGAAAGAAGAATTTTGAAGAAACAAAATTGTAGGATGGGAGGACTACAGGATATACCCAAGGGAAACCTATTAGAAAGAATATAACAAACCCCGAAAGAGATTAAATGTCACCAAAGAAAGTATAACACCCAAAACCTGATATTAATGTAATATAGTTATAAACAAAAGTGTTTAGTGTTGTAAGTAGAAGTGCACCCACTAAAGTTATTGTATAACGGAATAAACAAACCTTCATAATCCCTTATAACTAAGATTTTGGTCTTGGAATATTGTAAAACTCAATTAGAGATAAGATCCAAAATATAAGTGAACCAGTGCAAGTTATTTCAGTATATTAAATAAACTTCAAGTAGAAGTGTGACTAATACTTCAACTAAGTACATGTGTACCATTAAACAACTTTAATGTTTTCTATGACTACAGAATAAAATTTTATAAAATATTCTTATGTAAACAATTACTAATGTTTATAAGAAGGTGCCACCTTTTCTCTAAAAACCTTCATTAAAATGTAAAGGATAAAGTGAGAGCAGGTGGGGAATAAATAAAGTGACAGGGGATAAAAATGTAATACCAAAATAAAAACAGAAAAGACTGCAACCAAAATAAGTTTAAGAAACAAATAAAAATAAATGGCTTGTTATGTTTATGTTAAAGCCCATAAACTCCATAATTCAATGTGGTGAACAGAATATAAGATTTTGTTATTATTATAAAAATGTTTAATATGTCTAACAGTGTTAATCCAGACTAAAATGGCTAGGTATGGATACCATACTCTTTTTATAAAATGTTTATTATATGTTACTAGTAGTAATTAAAACTAAAATGTCTGACTTTGAAGACCATATTGTTAATTTTAAATATTGTTTAGGTATTATGAGTAGGAATATGATACTACATGTTCTATTAGTTAATTAAGGAGATTTTAATTAATATTGTATTAAAATAAGAAAGTCAGAAGGGGTATAGACACAGTATTATTCAAAAACATTATATGTAAAACCAGAAAAATCTAGGCCAAATAGGAAATTCCAACAACATTATAATTGATTAATTAAGTTAAATAAACCAAGTAAACTGATGGAATTTATATAAGGTGAATCAGTCACCAAATACTATGACTAAAACTATACTTTAAAAGGATAGTGTAAAAAGATATATGAAATTATTGAAAAATTTGCAAATGTAATAACTAAAATTTCAGAGTGGGGAGTCATAAATTCATGAATTATAGTTAAAAGGATATTCAATTGATAAAATTGCAAGAAATTAAGGAAAGATAAACATTTATGTCAATCTGAAATTTATTATAGTCATAATTATAACTTATAAAATGGCTAATATTTGGAGAAGAACAGGAAATAAAAGTATGAGCCTACTTTTCAAAAATGAAAGAAATATAGCATTTTTGATAAAAAAACTTTGTAAAGATGGATTATTGGGTATCAAATTAAGCAGAAGGAATTAAAGAAACCGATTATGTATTTACTATTTCAGGAAAGTAATTAATAACCAAAATATATTCTGTGATATAATGTACTTTTTTTACATGTATCGGAAGCGATTAAAAATTGAAACAATACTTTTCTAATATTAAATTGGCTAAGATATTTCAGAAAACGAAGGAGTAAGACAGTTCTTATTTAACGTTCATAGTGTACGGTTGATTAAGCTCTCACTAAATAACAACGTATATCGGAACCATTAATGGCGTATGAAAGTTGAACCTAGCCTACCGTAAAATTTTGAGAATTTTGACAGAACACTTTTAAACAATAAATTCAGTGAAAATTAACCAATACTAACATTGAAACAAGTGAATACACAACAGAAACTAGTTAATTAACAATTTGAACTTCAAACACTAATAATTCCGAATAATAAAAAACGAACTTTACGACACCAGTAACTGAACATTATCACACACATTTTTACTCGAGTGAACAACAGAACATTGACCGAGAGATACTCCAATAACACCAGAATTATTAATCACTACTGCAGAGATGAGGAAGCAGTGAGAAGGCAGCTTTATTGAAAGAAAATTCCAGCGACACCATTCTTGTTTTACTTCAGCAGCTCCGAAGCGGCCATTTTGGACTCCCGGCATGCATAGCGCACATGCCGATTAGTATTCGTCACTCTTCATTGGTATACACTTTTCACTTTATAAACATTATATATTATCAACTAACCTTGTAATTTTTAACTATTAAGCTTTTTTATTGTGAATGTTATACTTTCTAGCCTTACCCCTTCTCTGACTATTAACTATAACTGTTAAAAGAACCTGAAAATATTTATATTAAATAACATATGTATCAACAATCGATCGCCCTGTGAACGAGTCGAGCAATATATATGATAATCGATTTTAAATCGATCTTTTTAAATAATTGTCAATAAAATATAGTAATTCAACAATCTGGTTTAAAATTTATTTATAAATTTAATTAACAGAGTTTTAGTGAACAACAGGACTAGAATAAAGGCGGCCATACTCAAGTGGAAGTAATATATACGAAAAAGAAGAAATAGCGCTAATCTATCAGTGAATGAGACAATCCTGTTAATGCTGAATTTAATTCCAGTAAACCATAAGTGAGATTATTGACAAAATTAACTCAAAGTAACTTAAAATTTTAACACTACACCATTACAAGAATTATTTACTATATTAATAAACATTAAAACAAATTAAATTTTTTTTTTTCAAATTTTAAATTACACAATGGTATTTTTTTATATTTGTAAACGAATTTAATTAGGTTCGTTACAATATATATATATTGCAACGATACGTTTAGCATAAGTATATGTATCAACCCCTGACTGAGGTTATGATAACGTACTTTCATATATAAGTATGAAATATGTAAGATGTACATAATAAAAATGATATAATAAAGATACGTTAGGTACAAGAAATAATGTAATAAATATAAGTAGCATTTATTTTTAAATAAATCAAATATTGTAAGTAAGCCTGTATATGGAAACATATGGCTTAGTTGGTTTTAAAATGTAATGAAGGGGAGCAATTGACATGCGCTAACTGGCAGAGGTGACGTCTGAATGACATGCGGCCGCCTGTGTATCAGTCTGCGTGTGTGTGTATGTGTACATGTGTAAATAACAGACAGGTTAAATTATGCAAACGAGGGTGGAAGATTTCACACAGTTTTTTAAGTACTGTACGTGAACCATAAGTCACACGAATCAGCGACATATGTAAAAACATAGCTGACGCCTGGCGCTTCAATTTGGCGTTAAGTGGTCATTAATCGTGGGAACGGTTCAGACACCGTGTGAAATTTTTCCATCACTGCCATAATTTACACAGCGTAACATTCAAAATTTGCATAAATAAGGTTTAATAATATACCGAACGATTGGTGTAATAACATTTATAAAAAAGTGTGTGCTTCATAAAAAGATGCGTAGGTTGAAACTAACGATTAAACCGACGCGCCGGCCTGTTCAATGTTGTCAGAACAGTTTCCAACAGGAATTCCAACGAGGCAGCAGTATAAAACCCCAGCGAGCAACACACTCTTTCTCAGATCAAGTTTATTTAGTACGAGGAATCCACGCATCTCGACACGTAAATTTTACAAAGTTTTAGTAGTGTTTTTAAACGGTAGTATATAAACTGAAGTGCGATGAAACCGGCAGTACGTCAGTGCAGTTATTAAAGAACTCGTGTGATTTGAAACAGACTATATAAATGAATCTACGAGAGTTGAAACTATATAAATGAAGCTACGAGAGTTGTAACTACATAGAACTTCTAGACAGCTACGAGGGACAAGAAAGAAGAGGATGAGGAACTAGACAAGAAGACGAGAGGACGCAGGGACAGCACATGCAGCTACATCCAGCCGTATATCATCACGACTAGAGGTACACGTCAGAACTCAGCATCCAGGAGATGGAGCGAGGAATTCAATGATGCAGAGACAGAGGAGCTGATACCGAAGAGGATCAACAACTCGAGAGTCCAGATGACGGTAACAACAAAGTTAAATGGGTGCAGAAAAATGCAGGTGAAGTTGAACATTTATTTAATATTATAAATGACCCTAAGGTCTATCGCCAAAAGCTCTAGTTTCCATATTCAAGTTTACAAGAACGTTAATATATTTTTAGATTGAATAATGAATAAATAATTGTTCAAAATATAATTGAGTATAACTGTAGTAATCTCTTAAATAAATGGTCAAGGAAGAACCATATTATGTTATTATATTTTGTAATTGATTAAATGAGTAATTTTAAATAAGAGAATTGCATAATTAGAACATTGTTAATTAATTGAGACATTAAAAATAGAATCAATTAACGTAATAAATGTTCTCTATTAATACTTTGATAAATATTTTAATTAATTGAAAGTTTTATTTAAGTGGTATATATTGAAAACCACGCTTGTAAAGACAAGATCAAGATTTAAATGATATACGTATTAATCACATTCCTATAATATTTATATGTGTTATATGTATATGTCTGTGTACTATTTCAGGTCATATATAATTTGTGTATGTGTATACTATGTCTTAGAAATTTAAGAAATAAGAGTTAAACACATTATGAGTACATTATATTCAGATTGAATATAAGGGTTCATATAATAAGTAACCTGCATTAAACATTTAAATAACATGAGAATTTGAATTTAATTTTTGAATAAATCAAATGAATATACTTTTCTTAAAACAGTCGTACTAATTTCACAACCAGTACTAAATCCTCTGTACTCTTTACTTGTAAATTAAAACTTATAACGTTATTCACATGCTTATCTACACTCAACCAACGACCAAAGCCTGCGACCCAGCCAGGGAACATCAAGGTAAATACTGCTGAAGAAGAGTATACCTCCGAGACGTGGGTAAGTGCGCGCATATGAGTAAGAGCGTATGTGTAAAAGTAAGTGTATAAGAATAACGTTGTATGGAAATTGTCGCTGCCAACGTGGGGCCCGATATGTGTATAAAGTCACGATTTTGGAAACATTGTATAGAAATTGGCGCTCCAAAATCGTGAGGCTCGGCAAACACAAATAAATTTATGTACGTTAATTATTCTTGTGTCATAATTAATAGAGTTTCAAATGTGTTGCAAAATAAATGTTAATTATCATTACAAGTAAATGGCGCCCTGGTAATAAATAAAGTCTAATAAATAATTAGAAAAAATATTGTAAGAAAGAATTAATAGTCAATTTAGATAATAAATAATAATATTACAAATTGTTATATAAGTACAAAGAGAAAAGAGTTGTGAAATTAATACTGATAAATACAATAATTTAAATAAAGAAATATAGAGTCACGGTTGACCAATAATAAAAATATAATTCATATAACGAATTAGTTAGGACACAGTAGTCTTAAAAATAAATGGCGAAGCAACCAACAATGGACTTCGAAACAATGTTTAAACGACTTCAAGAAAAGTTGAAAATGAATAGTGAAAAATTATAAAGTAAATTAGAAAGTAGCAGTGCAGAACTCAGTGAAAAATTAGAAAATAAATTAGAGAGTAATAATGCAGAACTTAAAACTCAATTAGAAGTTAATAATGAAAAATTAGGAAGATTAGAAGATAGTAATACGAGATTAGAAACTCAAATAGAGGATAGTCCTCCACATAAAGGAGCGTGCTCACATCCAGGTACGTCGAAAAAACAATTTAAACCATACAATGCAAATGTACATAATATCAATGCAAATAATAATCATAATAATTATGAAAATAAAAGTGTGCAACAGCTGACACGCCCGTCAACTTCCAAAGAGAGAGGGGGTGAGAGTAGCACGACAAGGGAGAAGAGAAATGAATGACGGCAGAGCAGAAGCCAAACCCCAGCTCAAACAGGTTTTAAAAACGACCCGTACACAAACAAAATACCGGTGCGGACAGGCTTGTTAAACGACCTGCACACACAGGAGCTGCGCGCCACCCTAAATGATACAAACAATCCGCAACAGGAAAGAATGTTGTCTCACGCCTATTGTCCTACACAAGGGGGAACAATAAGCGGTATAAATGAATAATGCGGTTAGAATATCAACCATTACATATCAAACAGATGATAGAGTTAAATATCTGCTGAATAACATAGCAAGTGAACAAAATAAAGATCCGCAGATAAGTCACTTGAAGTTATCAACACTATCTAGTAGATATACGATAAAAAATAGTATATTGTATAAACTCGTAAATTATGATTGGAAAATAGTCCTATCACCAGAGATGCTAAAAATACTAACTATACCATGTCATCAAAGTTTAGCACATGCGTCTGCTTTAAAATGTCATTTAGCTTTGAAGGAAGACTTCATTTTGAATAATATGTTTAGAAGAATAAAAGCAATCTTAAAAGGATGCTACGAATGTCAAACAGCACGACATCCGAATCTTCACGCATACGTGGATATGCAAAATATAAAGACACAGGAAAAGGGAGAATTAGTAGCAGTAGACTTCCTGGGCCCATTTCCGAGAGCTATTCACAGGGGTACAAAGCACATACCGGTACTTGTATGTATAGATGTGTTCACCAAGGCAGTTCGACTCTACTCTATTCGAAGACCTACCACAAAAAGTGTACTGAATGTCATACTACGCAAATACGTACCAAAGTATGGTCAAATCAAAAAGATATTGAGTGACCAAGGTAAACAATTTCAAAATAAAGCATGTGCGGAAACGCTAACTCAGCACAGCATACAACCAGTGTTAACGTCAATACGACATCCACAAGGAAACCTTGCTGAAAGGGTAAATAAAGAGTTAGGAAAACATTTACGCATCTACTGTAATGAACAACATAACCGATGAGCAGAGTACATATCATTTTTTGAACAAGCTATAAATGCTACATACAGTAAAGCTACGGGATATACACCGGTGGAACTGGAAACAAATAAAAAGCCTAATAGATTCTGGTCGAGAAACATTGACAAACCTCCAAACCAAAATCTACAAATTCCATTAAGTCACAAGTACGACAATGCGAAGAAGAGGATGGAAAAACTTGGAGAAAAGAGGATCAAAAGGTTCAACAGAACGCACAAACTCATCACATTCCATGAAGGAGAGAGGGTGCTACTAAGAAGTAATCCAGTGAGAAAACGAATCGACAATACAGCAAAGAAACTATTCAAACTGTACGAGGGACCCTACTTATTACAAAGGAGGAAAGGACGACACACATTTATCGTCTACGATCCAACAAGAAACAAGATTATTGGAAAGTACCATGCATCAGCATTCCGTAAATTCTATGTATAAATAAATTAATAAAAAGTCAACTTATAAATCCATGGGAGGGACGTAATCCACCCAGGGAAAGTGAAAAAAATTTAAGAACCCTTATAACCACTAATTGTGAGTTGTAATAAATAATAAAATAAATTATTTCTGAGTAAAGAAATAAAATTTAAATAAAATTAAAATTTTATTTTACCCAGCAGGGGAATTTATGCAACGATACGTTTAGCATAAGTATATGTATCAACCCCTGACTGAGGTTATGATAACGTGCTTTCATATATAAGTATGAAATATGAAATATGTACATAATAAAAATGATATAATAAAGATACGTTAGGTACAAGAAATAATGTAATAAATATAAGTAGTATTTATTTTTAAATAAATCAAATATTGTAAGTAAGCACGTATATGGAAACATATGGCTTAGTTGGTTTTAAAATGTAACGAAGGGGAGCAATTGACACGCGCTAACTCACAGAGGTGACGTCTGAACGACATGCGGCCGCCTGTGTATCAGTCTGCGTGTGTGTGTATGTGTACATGTGTAAATAACAGACAGGTTAAATTATGCAAACAAGGGTGGAAGATTTCACACAGTTTTTTAAGTACTGTACGTGAACCATAAGTCACACGAATCAGCGACATATGTCAAAACATAGCTGATGCCTGGCGCTTCAATTTGGCGTTAAGTGGTCATTAATCGTGGGAACGGTTCGGACACCGTTTGAAAATTTTCCATCACTGCCATAATTTACACAGTGTAACATTCAAAATTTGTATAAATAAGGTTTAATATTATACCGAACGATTGGTGTAATAATATTTATAAAAAAGTGTGCGTTTCATAGAAAGACGCGTAGGTTGAAACTAACGATTAAACCGATGCGCCGACCTGTTCAATGTTGTCAGAACAGTTTCCAACAGGAATTCCAACGAGGCAGCAGTATGAAACCCCAGCGAATGACACACTCTTTCTCAGATCAAGTTTATTTAGTACAAGGAATACACGCATCTCGACACCGTAAATTTTACATAGTTTTAGTAATTTTTTTAAACTGAAGTTTAATTTTTTTTTAGTATATAAACTGAAGTCCCATGAAACCGGCAGTACCTCGGTGCAGTTATTAAAGAACTCGTGTGATTTGAAACAAACTATATAAATGAATCTACGAGAGTTGAAACTATATAAATGAAGCTACGAGAGTTGTAACTACATAGAACTTCTAGACAGCTACGAGGGACAAGAAAGAAGAGGACGAGGAACTAGACAAGAAGACAAGAGGACGCAGGGACAGCACATGCAGCTACATCCAGCCGTATATCATCACGACTAGAGGTCCACATCAGAACTCAGCATCCAGGAAACGGAGCGAGGAATTCAACGACGCAGAGACAGAGGAGCTGATACCGAAGAGGATTAACAACTCGAGAGTCCAGATGATGGTAACAACAAAGTTAAATGGGTACAGAAAAATGCAGGTGAAGTTGAACATTTATTTAATATTATAAATGACCCTGAGGTCTATCGCCAAAAGCTCTAGTTTCCATATTCAAGTTTACAAGAACGTTAATATATTTTTAGATTGAATAATGAATAAATAATTGTTCAAAATATAATTGAGTATAACTGTAGTAATCTCTTAAATAAATGGTCAAGGAAGAACCATATTATTTTATTATATTTTGTAATTGATTAAATGAGTAATTTTAAATATGAGAATTGCATAATTAGAACATTGTTAATTAATTGAGACATTAAAAATAGAATCAATTAACGTAATAAATGTTCTCTATTAATACTTTGATAAATATTTTAATTAATTGAAAGTTTTATTTAAGTGGTATATATTGAAAACCACGCTTGTAAAAACAAAATCAAGATTTAAAAGTTATACGTATTAATCACGTTCCTATAATATTTATACGTGTTATATGTATATGTCTGTGTACTATTTCAGGTCATATATAATTTGTGTATGTGTATACTATGTCTTAGAAATTTAAGAAATAAGAGTTAAACACATTATGAGTACATTATATTCAGATTGAATATAAGGGTTCATATAATAAGTAACCTGCATTAAACATTTAAATAACATGAGAATTTGAATTTAATTTTTGAATAAATCAAATGAATATACTTTTCTTAAAACAGTCGTACTAATTTCACAACCATTACTAAATCCTCTGTACTCTTTACTTGTAAATTAAAACTTATAACGTTATTCACGTGCTTATCTACACTCAACCAACGACCAAAGCCTGCGACTCAGCCGGGGACCATCAAGATAAATACTGCTGAAGAAGAGTATACCTCCGAGACGTTGGTAAGTGCGCGCATATGAGTAAGAGCGTATGTGTAAAAGTAAGTGTATAAAAATAACGTTGTAATATATATATATATATATATATATATTACTATAATATATATATATATATATATAGTCCGTTATATATATATCCACAGGACTTGTTCTAACAAATTTTTAATCATTATAAATATGAAAATACTGTTCATATGTATGCTTTCTTTTATGATTTGAAAACTGGTGGAGTGTTGTTGTAGAGGTTTAATAAATGGAATCCTCCCACCTGTACTTTTGGAGAATTGATGATACCAGTTAGAGCCTGTGATGATGATGAGTGTGGTAACAGTGCTGGTGAGTTCCGAATTCCTGCTTGTCTCCTGGGCAGCTGTCTTTTTTGATCAGTTATTTTGTCTATGTTAGCAGTCTTCATAACAACTTTGTAGAATTTTGTTGCTTCTCTGCTATATACACTTTTCCCTCGAACGAGGCCTTTCAGTTTTGCAACCATTATCAAGTTCTTCCTACAAGTTCTTGTGGCCTCATTCTAGGGAAAAGTGTATATAGCAGAGAAGCAACAAAATTCGACAAAGTTGTCTTTATTGATGTTCTGGAGTATTTCTAAGTCTGACGGCGATGGGGAGTGTTCTAGTGTACAGCTCTGCTGATGGTGACGGATGTTGGTGTCATCATCTCCACTTTTCCCCTTCTATCGGCTGTGAGAGGACCCTGTAACATTTTTTATTTGTAGTGGGCCATCAGGAAATACAACTACCCCAATTCTCTCTCGCCTCGGAACACAGACGACACACACACACACACACACACACACACTGTCACAATTTTTTTTTAATCCACACTACTACTCTGTTATTAGTGATACTGTTTCGTGTAATAAGCAAGCTTGAAAATTCGCATTTACGTTTTCATTAACATTTACAAAATTCAAAACATTTACATTAAAGTACTTTTACATTTACTTTTAAATCTCTCAAGCAGTTAGTTGCAAAATTGCCACGTGCTCCCATATACCGGAAGTAATGTGTGAGTCACACACATACACAAATTAGCACGCATTCTCATTATTAAATTAGAATAATTTAACACAAATTAACACACATAACCCCTTATTAAATTAACAGCGAATAATGTGATGATTCTCACCTGAGACACTTTATAGATTCATGAACTGATAGTAAGTTGAAACAGTATTTTGCCATGCCGTCAGACCTCAAAATGCCCCATTGGAAGGCTAAAGATGAAATGAGAAGGAACAGCTTTTTCTGTTAACCCACCATGCCACACACAAAAAAATTGTTGAGAATTGCTTAACCTAACTTCGGCCAGCAAGGAATCAGCTGTACCTTGCTAACTATATCGCATCGCAATTCACTGTCGCGGCATACTGATCAAGTCAGCTTTGTCTCCCCACAGCCACACAGTGGCGGCTTTTACGTTTGAATCATGCCGGGAAAATTCAAATCCTGGCATAGGGTTTTAATGGATCTATCCCCTTACATTTGCTATAGTTGTAGAATTTTAAATACGACTGTGTTTGAGTAATGTTGGTTTGAGAATTTAATTTTTAACTGTGCAGGTTAATGTATGTTTTATCAACTAGACTTGAGAAAATTGATTAACACTTAACCTAAATAAAAACTAATTAATATACAAAAACATAAAAACATTATTTCTAGTGAATCATTTGTATGATATGTTCTTACCACTACGTTTAATATAATGTAATCAACCACCTCCCTCAGTCTGCCTGGTTGAGTGTAGAAACCCTGCTCTCCAATCCACTGTTACTCATTTATTTAGGTTTCTGTACGGGCACATGTGACACTTGACTTTACACATGAAGCTACAATGCTGTACTTAGATGACTGTACCACAAGTTTCCATTGCATTTAATTAACATTTTTAATTACTCCTCCCACTGTCTACCCTTATGAGTGTAGAGTTCTCTGGCCACCAAAACAGCATATGGTCATTTACCCAAGATTCAGTGCTCGGTACACGTTATGCTTGACTATGCAGGTGGAGCCAAAAAGTGGTAACTACAGGGTAGGGCTTGATTTCGGGGGGAACGCACTGGAACTGCGTTGCGGAACCTCTTGGATCCAAAAATAAATTACTGAAAAAATCTATGAAAAAAACTAATTATTACAAATATTTATTACTACTTTATAAATTGTGCCCCTCATCAGCCCCACTACAAAACTAAACATTTGTCAAAATCAAACACAAGCACTAATTTTTATCTTAACTATTATCGTTCATTTTTTTTTTAATACATTCTACCTGAAATTCACTTGTAAGTAAAACGTATTTAAAAAATTTCAACAAGGCTCGCTCGAAGATGACATTCGCAGTTAGTGGTGTCGACACTATATTTTTAAATTTTCTGATGTCACAGTTTCATTATACTGTACAAGATTTTTGTGGAATGAAATTTCACAAGTGCTTATACAGTCCTATTCACAATATTTTCATAAGATTTGTACATACTGCATAACACATAAAGTTGAATTAGTACACCAGTTTTAATAATGGTGAGCAAAAGAAGGACCAGTTCAGCTGATAAAGTATTGTTACGATGGTCTAACTGATCGTTGTGTGGTACAGTGGAAAACAAAATACAAGACACTAATTAAGTCACTAATCACCAGCTTTAATTATCACAATTAAACAGTTTGTAATCAACAACATAGTCTCTTACAACAAACAAAATAAAAATTGTTCACACACAATAAAAATATCAACTAATATAAACCACAATTGTATTAAAATTGTCCTGCACAAATATAAAAACACATAACAATTAGCCACAATACTTCGAACCGCCTGTGTAAATTGCCACTTAAACATACTGTGTAATAGCCCGACAATAACTAATTTGACCGTCGCTGAATGGCTGTATTTATTACCCTGCTTATTTCCAGAATAATCTGTAACTTTGTTAAACAAACAGGCGCTCTCGAGAATCCACTAGAAACAGTGTCCTTGAACACACTGCACTGACCGGTATGGTCTGGTGTGGACCTGATAGTTGACATGTAATTGTCTTTCACTGCAAAGTACCAGCATTATGTATGCATACACACATTATGGCTGGGATATTCGAGAAACTTGTAGAACGTTCCGTATTATGTAACACTTTTTCCGCATTATGTAACACTGTATATACATGATAAGTTATCATTTTACTCAGTATAACACATTGGTATGAAGGTCCATATACTGTATTAAGACTTATAATTTGCATATAGTTTTCCACACATGTATATATAACTTTGTGTATATGTGTATTTGAACTTATAAATTACGGGATTTGATCAAAAAGTTCGTGCAACTTTTGGATTTTGTAGGCTATAAATGTCCAATTAAAAAATTGTTTTTATATGATATTTGTACCCATCTTAGTCACAATCATTTAAAATATTTACGCTATTGGAGAAATAGTTTAGATTTGAGAACTAATTGAGTAAGTTGTGTTTTGGAGTATTTGTTTTTTTTTTTTATATTCTGCAATGCAAGATTGAAAAATATGGAGTAAATTTTGTGTAAAGAATTAGATTAACTGTTTTGTCATGGAGAAAGTGTTGCAGAAGGCTTCTGGCAAGCCTGCTATGCATAAACAAGCAGTTTGAATCTTTAAAGATTGTCATGAACAAATTGAAGATCATGATAATCATACAAAGATGGTAGTTTTGTTTTTCATTAATTTTTATTATTAGGTGCAACGACAAATAAAAAAAAAATTTTACGCCACATGTGAGTGAAGATATTATTAAGAAACAGTGTAATGGAAGGGCAGTTTATGAAAATTGCACGTCAATAATGCACCAGTCATTGGTCACCAGTTCTTTGTGCTTCTTCAAGAATTTTAGGCAAAAAAATCGTACTGACGCCTCAACAGCCATATTTGCCTCAACACGATCTTTCTTCTTCCGAATAATGAAAAGCACCACAAAAGGACGTTTCGCGACTGTTGAAGGCATAAAAAGAAAACCACTCAGCCAGCTGAAGGCTACACAAAAAGGTGCAGTCGAGAACTGTTTTTAAGACTGAAAAAAATGTTAGCATAGTCGTGTTATAACCGATTTGATGTTACAACGGTCTAACTGATCGTCATATGGTGCAGTGGAAAACAAAATACAAGACACCAATTACGTCACTAATCACCAGCTTTAATTATCACAATTAAACAGTTTGTAATCAACAAAATAGTCTCGTACAATAAATCAAATAAAAATAGTTCACACGCAATAAAAATGTCTACTAATATTAAACACAATTGTATTACAATTGTCCCGTGCAATTATAAAACACTAACACTTCACCACAATATTACGAACTGCACTAATAACCACTTGAATGCACAGAGTAATTGCCTGACAATAATTCACAACTTAAACTGAACTGAGCATCACTGAGTACTTGTATTTATACCCTGCCAAAATACCAGAATATTCCATATTACGCATTAACAATAAAGGAAAACAATAGAGCGTAATTCATTGCGGCCTTGATACAGTGCTTCTGGCTTCTGTCACAGTCTAGCTAATCACGTACGCACACACATTACAGCCGGATTCCACTGGAACATTCGATAAACTTGTAGAACACTATGTATTGTGTATTTCTTGTATTACGTAACACTATGTTGAAGGAAGCATTGTAAATATAGATGAACCAATACTTAATTTTCAGACAAACAAAAATTGTGCAAACTTTTTTTGATCAAACCTTGTGCAAGTTGAATGTTTAATGCTTCCAACTTGTATGAGTCACAAGTTGGAATCATACCAATAAGTATACGTTACACCTATAGGGTTCCTAAACGTTGTATGTATGCAGCTTTTGTATATATGTATTTTAACTTTCAAAATACAAGTTGAATGTTTACTGTTGTGGACTGAAAAGATGTTGCACATCTCTACTGGAAAGCTAGAGGCTTGATAGCATGAGCCACAATCCAGCCATTGGACAACGATATGTTTAACGCTATCTTTAGTACATAAGCCTATTTAATTATCAGCTTTTTCTTAATTTTTTCAATGTGAATGCACTTTTTGAAAATACAGTGGAACCTCACTAATTCATCACCCACTCAAGTTTTTTCTTTTTCTTTATTGACATGCGAGTAACATATACACTCTAATTTTAGCCGGGGTAAACCAGAGAGGCGGTAACTGTAGCCGGGGTTCTAATAATAGCCAGGAGAACGGACTGCGGAATGTATTGGTTCCGAGAATGGGTATTTCATACTTGTGTATACAGCACAATAATTGTTGTGTTGTGTTGTTATAGCATAATAAGTTTCCGAAAATTCAGTCTTGCTGAGGCCTTGTGCTGATTCTCTACCAGCATTTAACAGTTTGAATGAAGACGTCAAAACTTGCTGTGAAATAGACTTACCGGATGTAGCCTACAAAATGTTTAGTGATGATGAAATTGTTAGATATGTATCCACAGAACCTACAGAAGCTAATGATGAAGAAGATGACTAGCCAATAAAACCTGCATCTCTCATAAGGAGGTCATTCAATCAGTGACTACAGCAATCAAGTGGTACGAAGGCCAAGATGACGCAGAACTGCCTAAAACAATTTTGCTGTGCCAAATACATAATTTGGCTCTTGAAATGCACAGTCACACAAATGTATGGCTCTTGAAATTACAGATTTTTTACACAATTTTTTTGCATTACAGTGGTTAACTTGTTTGAGTTCGAAAATTTCTAGCAATAAATATGTTTGAGCATAGCATTAGTACTGTACATTGCTAGTGTTGTAATAAAACATCTTATTTTGTCTTTAATGGGTTTATTTCTTACTCCCTCACTAATTCGTCTATTTTACTAATTTGTAACCCCATCAGTCCCGTAGGTGACAATTAGTGAGGTTCTGCTGTACAACTAAATGTTTCTCGTAGGACTACACATATTAGTGCATGTTCAAACTGAGTTATTGTACAAACGATTTGCACTGAGTGACTAGCATCTTCATTCATTATTATAGTAATGAGTACGGTAATACAGTCCTTACTATAGAAAAAGAAGAGGTAATTAAAACAAGAAATTAAATTTGCCTACTTCACTAACCAATCATTTTGTACATTTTTGAAGTTACTTCTTCTTTACTTCAAGGATTAGGTTATATAAACATATTCGGGGACCTATCTTATCCTCGGACGACCCATATCTCTTCTACCAGTGGCCTTCTAGTTCAGTGCCGCTTTCGGCAATCGATCCTCTGTCAACCTTTGCAAATGATCCCACCATTGTCTTCTGTAAGCTGAACTATATCCTCTACTTCCTCTATCCTCTATTGTCTTCATTTATGTCCTCTACTTCAAGTTCTGCTCTGATATTCTCATTCCTTATTCCATCTTGCAATGTATAGTTTAAAGTACTTTGAAGAAACTGCATTTCAGCACTCTCAATCTTGCTGCATTCCTTTTTTGTCATGACTCATGCCTCACTCGCATATGTCAGTGTGGGTACTTGATGTCAATTAAGTTACTTCCTTTATACACTTTTTAAAATTCCTTAAAAATACAGCTTTTAAGAATGTTTATAAATTTTATATTGACAATTTGTCTGAATTATGAGTTCCCCTATAAATACATATGTAACCATCATGTTTACGTATTTATGAATACATGTTGCAATGAATGTTTCCTGGTAGCAAGGAGAGATTCAGACAATAATTTACACTTCAAAACATAAAAGACACACTGCTCATGAGCCTGTTGTGCATTAACGTGTGACAATATAAAGGTTGTATTTATGGGGGGGGGGGGGACGAACGGGACTGGACCCCCCAGAAAGTAAAAAAATTTGACAAATTTTATTAATATCTTAACTTTTAAGCTGTTTTATTCCTTTTTAGCTATGTTCACTAACAAAATGTAACTCTTTTTAAACGTATGAACAGGTTTATTACAAAGCATTAGCATAGGCCTATATATATAAAATTTTCATTAGCATTAGCATATATAAAATTGAAAGTTAAGGGCATGGATATGCGCGAAATGCTTACAGTCAGAGGAGAAAGGCGATGTGGTGGGAGTCGCTGTGAGATGTGAGAAGAGAATTGTTGTTATCAGCGATAGTGCAGCCAACCTATGAATATCTTTCTAATAGTAACAAAAACTCACGATTGTTAAGGTTTTTTTGTAAATGTGTCACCACAAATCTCTATATCTGTGCATGTGTGTGTGTGTACCTACAGTCACACAGCTGGCTTAAATAAAAGAATTATACGTTTGTTTCCAACGTAAATCAAATAATAATAATAATAATAATATTGTAATTGTATTACTCTACAAATCAAGCAAATGATATGTACTGTTCACATGTATCGGAATTTGTTGCTGTTACATATCATAATGTTTTATAAACGTATCTGAGTGTTGTTTGGTTCTGTGATTGTATACTGCTGAGATGTAAAAAAACTACAGCCTTTCTGACTGTTCTTATCACAATGGAATTTGCAAACTGTACACTTTCACTCCTTAATTGCACTCTACTATCTCTACAGTTTATCATTACATAAAGGAATTTGCAAACTGTACACTTTCACTCCTTAATTGCACTCTACTATCTCTACAGTTTATCATTACATAAAGGAACGCGTTCACGTTCTTCGTATTAATTTAATTCCAAGAATCTTTTTAATCCCAGACAACAAAAAACGTTTATTATTACTTCCCCTGCTTTACTATGAATAACTTTCCGGTCTTTGCTAGTTGAAGGAGAAGTATCCATTTTAACAAATCTTGTTACTGGATGATAACACAAATAATTACGATAATACATAAGTACAGAATAAAAATTACCAAAACAAATTAACAAAAAAATATTATATAAACAATAAATAAATATAAATATTTTATAAATTAATATATATATTATAAATATAAATAACTAATAAAATGAGTGACTTTAAAACAACGATACAATTAATAATAAATTGTAATGATGATAACAAATGCAAGACTGAGATAGTACGGCACACAGTAACTAACAATGTACGGGTAACTAAAACATCACACGCAAGTTGGTAACACCTTCACTTGTTTACCAGCTGATTCTCCATTACCCTCTCGCTATTCACAATTTCAAAGTGGACTCGTCATCCATAAATTGGTTTTCCCCATATGCCAGTAACTTTCAATTTTACTGTAGATTGGAACCCCCCTCCCCAAAAACCAAATTCTAGATATGCTACTAGACACTGTACCAGAACCGTTTTTTTCCTCACCGAAATCTGTCAATTAAAACACTATAATTGATTGATAATGAGTAAGTATAACATAACTATTACTATTTCCAGATGTGACTGTGAACAGCGTGCACCCTGGCTTGGTAAACACAGGTATATTTCGGCGACTAAAAGCAGGACCGATTGCTATGCTTATTAATCTCACGACCGCGCTGTTTAGTAAGGTACGTTTGTTATAACGCCATCATGTATTTATAGTAACTCCATCGTATAGGTAGGTTATGAGTTGCCTTGACAAAAATGCATTTGTATACAGTGCGTACGCAGGGGGGCTCAAGCCCCCCCCACCACCGCCACAAAAATGTAATATGCAATTCCTTAATTTACTTAGTCTCTCGTTTAAAATTACAAAATTGCATACTTCTGCCGATTCGGATGGGGATATAAATACTAACAAAATAAGTAGTTTATAATAACAATTTTTACTTCAGTTATAATTTATAGGTCATTGAGTGGTGTGTTACACTGAGTGTAATGTTCAGTAAGCTACCTGTTTTCTTTCTCTCTCGCTCTCATTTAACAGTGCCACACTGGCCCGCCCACTACTACCAGTGAACCCTAAGAATGTTTACTTAAGTATTAAATATTATTAAAAGTATTTTTATGGAACTTAAATAAGCACATAAACCTTTTTCATAAAAATATTATTTAATACTTAAGTTAAATTCAGCACTTTCTCGCAGATAGCAGTCGATAAATAAAATGACAATTTTAATAATGTTCCTAATTTCATATCTTGAATAATACTGCTGTAATAATAAAAAAAATTACTTTAAAAACTCTTTACATTTATTCGAAATTTGTGGATAATTTTTTTTTTATTTTTGGATAAGCCCCCCAATCACGAATAATAGATTTTTAATAAAGAAAATGTGAAACCTACTGAAAATAATATGCCAACTAATAAATTGTAACCATTAACTGGCATATGTAATCTATCTTATACTATAAGTTGTTGAAGAGTAGGGTAATATATGGACTGCTAAGGTTCAGCCCCCCAAGATTGATTTCTGCGTACGCCACTGTCTGTTTATAATTACTAATGTCAATTGACTTATGAGCCACTCTGTACATATACAGATGACAGTAACCATGGCTGTGTTGAAAATTATTTAACTGTCAGTGGAATTAATTTAGATTTTCTGTTTTAGCCTCCTGAAGAAGGAGCGATGACACCTGTTTATCTTGCTTCCGCCCCTGAATTTGAAACTGTTACTGGAAAATACTTCTCATACTGTGAGGTAAGTTGATTAAAAAATTATGCTACCTACATATAGTACAGGGTTATCCACGTGGTTTTCCTTATTCCCATATATTGTAGACAACTTTTTTCCAACATTAAGTAAACATGAATGTTAAACCGTTATGGAGCTAGAGCAGTGTATACTGTATTCTCAAAATAGTACAGAGGGCAATGATCATTAACAAAGGAGTTCTGAAATCCAACACAATTTTTTTTACTTACATATTCCATAAGGAAATGGAAGTTTAGTGATGGCAAAAAAAATTATGTTTGAGATAAGGGCTGATTCTGACTGTACTACCCTCAAAACATGAAGAAAAGTCATGTTTCGAAAAGTGTCTGTGTGTAGAATTTTTTCTATGGCGAACGATAACTGCTGCAAATTTAAGTAGAATCAAATAATTTTTTTGCATACGTGCCTGAGTTGTAGAGGATTCAAGGCATATTGATTTTGGTGAAGTTCGGTTAAGAGGAGGTAGTTTACCTGCAACGTTTTATGTTTTAACAAGAGTAAAGTACTTAATTTTGATAAATAAAGTATCCTGAAAAGAATGTCATAATAATCCACTGTAGAAAGGTAGATAAAATATCTATACATGAAAAAGGTAGTGAGGGGGAGGGTGTAATTTTTTTATAAATGAAAATGATAGTTGAAGGGGGAGGGATAATTTTTTATATCTGTACTATGTTAACGGTAACAAAGAAGTAGTTTGTTGTTAAAAATTCCTTCCCAGCTGTTTGGCCATGGTCCAATGTTTTCTGCAAAACCAGATGTTTCGGCAGTGCCATCGACTGCCATCATCAGTGAAAATTGAGTACACTAATGTGAGGTGGTATACATTAGTGTCCACAGTACTGTGGTTCAGGCTGAAGAAAGAAGTAGTTTCTATGGAAATATTTCATTTCGAAGATGATTTCAAATATAAATCATAGAACATGGAAGTCACGTATGGTTCTCCATACCGATATTTTATTTTGATGATATTTTTGAAATTAGTGATTACTCATAACACTTATGCAAAACAACACTCATAACTCATAACACTTACACAGTTTCACTTTACTATTAGATTATTTATTTCTGACAACACATTCTTATTATATCGTTATCAAGTTCAGAAACACAGCTCTGTTTTCAGCAGGCCAAAAATTGATGGGTATGAAATTACTATCAGATACACATGAAGCATTGGAGAAGTATAAAAATAAATATATGAGGTGGACAAGGAATGCGTTCTGTGTGAACATTTGTAATTCATTCTGACAACTACTTAATAAACTTACAAGATTACCAAAGTTAGTTTTAATTATTGATGACAGTAACAAATAGGTTTAGTTGTCTGAACAAGTTATAAATAATGGGAGGGGGGGACCTAGAATGTGTGGATCATACAGTTATTTTCACTAAAAGGTTGTGGAGTATTGTGTCCACTTGAATATCATACTGCCATCTGAGGATTCAGCAGTATGTGGCCGGCTACACATACACCTGTTATTTATAACACATTACTTCTTCTTCTCCTCTTCAAGGATTAGGTTACATAAACCTGTTCTGGCACCCATTTCATCCTTGGATGACCCAGGTCTCTTCTACCAATGGCTTTATAGTTCAGTGGCGCTTTTGGCAATCGATCCTCTGTCATCCTTTGCAGATGATCCCACCATTGTCATCTGTAAATTGAAGTAATTTCATTTATATCCTTCACTTCGAGTTCTGCTCTGATATCCTCATTCTTTATTCTATCTTGCAATACTGTATATTGTTACGAGAAGCCTACCGAACAACCCAGAACATTCTCCACTCCCCCGTCCAGTGTGGCAGCTGTGCATCATTCAACTATGTGATTCTAGTGAGTTCCAAGAACACTTGAGATACTACGCATTAACGATGCCACCGGCGTCATGCAGTAAGGAGGCAAAGCTGTACTGCACCTCTCCGGGGCCTACATAAAGCCATAGCAGGTGGATTGTCAGTCAGTTACGTGAGCGACTTTCACTAGTGTGGATTGAGGAGTGCTTGTCAAAGTGAAGAATTATTGTGTTATGTGTTTTACAATTGTGCAAGACTCTATTAGTAGACATTGTTTATTGCGTGTGAATAATTTTTATTTGATTTGTTGTAAGAGACAGTGTTGTTAATTACGAACTGTTTCACTGTGAAAATTAAAGCTGGTGATTAGTGACTTAATTGGTGTCTTGTATTTTGTTTTCCACTGTACCTATGAGGATCAAGTAGATCATCGTAACAGTGGTGTCAGAACTGGTATAGAACGGTTAACAGTGGAAATAGAGGACACTTCGTAGAAGAGTGGTGTTAGTGGAGTTGAAAAAAAAGAAGAATGGATACCAGTCAGATGATAGAATCATTCAAAGCAATGCTACAGCAGATCGAGGAACGCCGCTGCCAGGAGGCAGAAGAGGCAGAAGAAAGACGCCGACAAGAGGCGGCAGACATGATGAGAAATGCAGACAGGAAAGAGAAGCGGCAGATGAATGACAGAAAGCACTAATGGAAGAATGACTAAAAGAAAAACGTAAGTGTGAAAATAAAACACCAGAGAGATGACAAAAAGAAGAATTTAGTCGTCAATCAGACAAAGTTAAGGCGTTCGTACAAGAGGATACCACTGCAAAATTCGTCCTGTTACGAGGTGAGCTGAAGAAACAAGTTGACAGAATATCTGAAATAGAAAAATCTGTGTCAACTATGAAAACAAATATTTCAATTTCAGAAGTTTCTATTGCAAATTCAATAAAACAAAAATTAAAAAGGAATTTGAACATTTAGGAAATAGTTGATAAAGAAAGACCATTAATAAATGCTGATGAAGATTCAAAATATCAGAGAAATCAAACTGTAGTAGGGCCAGTTTTCGCAAAGGCCCCATCGTTTGATGGAAGTACTCATTGGGCAACTTATATTCACCAATTTGAAGCTGCCGCTCGCTTAAATAAATGGACGGAAGAAGAGAAAGGACTTTCACTAATTCTTGCTTTAAAAGGGCCTACCGCAGAACTAATACACAAAGTGCCATCTGACAGTCAGAACCGAATTAACTAAAGCTCTGGAATTATGGTATGGTGACCAGCATTTGTGCGAAGTGTGCCGTGAACAACTTAAAGCGAGGCGACAGCGTTCAGGGGAGAGTCTTCAAGAGTTTGAAGTGAATGTCGACCGACTGACGAGATTGGTTTAGCCTGAAGAATTGGAGGACTTCTGGAAGTGGATTTCTCTCATTATGTTTATTGACGGTATCAGAGATAGTTACAACAAGTGTTAAGAATGGCTCGGAATGATAATAAATCAGACGCTCTTGTTCATGCTCTCCGTTTTGAAGCTGCCAAGTCGGCGACCTACATTAATCAAAGTATGCCATCACGTTGTAGCCAAACGGATCCAATACCAACCAAAGTATCGTCATAGTGGACGACATAAAGAGATGATTCAAAAACAACAGTTTAAGGAGTCAGCAGCGCCACAACGATCTTCCGAACCAAAGGATAAAGACAGAAGACCGAAGTGTTACAACTGTGGGAAACGTGGTCATCTACAGGTAGACTGTTGGGAGAAGAAAATATCGAGAGAAGGGAGTGATTGCACAAATTGGAGAAGTAAAGCCCCAGAACAGCACACAGTTTCCACGCTACATAAGACTAGTGGAAACCTGATTGTTACTGGATTTGCGGAAGGTAAACAAACATCATTTACAGTTGACACGGGCACTACAGTATCCATTGTGCGCCCTGACTTAGTCAGCAACTGCCAGCCTCTAAATAGCTCTTGTACAATACAGACTGTGACTGGGAGCCCCGTCAATGTGCTAGGAAAGGTAGACGTACATGTGTGCCTGGGTCTTCTCGAGTTTAGCCACTAAATGCTCGTTGCAGACATTGTCGATGAAGTGATTCTTGGCATGGACATTATGAATGCCTACAGATTCATTGTGGACCTAAGAGAGAATGTCCTGAGGGTCGGCCAAGAGAAGATAAATCTTTGCATGGCTAAAATGACAAGGTCTACCAACCATTCAATTAAGCAAGTGGCATTGGCTGAAGAAGAAGTCAACAAGTCTGGTTAAGAGGACCCTTTCCTATTCCAGGCGGAAATGGAAGAAGAAATAGCAGAGGAAGTACAAATACGTGAAATGGCAAAAGGACTGACTGGATAGCCCACTATGGGTGTCAAGGAAAACCCCTTGTTTGTTCGTGAGTTAATAGAAGTGCCCGGGGGAAAAGTTGCTGAAGATGAAGATACGCAAGAGGTTGTTGATGAGAAGATGAGAACCAAACAGACTTGTATCAACCAGTGGTGTTTAGATCATCAATACATGATGCAACGGGAGTGATTCCAGCAAAATTAGCGGTTGCGTGGAAGACTCGTATTCCTGGGAACTTGATGTTCGGATCACACGAGACTGAATTTGAAGAACCAAAGAACAAGCAAGGACGTCTACCTAGATCGCCTGGCCAAGTATTACTTCAGAGAAGGTTTGCCAGTTCGGGACGAACAGGCTTAAGGAGGGGGAAGTGTTACAAGAAGCCTATCGAACAACCCAGAACATTCTCCACTCCCCCGTCCAGTGTGGCAGTTGTGCGTCATTCAACTACATGATTCTAGTGAGTTCCAAGAACACTTGAGATACTACGCATTAAGCCACCGGCGTCGTGCAGTAAGGAGGCAAAGCTGTACTGCACCTCTCCGGGGCCCATATAAAGCCATAGCAGGTGGATTGTCAGTCAGTTACGTGAGTGACTTCCGCTAGTGTGCTTTGAGTGCTTGTCAAAGTGAAGAATTATTGTGTTATGTGTTTTATAATTGTGCAAGACTCTATTAGTAGACATTGTTTATTATGTGTGAACAATTTTTATTTGATTTGTTGTAAGAGACAGTGTTGTTAATTACGAACTGTTTCACTGTGAAAATTAAAGCTGGTGATTAGTGACTTAATTGGTGTCTTGTATTTTGTTTTCCACTGTACCTACGATGATCAAGTAGACCGTCGTAACAATATAATTTAAAGTATTTTGAAAAAACTGCATTTCAGCACTCTGAATCTTGCCACATTCCTTTTTTATCATGACCCACGCCTCTCTCGCAAAAATCAATGTGGGTATTGCAGTTGTCTTATAACATTTAATCCTTATGCTGTGTCTTGTTTTATTTCTAAGAATCATTCCACAAATAATCCTACATTTATTTAGCAAATAAATATGTTTTTTGTTTAAAAACGTTACTGTAACAATGTTTTACTGACAACGGTTGTTTTTAAGTCTCATCATTTAGCTCATTCAATCCATAATGTTTCCAATCAATATTCCTGCCTTATAGTATTGTTGTGAGTTAGCTAAGCCATCTGTTCATGACATATACCTACTTGAACTGACTGCGTGGATAAGAATAATCTAATTGTTTCTGTAATATTATTTTTCTTGTTGTCGGTCATGTTAGGTAATGCTACTGTCAGAGGTGATGCATCTTTTAGTAACAATTTACATATTTAACCTTACCTTCTCACTCTCTCTTTGCAATCTTTTGTGAGTTGTCTACCAGTACATTTGATACAGCATGAATTTCAGATACAAGAATTTATGACAGCACGTTTAGTACATGTGGTGTTTAGTGTGTGAGGCCTCAGCTGTTAATACTAAATTCATTTGCTTTGTAAGATTAAAAGTTTCTTGTTTGCTGTTATTCCATTGAATATTGAATACTAACACAGAATTCCAATATATATTGATAATGATTAGTTTTTTCTCATCTATTTAACATTCCAAAAGTTTATAGCTTCATAACCAAGATTATGAATATACTCATGAATATCTTCTGATTTGGTCAGTGGGTTAACATTCTAGTAACGTCTTTTATAGTTACATTAAGAATGAGACTGCTTGTTTTATTTTCTTCTTCTTCTATGGCATCACAGTTCGAAGTCGAACCTTAGCCTCCATAATCCTCCTCCTCCTCCATTTTTCCCTGTCCTTGGCGATCAAGGATGGATGGATTGTCCATCATTTTATTTTAAGTAAATTATCAGCATCCATCGCCACTGCGTCAATCCAGCGTGTCTTGGGTCTTACAACAGGCCTTCTACCCTCGATCTGATTAAACAGTATCTTCCTAGGTATTCAGTTGTCTTCCATCCTAATGATGTGTCCTGCCCATTGCAATGTATACAATCGGATGGTGATGGTCAGATCATTGTCTTTATACAGCTTGTAGAGCTCCTCATTATGATGCATTCTCCATATCCCGTTTACTTGGATTGATCCATATATTCTCCTCAAAGTTCTCCTTTCAAAAGTATTGACTACGTTAGCAGCTTGTTTGTTCAGAGTCCAAGTCTCGCTGCCATATGTTATCACCGGTCTAATCATAAGTTTATATAATGTGACCTTGGCCTGATGGTGGATATTCTGTGTCTTGAATATAGATGTCAATGAAGCGTATGTTCTATTTGCAGCCTGTATCCTTTTCCTTATTTCATTTATTTCTTCATTGTTTTCTGCCATCCAACATCCCAAACATTTAAACTGATTCACTATTTCCAGGTATAGTGGTTCAATTTCAAACTGTTCAGGTTTCCTGGTTTTCTTCCATGTGGTGATCATAACCTTTGATTTATCTGTATTAACCTGCAAACCTATCCCTTCTGCTTCACCTTTGAGTTCCTGGAATGTCTCTTTTGCTCTTCTTTGGGATCTTTCCATAATATTGATATCATCTGCATACTCTACAATCTGGACCATTTTATGTTCTAATGTTGAATTCCTATCAATTGACAATTTCCTGATCACATATTCAAGTGCTAAGTTGAACAGTGTTGGTGCCAGCCCATTGCCTTGTTTTAACCCTCTCGTGACATTAAAAGGATCTGTCATACTCGTTTGCAATTTGACTTTGGCTGTTGTCCATATCATTGTCAATCTTATCAGTTGTACTAATTTAATAGGTATTTGAAAGTATAGCATAATATCAAAAAGTTTATTCCTGTTTTATTTTCTATTTCCTCTAATACAATACCCCCAATTTTTTATATCTAATCTATGTAATTTTTGGATTATCTTAAACAGTAGTTTTCTAGTTTAGTTTCTATGTAATGGGATTTTCTGTTTCTGGACTTTGCACACATTTTTTTATGAGTATTGAGTCTGGTTTACCAGTTATTTTGTGGATACTGTGGTAATAGTCATATGCCACCTGGAACACTTGGCTATAGTCTGTGAACTGAACACATTGGCATTGCATCTGATGATGTATTAGCATTACACTTCATTCAACGATAAAGTGTAAGTAGCATTCTCACTTCTGTGATACTGGATATTGTGATTTGTAAATTACGATTTTGTTAATAATATATTACACAACGTGATTGTCTACATAATTATGGGGATTTAGCATATGACCAGAACCTATAACATATTTATCAGATTGGCAATTTGCATAATAAACAATAACAACAACACACACAACATTTTTACATCCACTTTCAATTTATTCATGTTTAACGTACCGAGTCACTATATGGTTAATATAATTAAATTACCTTGTTCGGTCCACCTTAGTGACACTAGCTGCTGTCGGTTAATGACGCGTTTCGGGATAAAATCCCATCTTCAGATACACAATTATCAAACTTTAAATGTATACCACAATTTGTGGTTTGTCATAATTTTAAAATATTTAAAATCTTTTAAATAAAATATATAAACAAAAACGTAACAACAGAATCGTTCAGAGCGTCCGCATGCATGCACGCTGTATTACGACCTCCTCACGACTGGCTATACTTATCACTCAACCGTATAGCAGTGTCAAACAGGTTATTAGAACCGAAGTTCATTTGATCGTTTAATATGTTATTTTTGGTCATAGCGTTTTTTGTAGCTTTGTATATTTCGAACTCCTCTAGACTATCCATTAATTTACCCTTCTTGCAAGTATGCAACGCCACGAAATTGTTTTCGAAACTAGTATAACTATGATCATTTTCTATTAAATGTTGTGCATAACTGGAATTATTATTATTTGTTTTTGGAATGTGCTCTAAAAATCTTGTGTAAAAATTTCTGCCGGATTGGCCAATGTAGAATGCTGCACAATTATCGCATTTAATTTTATAGACACCTGATTTATTTTTTAAAGGAATATTTATTTTAGTTTTGAAAAATTTTTTTAAATTATTACAGGTTTTGAACGAAATAGTATAACCTTTACTTTTAAAAACTGATTTTATATCCACTAATTATACAAGCTTTATGCCTAAGATTTTGTCCTCTGTGTTGAATAATATTGTTTCTACTACTTCATTCAGAACTAATAATAAGTTACTAAGCGTTCTCAGATCGAAAAAACACACATTTCCAGAAGAAAAAACAGGTATATGTAAGTTAATATGTAATGACTGCAATTCCTTCTATATTGGACAGATGGAGAGAGCTTTCCTCAAACGTTTTCAGGAACATATACCCAAGAAAATAAGAAATGATAACAGCATCAAATCTAATTACGCCCGACACCTGACCTCACACAATCATAATTACACAGACTTTAATTCCAACTTAATACCATTGCATGTATGTAAGAAGGGCGTTTCATGAATGCCTTGGAGGAGTTTGAAATCTATGGTGAATACACAAACCTAAGCAGTCACAATTTTGTATTAAATGATCAACTGAACTTTGGATCCAACCATTTGTACGATACCGCCTTGAGCCTGCTCGCTAAGACTGCGACAAAGTCTAACAACCATTCAGTAGCAGATTGAACTCGAACGGGTGTGCACCCAATATTGCGTACAGTTCTTATGCACATTGACATTTTATTAATTAATGATCTCGTAAGAGTGACATAGTTTCATTTGATTTTACTATCTGAAGATAGAGCATAGTCTCCGAAACACGTTATAGAAGAGTTCTATAAGAAGTCACATGGCGGATTATTGAAATGTAAATTAATTTATTAATTCAATTAAGTGACTTGGATACCAGATTCAACATGAATATTTATAAATAATAATTACAAAACATATGAACATAAATACGAGGGTAATGATAACAGAATTTGACAGTCACAATCTTCCTCCTTGATTACTAAACTTAAAGTTGACTGTGTTGTACTAAAAGAATTAGTACGGTATTCAGTATTTTTGGGTGCACAAAATATTTTATAGTCCATACCGATCATTGTGTATGTAGATCGACTTCGGCTCCCTCTATCGACTGCTTTGCAATGCGCTCTTGACCATTTTCTGGTGCACATATAGGCAGTTTTTCTCAGATCACTTTCAACTGTCAAAGTCAAAGCAGCAACACATAGTTGGAACTTGCTCACCACCACATGGCAGCATAGGAACCATTTGGGAAACCAGGGTTTATACAATCACCTGTCATGCCGTCTCTAAGTTCTTTTATTCTTCTACAATGCAGGTAATCCCTTTTTTCTTCCAGCCTTTGTTCCTAACAGGACCTGCTACCCCTAGTTCAAACTTTCTTTGAAGCATGGGGAATTTGTAATGAGGTAAGCCAAATCTATGAATTTCATATTCTATTTAACACCTCACCACTTGCTCAAGTCTTGCCAGAGGAGCGTATATTAAATCGTAAAGTTTACATTACGTAAGTTTATTGTAATTTCTCACATAACTTAAAAAACATCACAATTAAACATGCATACTGTAAACAAAGAGCTATCTGTAAATATCGGTATGGAGAACCATACATGACTTCCATGTTCTAAGATTTATATTTAAAATCATGTTCGAAATGAAATATTTCCATGGAAACTACTTCTTTCTTCAGCCTTAACCACAGTACTGTGGCCACTAACATATACCACCTCACATTAGCGCACTCGATTTTCACTGATGATGGCAGTCGATAGCATTGCTGAAACGTCTGGTTTTGCAGAAAACATTGAACCACGGACAAACAGCCCGGGAAGGAATTTTAACAACAAACTACTTCTTTGTTGCCGATAACATAGTACACAAAAAATTACCCCCTCCCCCTTCTACTGTCATTTTCATTTATATAAAATTACCCCCACCCCCTTCAACTACCCTTTTCATTTATAGATATTTCATCTACCTTTTTATAGTGGATTATTATGACCTTTTTTTCAGGATAATTTATTTATCAAAATTAAGTACTTTACTCTTGTTAAAACACAAAATGTTGCAGGTAAACTACCCCTTTCCCTTAATCGATCTTCACCAAAATCAGTAGGCCTTGAGTCCTCTACAATTCAGGGATGTATGCAAAAAATTATTTGATTCTGCAGTGGCGGATGGTGTTATGGTTGCAGCGTTGCACAACCACCAATATAGAATAACTAAATTATACAATAATATACGAAATCATTAAACAGTTAAAAGTGTTATAAATTTCAACAGAAAACGTATTAGATTCTATGCAGCAATGTTCATGTACAATTCAAATGTGGCGCGCAGGCTGGTGGTTGTAGCCTGCTTGCAACTTGAAGAGTAAATGGCAGAGCTTACTACACAAGCATATGGGAGGAAATGCGTTACTCTTCACAGTTGCGGTATGTTTCCTATGTTAGCTAGGCAGTTGCAAAGTTTCTGCAACGTTCCACTAACAGCGCTGTAGTGCATCTTTAATTTTGCCATGAAGTGTGCACAGCCTTCTTTATTTGTAAATTGTATCAGCTTTAGTGTTTACATTGGTTCAATGTAAACGTGTATTCGTTGTTTTTGAGATTATAAAAATTATAGTTATAATTTTGTATAATTTTCCATATAAGTATCTTGATGTTTCTTGCAGTAATTATATAATTTCTGATGTTTTCAATTTGTTCTTCTGCAAGTAGTATAATTTTATATATTCTTTTTAACACCTGACGCACGTTTCACTGAAAAATATCAGTATCATCAGAGTATCATCAGTATCATTCTAAGTAAATTCTTAGAAACCTCCTACAAAATTATACTACTTGCAGAAGAAACAAATTGAAAACATCACAAATTTTGTATAACTGTGATTGTGATAATTATGTGTCAATCAAAAATAAAAATAGAAATATTCATGAAATTTTTAATATTTTATGCAGATTTATTTTTTCTTGTTGTTCATAAATGAAAGCAGGCAGTATTCCACTCATTTCTCATTTAGAGTAGAATTTTCAAGTAATATTTTATATAGCTGAATTTATGTGCCTTGCAGTTTATATACAGGGAAAATCAGTTCTTATAGCTCAAATGAATCATTTAAAAATAACTAGCCCCTATTATAAATTTGCTGTTCTTATTTTTTATTTCTCGTAAACACAAGGATCGCTTTCAAATCAGTGTATTATTTTATAGTTATAAAAAGCATGATTCTGTTTATCATTTTCTTTTCTCTGCATATTTAGTATTTGATTACTGCAAAGTTAGTGATGCTTGTAGCAATCATTCATGAGTACGTGGGAACATGGAATCTGGGATAGGTAGACATACTGACAGAATCATTCCGTTATCATTAGCAGCTCTATTTTGGGAGAAAACAGTAACTTTCTATTTTTTTTCCATACGACAGCACTTTGTATGAGGCAGATATTGGTCTGCGCCCTGTTTAATGTGGCCTTTTACCCCCACCCCATCCTCTCCCCCACCAACTCAACAACTACTGCAACCACCAAAATTTGGAACCACCAGCCGCCACTGTGATTCTGTTTGAATTTGCAGCAGTTATCGTATGCCATAGAAAAAAATTCTACACACACACTTTTTGAAAAATGACTTTTCTTCACGTTTTGAGGGTAGTACAATCAGAATCAGCCCTTATCTCGAACACAATTTTTTTTCACCATCACCATACTTCCATTTCCTTATGGAACATGGAAGTAACAAATGTTTTTAAAAAGAGACTAAATGATACTGTATAAATTACTTAGACATGTATATCTTATGTACTATAAATTATGCACACAATATTAAGAAAACCTCTGATGTACATAACATTAACCATTTTAATAGTTTCTTATAACTCCACAACAGGAAAACAGGAGGTCCTAGAAAAGGAGGACTATTACTGCACCATTATAAATGTCACCTTAATGTTATTGATAAACTGTACACGAATAAACTGGACTTAGTAAAAAATGTTCCGATTTTGTTTTTCAGGAATCAAACTGTATCAGCGCAGCAGCATTAGACATGGACTTAGCAGAAAAAGTTTGGAAGAAAAGTGAAGAATTGATAAATCTAAAGCCAGAAGAGAAATTTGTATAAAAACCAAATTCAAAGTTTTCTGTACAGTGCAAAGTAACGTGTTTTGCTACACAAGTCACTCGGTGTTATTCTTAGTTTAGCAGTGACTGTTAATTAAATAAACCACAAAACATTTTATAAGATTCTATTACAACTAGACACAATTTTAAATATTTGTGTAGATTTTTTTGACAAAATTCGTTTGTAATGAGTGTTTTTATTTGAATGTTTGTGTGTATATTACAGCAAGAATGATTATTATCACTCTTACACACGTTATTATACTCATGTGGATATTAATATATGAATGTGTAATATTCCTCACACATTAATACTCATTATGGTGTACTAATTATTTTTGTACTGTCTATAAACAGACCCTGATTATGACAATAAATTATCAGGAACAAAAACATAAACACAGATGTATGAAACTGTAGTCAATGATTGAACCTTACAAAACCTTTCATCATTGGAAGTTACCAAAAAATATATTTTTGTCAACTGTGTATTATGGCCCTTCCTGTTTATAATTTGTAAAAATTCATAAATTATATACAATACAATTCTTTGTTAAAAAACAACAATTTTTCTATTAGTAAATTTAAACAGATCAATGCGCACAACCAAATATTACTGAAAATTAATATATTTGCATTGAAGGTCAGGTAAGATGATGAAAAAGAGACAAGTGTGTGTGTGTGTGTGTGTGTGTGTGTGTGTGTGTGTGTGTGTGTGTGTGTGTGTGTGTGTGTGTGTGTGTGTGTGTGTACTCACACATACCACTAGGAGAAAGCATAGAAGAATTATACTAACTATGCCTTTAACTAACCTGTCATATATAATGTACACCCATTACAAGAGTATTCCTGACTTTACTAGTTACATGTCACTAAAAGTATTTTAATTATAAACTTGTGTTGTATTACATCATCTGTGTATATTGTATACTTTTATCCACACATCCAATCATATATTTAATACTGACATTTAGGTAAAATATTTCGTTTGCATAATAAATGAAGGATTCAAAACACTACACAATTTCAGGAACATGACCTGTTACTTTCAGTCCTACATGCATAATTCTACAATATCATATTTCCGAAGCAAGCAGTTTGAATATGCTTGTTGGTAAGAAGTATTTTTCTCCCCCTGAAAATGAGGTGTACTCACGTCACCTCACACTCTGTAGAAATAATTTTTAATGTATATATAATGACAGTTGGTACCCCAGAAGCAAATAACCTTATAAAAAAATGAAGTTCTTGTGCTGAATTTTTCTTACAGGAAACATGAGATGTGTATGCCAAAAGTAGTATACAAAAATATGGTTTCCAGTGAGACTGGAAACTGTGTTAAATAACATCATAGCTCATAGCTGCAGCACTGTTTTAGAGATTATTATGTTCTACTACTCCCAGTCCCAGGTTAATTTACAGTGTTGGCTCTTATGGGATCTGTCGGGCTCTGTCTTAAGCGGCCTACAGACTGCCAACTTGGTTGTCAACCATGTCGTCAACTTACCATGTTGAAGACAATGTTGATTGTCTGTAGGCAGGTTCCAGGTTTAAGTTTCATGTTGAATCAATGGTTGAAATGAGATCAAAAACTTTGGATTTCTTGTGGGAGGAGCTTAATGTTGGTAAACATGTTGAACCGTCTGTGGCGGTGTTGACAACTCGGTTGTAAACATTTTAGTTCACATCATTGGGTTGTAGAGTGAACTTGGTGAAAGTGAATTAGTTCTGTTTGATTGAGTCGTGATAATAATGGCTACAATACCAAACAATGAAGCTTGGAGGGAGTTTTTCGAATGTTACAAAGGCTTATCCGAATTGTGGATGGTCAAATGTGATAATTTTAAAGATAGGAATAAAAAGAGAAGTGCTTTGGGGAAACTTTTAGATGTCTACAAACAAATAGACAAAGATGCAAACATAGACAGTTTAAAAAAGTGTCTAATTAATATTAGGACTTGCTTCCAGAGGGAATTGAAAAAATGGAGCAGAGTCAGAGGTCGGGAGCTGGTGCAGATGAAACATATATACCAAATGTATGGTATTTTGACACACTAGAGTTTCTTCGAGACCAGGAAACTCAAATTCCTGGATTTTCAACGATTGGTATAGGCAAGGCGGAAGAAACAGAGAAAGCAGAGGTAAGTAATTTTAACTATGTATACAGTAATCTCTCGTTATATGCGTATTTACTATCTTTTTTTCCCAATCAAAACGTTCTTTTTAGTTTTTATTCCGTTTTATCACTTTTCTTATGAAAATTTAGTAAGAACCCTGTACCCAAAGAAAAATGTTTATTAAGTTGATAAAAAAATAAAATAAATAAATAATAATAATTTCTTTTAAGAAAGAAAGATTCATTTAAGTTCAATGTTTAAAAAAGAAAAAACTCAGTTCAAGGAATATTTAAACCTTCTCCCATCCTGTCAATTACCGAGAAAACGATAAGGCTGGTAATTTCGTCAGATAAAATTCTTCAAATCATTTTCCTACATATTTTTTTTTTTATTTAGCTTCATTATCAGTGGTTTTCGTTATCCACGGATGAGTTGAACCTAACCCCCGGGATAACGAGGGATTGCTGTAATGACATTCTTTCTATAGAAAATAATTATTTTATACAATTTTAATTATTTTAGGAAGCTTGTGAAAATCTATCAGTTCTGAGTTCCTCTTCACAGAAGAGGAAGAAAAGCATTGGGCAGCACTTGGCTGAGAAAAACGATTTGCTGAGAGATGCATTAGGGCACCTCAGGAGTACGGGGCAGAAAGATGAAGCCAGTATCTATGGTGAAAGCTGGGCTACATCGTACTGTAAACTGTCTCCCACTCAACAAATTATGCCAAAAAGGCAATGAAGATATTTTGGTGTTAGGCCAATTGGAACTACTCACGCTTCTTCAGTCAATACTCCTTCTACTTCCTCTCATTCTTCTTCCTTTCCATCAAGAACATCTAGTCCTATTCACCAGGCATCCCTTTCGTCACCATCATACGAAAATGCAATAATTATTCCCACACAAACACAAACTGAATACGGTATAAAAATATTCAAGAATTACTGAGTAGTAATAATTTTTCTTAAATTAAATTTTGTTTTATTATTTTTTAAAAAACATTTGTTTTAGTTTATTAAATTTTCCTAATATACATTAAAATGTGTATTATTACATTTTTAAAATACATTTGTTATGCAAAGTATTATGCGTTTTTATTTATGTGCACAGATTGCCAAGGAACTGCTCCAACTCCATTAAAATAATTAGTGAATTTTCTTCTTGTCTCTTTTGCAATGGAAGTCGAATTTCTTGATACAGTTGGTTGAAGCTCAGTCAATTGCTGGGTGTCCGTTCTCATGCTCCAAATTGAATTTCACCAGTGTTTGTGTTTTCAATATCTATACTTCCTTTTAAGTACACAGAAGAGTTTTTTCTTCTTAAATAACTGTGTAGATAACAAGCGGCTAAGGTGATCATGACTGCCTTTTCAGGGTTCAAATTTATTTTATTTAAGAGGACACGAATTCTTGAAGCAAGTATGCCAAAAGCATTTTCAACAATTCGTCTTGCTCTGGATAACCTGTAGTTAAATATTATTTCTTTGCTTGAGAGGTTTTCACTGCTGTAAGGTTTCATCAGGTTTCTGAGCAAAGGGAACGCATCATCGCCAACAAAAACAAAAGGCATTTCTTCTGCAAAATTGGTTAGTTGCCCAGATTGGGGAATTTTCAATAAATTATCCTTGAATTTGTTATAAAAGCTACTATTTGAAAATACTCCCCCATCTGATATACGACCATTTGCACCGGCTTCTATCATCATATATTCATAGATTGCGTTGACTAAGGCTAGTAAAACGATGCTAAATGTCTTCTTATAATTGAAATAGTAAGATCTGGAACCAACAGGTTTTTTTATTTCCACATGCTTTCCGTCAATTGCTCCAATGCAATTTGGGAAGTTCCATCTTTTCTCAAACTCCTCCGAGGCTACAATCCATTCTAGTTCTGTTTTTGGTACCTATTAATAAAAATAAACAATTTTAATTTTACAAATTGATAAACTGCTTACATGTACAGCTTTTTCTATTTACTTACCTTGATATATTCTTTTAAAACTTTAACTACCGGTATAGCAGAACAAGTCCCAATTATTATTATTCCTAGACTTTGTGGTGGTATCGCCGTAAGAAATTTTAAGTCTTCAAAAGTCTGCCCACTGGCTAAAAACCGGAGAGTTGCTGATAGCCGTTCATTCGCGGAAATCTCATCCCGCATACTGTAATGGTGTCCTTCTTTTCTATTAATTCGTCATACGTTTCACTGTCCATTCTTAAAAAGTGTTTTAAATCTGCGGTGCACTAATAAAGTTCCTTCAATAAATTTGAATATGAAAACTGTGCTCGATTTTGATACCAATCCTTTGACTACATTCATTTTTTCGGATTTTTCACCTCTTCTTCACAAACCTCATCAACAATAACACATAGTAAAGACAATTCCTCACTCATTTTTAAATACACAAAGCAAACGTCATCAATCGTACACAACATACATTTACCTACTAAACATCTTTTCACGATAAAAGTGATGTCTACGTTAGGGTTGACAACTTAGGTTGTCAACCAACTGCTTAGTCTGTGGCAAAAAGGTTGACAACCAAGTTGGCAGTCTGTAGGCCGCTTTACCCATGTGTTTCTCCTATACTTCTGTCCTTTCCTGTCATTCCAATGTTGCCATTCATACTAAATGTGAAGTACAAATTTTAAAGAGTTTTAAATTGTATTGATGTTCTACATGGTGTGCTGCACATTTCTAAATAAATTACATGTCTATAACACAATTACCGTCTTCATAAAAAAATATTTTCTAAATTTGTTTACTTGTAGATGTTATAGCAACGTTTCAATCAACCAGTGACTGTTGCCCTATTATTAAATTTATGTAATTAATTTTAACAACATTTTATTTTCAATAAATTTTCTTTGTTATAAGCACATTTTAAAAGCCAAAGCGCAATAAATAAGATTTTTACTGATTTTTTTATCTCTATAATTAATTAATGTCGTCCGTGTGTGTATTAAAATTTTCGATCTGTGAGGAAATTTTTTATTTCTTGAGATAGACATATAGTATAAGCATAAAAGTTGTAGTAAATAGTCTAAAGTTAGTTTTAATTCAAATTCTAATATTCAACTTAAGGTGGTTTGGACCATATGTACAATTATTTGTAATCATTATAGCGGACGCTTCGGGAGACACGCGCCAAGTCTTGTTGCCACCTTATTCACGTTAACTCGTCTTGCTTATGGATTGTTTGCGTTAGTAATAAAAACGTTTATACAAATTTCATATCCAGCTTAAATATACAAATTTTGTATCCATGGGATACAGCTATTTTTCTTACCCAAAACGCTGACTAAAAACGTAAGTTTCACAATTTACTAAACAACTCATTCTGTGTAGTGGAACGTACTTTTAAACGATCTTAATAACAAACAAACAATACCTAACGCAAATGTTTACATTTCTCTTCTTCATTAACACCTTCTTTTCATATAAATATACTATAACAAAATATTTTGCCTTACAAATTGTTGTTTATTAGTAGTACAATAATATTTGGATGTTGCGATATCATGTGTACTAAAGATTTTATACTATTTTGAATGTTCATCACTTCTTAGTTTACACACTTAATAATTGTTAGTATTGATGGTACATTAGAATGAGTAATTAAAACAAGTAAGTTTACAGTGAAGGTACCATCAATACTAACAATTATAAAGATTTTAATTTGGTTTTAAATGGCGATTCCTAACATTACTTTTATATTTCATATTTTACATTATATTACTAAATCACTGTGTGTGTGTGTGTGTGTGTGTGTGTGTGTGTGTGTGTGTGTGTGTGTGTGCGCGCGCGCGTGTGTGTGTGCACAGGATGCAACGTAAAAGATGTCCTCACTGTACATACTTGAATTTATGCTTCAGTATAAGAAAACAGTTCCTATTAACCTTAGGCCGAAAAAGTCTCCCTTTCCTCCGTCTCTCCGCCATTTTGTGTTTTTAAAGAAAACTTTATATCTAAAGAGGCGATAGAAGTTAGGGTGGGACGAAAAATATTTTTATTTTTTTTTCGATTCGCTATACCGCGGAAAACTTGCCCCTAGGATACATAAGTAAAAACAAATAAATAAATAACTTTGTTAATATCTTCTGAACTTACTTATTTTGTTATTTCCCATACGCATTTCGGCGTGATGTGCACCTTCTTCAGCGGTGTGAGATAGAATTCTGTCTCACACCGCTGAAGAAGGCGCACATCACGCGGAAATGCATACGGGAAATAACAAAGTAAGTTCACAAGTGAAAGGTTAACAATCAATATTAATTAAGTGCTGTGAATGAAGAAGATGAACTATCGAAACAATATCTTCCGGTCTCGCATCACCTCGAAAATCATAAAAACTGATCAAAGGTTTTGTAAAATATATAAAAGCACTTGGTAAGTTTCACAAATTTTTTTTTTAATTAACTCTGACAGCTGTTTCGACTAACTTAAGCCATTGTCAAAGAGCGAGTGAATGAAATTACTGAACACAGGATGTTAGAGGAGTGTAGGTGGTAAACATCTATTTAGGCCGTATCTGGAACATCTGTGTTGTGATGGCGAGGGGGGAGTGTGTGCATGAGACAAGGGAAGGTCAGGTGTCTTTAAAAACTAAATACAATCATGAATGCAAAATATAAAATTAACTGAACTAAATATAACTGAATGCAAAATTTAAAATAATGATGAACATTCAAAATAATATAAAATAAACTAAACTAAATAACAGATTTTAATAAAGGGGATACACAAAATTCAGTCTGTTCATTGGTTAAATTTTTGTTATAACAAAAATAACAAATAAATAAATAACAAAAAATAACAAAAATAACAAATAAATAAATAACAAAAAATAACAAAAATTTAACCAATGAACAGACTGAATTTTGTGTATCCCCTTTATTAAAATCTTTATTTAGTTTAGTTTATTTTATATTATTTTGAATGTTCATCATTATTTTAAATTTTACATTCAGTTATATTTAGTTCAGTTAATTTTATATTTTGCATTCATAATTGTATTTAGTTTTTAAAGACACCTGACCTTCCCTTGTCTCATGCACACACTCCCCCCCTCGCCATCACAACACAGATGTTCCAGATACGCCCTAAACAGATGTTTACCACCTACACTCCTCTAACATCCTGTGTTCAGTAATTTCATTCACTCGCTCTTTGACAATGGCTTAAGTTAGTCGAAACAGCTGTCAGAGTTAATTAAAAATTTGTGAAACTTACCAAGTGTTTTTATATATTTTACAAAACCTTTGTATTAATATGTTTCATCAAGTGCCCAACGAGTCATCAATTAATATCGTGAAAACTGATCAATTTTAACAATTTTTCGTATTAAAAAAAACGAAACTTTTTCTATGTAAGTAAAATTGTAGGCCTACAGCTTTAGATAACTAAAGAATAGCAAAGGAAAGATAAATAAAATTAAAAAGCGTAGATATTTCAACTTTTACTGGTCGCGCATTGCACCTGAAAAACACATTTTTGACATTAAAATTCCAAATTTTACACTTTGACATAAAATAGTTGATGATAATTGTTATGAGCTATGGCATTATGTCAATAGCCTTTTACTAATTCTTTTTGGTACTAGCTATTTTAAACTCCGATTTGTGCAAAAAACGTGTCATGATGGATCGTGAAGAACCATCATCCTGATGAACCCATCTCTGGGATCTCTGGGCTTGGCAACAACGATTTTTTGTAGCTACTGTCACCACCTTCACACACCGCTCCACTGCTTGTGTATGGCATGGAAACATGTCAAAATTACATTCAGCTACTGTTCCCGATTTTATTACAGATGAATCTCCACAAAAGATTAAAGCAGTATTATCTACATAGCGTAGGCTACAAGCCCTTGAAAATGTTGACTATGAACAGAGACGGGCATTTGTTTACTTTTCTACATGAAATTGCAATTGATCCGCACTTATTTAGTCGTTGATATATTCACTGATGAAGAAGTCTTACATGAAATGGAATTATTAATGTCCATGATAATCATTACTGGGCGGAAAAAAAAACCATCACACAAGTGTTTTTAAACTTGTTAGAAGTTATTCATTCTAATTTCGCTAAAAACCAAGCCCTTACTTTGTTATAATCTAGGCTACTATTAGTGAGGCAGTTTTAAAAAGTAGTAATAACTTTATTTAAATTTTTTCTTATACTGAAGGAACCGTAGTACTAATTATGAAATTAGGAATATTTTTTAATTCATTATCTTCCATTAATATAAACATAGATTAATTAATGTATGTGCCAAACTTCATTAAGATATCTCTGTTACCCCTTGAAATATAAAGTTTTCTTTAAAAAGTACAAAATGGCGGCCAGACTGAAAATAAAGTTTCCGGACGTGTGTGTATACGAACTTTTTTATTGTACTGACACAAAAAATTCGAATCTGTATAGTGAGGACACCTTTTACGTTACACCCTGGCGTGTATGCGCGCGCGCGCGTGTGTGTAATCATATAGTATACAGTATACATTTTATATTACTTTTAACATCACGTATTTTTTTAAGAGTACAATATTTTACACGTTTACAATTCACAATTATTATTTTAGATAATTGCTTTCCCCGTAATACAAATGTTTTGTCCTTGCTTAGTTACATGATATTTTATATCGATTGTCTAACACCGCTTCAAATATATTGCAACTCACCGTCTGCGGCTTTTTGAAACAACGTCTTCACTATAAAGTTGACATGTTTCAGGATACTTGTCCCATCCTCAGAACTTAAAATATTCGTGTATCATTTAACGTTGATACAGTTGTCAAATAATTAAAATATTAAAATCCAATATAAATGTTTAAAAACGAGCGCCACGGTAAACGATGTACATCGTACAGTGACTGACCGCGCACTGAATTACGTCTGGCTCCCACCACGACAATAAAGCATGCAGTGTCGTACAATACATTCGACTTGAAAAGCAGTTGATCATTTAAAACACGCGGCTTGGTATCAGTATTATTATACGCTTTATAAATTTCGTACTCTTCAAGGGCGTTCATGTATCGCCCTTTCTTACATATGTGAATAGGTATCAAGTTAGTTTTAAAATTAGTGTAATTATGATTCTCGGAAATGAGGTGTTCTGCAAATTTTGACTTGAAATTGTCCAAGCTGTGAAGGTGTGTAGGCGGCCTATGTTCTATAAATCTTTTTAAAAAACCACGACCTGTCTGGCCCACATAAAAGGCGTCACAATCGTCACATATCAATTTGTAAACACCAGTTTTGTGTTCAAGGCTGGTAGTTCTGCGGACACGAAGATTATTCATAATATTATTAGTGGTTTTGTAAGTGACCTTTATATTGCTGTTTTTATTAAAAAAATTTACAGAACATAGGCTGCCTACACACCTTCACAGCTTGGACAATATCAAGTCAAAATTTGCAGAACACCTCATTTCCGAGAATCATAATTACACTAATTTTAAAACTAACTTGATACCTATTCACATATGTAAGAAAGGGCGATATATGAACGCCCTTGAAGAGTACGAAATTTATAAAGCGTATAATAATAATAATACTGATACCAAGCCGCGTGTTTTAAATGATCAACTGCTTTTCAAGTCGAATGTATTGTACGACACTGCCATGCGTTATTGTCGTGGTGGGAGCCAGACGTAATTCAGTGCGCGGTCAGTCACCGTACGATGTACATCGTTTAACCGTGGCGCTCGTTTTTAAACATTTATATTGGATTTTAATATTTTAATTATTTGACAACTGTATCAACGTTAAATGATACACGAATATTTTAAGTTCTGAGGATGGGAAAAGTGTCCTGAAACATGTCAACTTTATAGTGAAGACGTTGTTTCAAAAAGCCGCAGACGGTGAGTTGCAATATATTTGATTGAACAACACGTGGCTTGGTACTAAAATTGGGATTTATTCCTTTTAAACATAACACCGCTTATTCATTAAATATTATAAACACACTTCCAATTATAGGTAAAGTGAAGCTTTTTTTGGTAATTAACGTCATGTTATTTTCATACATAGAACTGAGTGATACCTACTGCTCACGTAACTGTTAACACGTAAGTATTTACATCATAACTAAAACACTAATAAGACTGTACTCTAACGTGTAGTCTTTCAATGATAAAATTCACTCCATGCAGCAGTAAATCGACGTCGCTGTTCGGGAGAAATAGGATTTCGAACGCCTTCAATGCGCCGAATAGGCATTTCCACACACGAAACCCGGCAACAGTGTAGCCCATATAATCAATGCTGTAACTTAAAAATGTGGGACGGCCATTACATACATACATACATATATATGAAGTATTTAAAATTTATATTTATATTACCTCAAGATGTTATTTTTCCTTATTTGGAACATGTTTCGAGAGCTCCCGTGCTCTCATCCTCAGCCTTCGCGATCTTGCGTCTGGTGAAGTATTTGTGTGTTGGCTGGATAAGGTTTCTTGTTGGTCTCTGGTTTTTTAAAGTTGTATTATTGTGTGTGAATGTGATATATGTATTTGTATTGATTTGTAGGTATTTGTTCAGGTATTAGTTTGTTTTGTGTGCGACAACTTCAAAATTCCTAACCGACAGTTCACAAATCACAGCCCAACACATGTTTTGGTGCCGGGGCTTTTTCAGCTGATTTTGCGTGTATTTGATATGCTCAATTTGAATTTGACATTAGTTTTAGCCTATGAGCTCTTGTTTGTAAAAAATCACAACAGCGTGATTTACGTTATCCCATTTAAATTAGGCCTAAGGTATAGGTGATAAATTTAAAATGAACAGCCCTATTTTAATTTCTAATTTAATTTATTGACTCGAAAACCCCCATAGTAACATATCATTATCGCTACAGTAGCTAAAATAACAATTAATATTCAAAATAATAAGATAAAAAGACAAGGAAAAGTTAATTTACACTCCGGAAGCTTCTTTTTTGGGACATTCTTGAATGAACTTTGTTTGGACAGTCTCTTTGCAAGTTCCACCAGTAATCTGCCATCATATGAGTATACCATCTTCCTTTGTAGCGGTCCTCCATCGTTTTAATATCCTGGTGAAATTTCTCACCTTGTTCTTCACTGGTATTGCCTAGATTTTCAGGGAAACGGTCCAAGTGGCTGTGTAAGAAATGAACCTTTATGCTCATGTTACATCCAAGGTCTCTGAAATTGTTGAGCATACTGTTAACTAGTTCTTCATAGTTTTCAGCTTTGTGGTTGCCCAGAAAGTTTCTGAAAACCAAGACAAATGATGTCCATGCTTTTCGCTCTGCCTCATTCATAGAATCTACGAAATGAGGATCATTTATGAACTGTCTGATTTGAGGGCCATCGGAAATTCCAGCTTTAAGTTTTTCTGTACTTAGCCCAGGCATCGTTTGGCAAATGTATGCAAAGCATGTACTATCCTGATCAAGAGCCTTCACAAATTGTTTCATAAGACCAAGCTTTATATGCAGTGGAGGCAAGATGATTTTGTTCCGTCCAACTAAGGGTTCATGAATAACATTTCTTTCCCCAACAATCATGTTTTCCCTCGTAGGCCACTCTCTTCTTACCTAGTGATATTGTTTTGCTCTGCTATCCCAAAGATACAAGAAGCAAGGATATTTTGTATAGCCACCTTGCTGACCAAGGGGAAAGTTTACCATTTTTAAGTCCACACAAATTACCCATTCGTGTTCATGATACCTAACCTTATCCAAGACCAAAGCTATGGTATCGTATTCTTCTTTCATTTTGGTTGAGTGAGCAATTGGTATTGATCCAATTTTGTTGCCATTGTGCAAAAGTACACACTTCAAACTCCGCTTAGAGCTATCAATAAAGAGACGCCAATCATCTGGACAATATTTGGGAAGGCCCATTTTCATTAGGAGCTCTGACATCTTGACAAAATACAAGATCGTTTTCTTGAGAAAAAAAGGGTAACAAATCTTTTTCTCTTGTACGGTAGAATGTAATTTTTGTTCCATGATCAAGTAGATTCTTGTCACTCAACCTGGATGCAAGTACTTCAGAAGCTTGTTTTGAGAGGTTGAGATCTCTGATAAGATTACTTAACTCGCTTTGGTTAAAACGTTGAGGAATTGATGATTTTCCCTCATAATCACTATTGTTACCTTGATCTATATCACAACAAGCATCAGAAAGATTAAACTCATCCTCCGAGAGCTCCGGTAGCTGATGAAACGTTGGAATTGGTATTTCATCTGAATGAGGCTTGCAATCTCCGTCTTGCAGAGGCTAAATCACGATATTTCCACTTGCAGCGGTTTTTTCGATTGATGCCATTAATATTTACAATACAAAAATAGCAGTCATCAATGTGATTTTTGGGTTCTCTCCAAACCATCGGCACACCGAATTTCAGACTCCTTCTTTTTCCATTAGACCACTGGCGTAGGTGTTCGGTACAAGTTTTACAAACAATGTGTGGAGCCCACAGTTTACCTTGGTCACCAAGCCTAACGCCAAAGTATCCATGGTACGCTCTTTTCACAAAATCAGAAATAGTTTTTCTATTTTCTTTCAGTGTGTACTCACCACATACATAGCAAAATATATCAGGATGATTAACACAGCTCCTTCGACTGGAATACATTTCTTTCTTTTCAATATAATTACAAAAACAGAACTTAGAGGTTATGTTGGATGCAAACACAAGGTTATATAAACAAATATGGCGTCTTAATAAAGCCTCCAGTCAGCTGATTTTTGTACACAGAAGAAGAAGGGATATACACAGAAGAAGCTGTATCTCAAAAAGTATAGCTGATACAGAAAAACGGTTTTTATATTTATAATCAGCATGACAAATATAGTTAAAATGAGCTATAAAATATTAGGCACCAAGCAAAAAATTTTTTTTTGTTAACCTGTGATTAACAAACAACATATGGCCACAACACAGTCACCCCCACGCCCTAACCCTCCCATGGCAGAAATAACAAGGGAAGCAAGATATAAAATGCGCAGCATAGTTAAATCAACATCAGTACGCATGAAAATGTTCTGGGATTACAGAACGAAACGTCGGCAATATAAGCATCACATACACGGATGTACCCAAAAACCTGCTACAACACACACACACACACACACACATGTAAACCACCATATGGAGTGTATATATAATATAACATCCACCATAATATAACTAACACCAACACAACCCTGAATGCAAGTCATGCCTTAAAAATCTGTATCCTTTAGAGCAACAAAATTTGAACATCATGTATTGGCAGTTCAACCATTTTAAGTACACTGTTGATACCAAAGAAACATAAAAGATTTCTAATTGTTAAATTCACATTCAGCGGCCAACTTAATGCTAGACACTACTAATGACTTGTTGCTTATATTTAAAAAAATATGAAGAAGACATCATTTTAATTACATAAATCTTTACACTTTTATGAAAACTGTTAATTAGTAAAAAAAAACTTATCACGAGGTGGTATAAAAGTTTATGGGGATTATGAACTTCATTTTGAAAAGTAAAAAGAGAGTCCTCAACTAAAAAAAAGGTAGACTAATCAGCCTTGAAGATGATTAACACTGGGATTTCTTCCAACTTTGGAAGAAATTGTTGAACAAGTGCAAGACAGGTTTTGGATGATCCATGACCAAAACAACATGAAACATGAAGTAATGGAGGTCATAGACAAAAGGGTTACTAATACTGCTTTAGCCAGAAGGATGAAGCTCGGAAGCCTTTGATATAATAATGTGTTCTTAATTTTGTGGCAGTTCCCAACAGTGTCTCTATGAACCAAACAGACTGCACTGTCAAGATGAAATTATCATTTTGTGACTGATGTGAGGTTTGTGACGATTTCATTAATTAAAAAATATAGTAATTAATAAACAGGTAATGTAAAGGCTGAGAAATTTTAAATTTTAATAAAATCGCACATTTAAACTAAATTTTATCGCTATCATAAAATTATAATAATATTTAATAAAGAGTTTTAATAATAAAATACAAAGGAATACGAGTGTACAGATAGGGTAAACCTTGTTAATTAACCCTGCATAGACATGCGCTAACCGGAATTAACTTGAATTCCGACCCCTAAGCAAACTAATAATACTTGTAAATTTGACATTATTTAAATAATTAAACAAGACCACAGTAGTGTACTTTAATAACGTTAGTAATTAAGAATTTCTTTGAATAATTAAAAAGTCAAACTTTAACCATTTAAATAAAGGAGAAATGTGGAACTATTTCGCTGCGACGCGTAACCTCCGCGCGATTAACTGACCCTTCCTACATAGTTAGAGAGCAGAGATGATGCGTCGTTCAACCAGTAAGCAGCTCAAAGCAGAGCGCTGTACAAAATATGTACTTTTTGTTAAATGTGGTTATTAGTTTCAAATAACCGTGTGAAGAGTTATACAACGAGAATGTAGTGTGTAACAGAAAAAAGTAATGTAGAAAATTAAGTGCGTAAGGTGACATCTCCCAGTAAGAAATATAGTTAAAGTTATTTTAGTGTTGTATATGTAAATTCAGATACAACCGTACGATTACCAAATGTGATGTGCATAACTGTAAAATGTGAAGACGAAGACCTCAACTGTATTTACAATACCACCGAGAAACAGGACAACTTCATGACACCGTAACATCCGAATCAACATTAGTTGAGTCCGAGGACCTTCACCAGAAAGACTACCACGATGACAACCCACTACCGAGAGAGGACCGAAGAATCACGCGTGGAGGACTAGGACTAAAACCCTTAACTAAGAGGTGACGCGGAGGCTTGTCTTCCGTGGATATGTATATTTTGAAATAGAAGTAATTGTAAACTAAAAGACTTTAAAATGACAATCTCTAAAGTTTAAGAATAAATGTTGTAACAAGTAACTTAGTAACCATGAGTTGTAAAGTAACAAGTGTGATGTAGCGTTGGAACATTGCACTACTAAATGAAACCATTCCTCAAATGGTATAAAGAGTAATAAAGTAATTCATTAATGGAGTAGAGTAAACTTTAAATTCCTAAGTAATACATATAAACTCGGATCCGAGGTAAAATGCGCTAACTGTATTATAAATCTTAATGTAGAAAACCCATTACAATTTTCACTGTACGTTAAAAGTTGATATTGTAACAATAATATGTGGTACGTCCTTCTTCCTTAAAGCCCCGCGTTGGGTTCGTCAATATGTAACGAGAAAACGAGTGCGTACCTGTTAAAATGTGTTCACACTTGTTTATTTTGTGTATTAGTGTGAATGTAGTGTGTTTGCCTCACACTGGTCGTTACATAAACCAACGTCACTACTGGAGTCTGTAGCGTTGTCAAAATTACCAGTACAACCTACCTGTTAATTCATTGGGGTTGCGAATCCCGGGTGGCGCCAAATTGTTTCTATTAAAACAATTAAAATAGTTACATTATAAGATGATACGTGTTATTAGCATGGACAGCTGGAGCGTTCGAATGGTTCCCGCCGCTATACAGGTTGCCGTCTCGACCACTCGTGATGAGCGCTAGTTGGTTATTGAATAAAACTTGCTAACACACATATACTCTACAACGTCCTATGAAATAAAAAGATAGTAATACTCTGTACTGTGATTTTAATACAAATTCGGTCATTAATTAATATGACAAATGGATTATAAATGTTTTGATAACAAATAGCTCCGGTTTATAACATGAAACACAAATATCTCAAGGTTGGCAAATCGATCTGAAAACAAATTATTTCTCTTCCGCTATGGCGTCAGTTACATACAATATATTAATCTGTTTCAAATCTGGGGTTCTTTGGATTATGAAATAAGACATAAACGTTGGTTACATTAAAAAAATACACTACCATACCTTATACGTACTTAGAAAGTATAGTGTGTTTTTACAAATTGTTCGGCAGTGTCGTATTTTTGTTACAAAATTGCACTCTTAAGCGAGGTTATATTTTGATTAATAAAATGTTTTTATGTAAGTAAATTATGCATTAACACCTTTGAAAGAAAATGATATTTGTTCAATAGTGAGAAATTTGATCATTTGAAAGATATTTAAAGTAATTTGGTTGTTTCGGGATTAAGGAATTTATTCAATACTTATCAGTTCAGATAGTGTTGATGTGTTGCCATCTGGGGTAGTGGATATTCTTCAAATTTGGACTGGTTTTAAGCTTCGAACATCTTTTTCAATCTTGTCTTGGATTTCTGTTAATTAATTTATTCAATTTGGTTCCAGGACATCGTTAATTCTTGGTAGGTCGACATCTATTCGTCTTTGGTCATCTTGGTTAACTTCCGAAACTTTTCGTAACTATTTAAAGTAAAATTTCAATCATTCCAATTTTGCGTGCCGCTTACCCACGCATCGTTTTTTCAAGTCTAATAAATTTAACGGAAAATTAGCCTTCAACGGCTCGTTACTATGGTAACACCACTCCTGAATTGGTTAATTCTTCTTTCGAAAGCATTGTTAAGAGATTTGAATTTTTATTCAAATTTATTAAGTATTTTTCTAATGGTTTTATTCCTTTACAGTTCCTTTGGGGTAATAAATGATATCACTATTATCTTTCTTTCCTTTCAAAGTTTACAATGATACCTCATAAGGTCATATTCTGTTATACATTGTAACGTACCAAAATTGGTAGTTACATAGTGTAAACAATTATTACGTCAAGTGATGGGAAATCATGAAAATATTTCTAAGTAAGTAAAATAAGGTAAACAAGAAGTGTGTATCTACAGATATATTATTGTAAAATTCCAACAAAGAAGAAGGACGTGTAATATAGCAGCATCGAGTACAAAAGAGAGAACGAAAATGACCATGAGCCAATGTAAAATGTTAGAAACCAGGCCCAATAGATTCCAACAGTGAGGGGAAACAACAAAAATAATAAATATGTAAGGTGAAAAGAAGACAACAGAATCCCAACAGTGAGGGGAAACAACAAAACAATAACTATGAAGAAGAAGACAACAGGATTCCAACAGTGAGGGGAACAAACAAAATAATGACTATGCAAAATGAAGAAGAGACAACTCAAGAGCAACCACAATGATGGCAGACAAACCAATCTATTTATAAATATAAATACTATGGAACAGCGACTACTACAATGGAATTATTGAAGAAGACGTTTAAACCAAAAGAAGAAAGGAAGAAGAAGAGCAAGGGAACATGACATGAAGAGTGAAAATAATGTATGAACAATACAAGAAATCACCATTCACCAAGTATACAAGGAACTATACTAGTAACCGGAAGAAGAATCACAGTTATCAACTATGAAGAAACAGTGTTTAGCATATTAAAGAAATCACAAACAGTAATAGTGAAAATTTAATGTAAGTGTGAAAACCTGTAACAAGTCAACCAATTTTAACTCAGATAAACCCCACAGACAATACAAGTGAGAAAGGTTTATAACAGAGAAAAATGTGTTACCTTTATAGTGGAAACATCAAAGATTAAGTTGTTAAAAATGCACAGACAATTAGTGTGACCAATTTAATGAAGAATGTAATCCAAAATAGATAATCATAAGACCACCAAGAAATGTAAGATAGAACAGTAGAACCATTGTTCATAAAAATTGATAATAAAAAACGTTGTAAGTTTTTAAAATGAAATATAACTGAATGCCAAGACAAGACAGAATACAATATAAAGAAAGCCCAGAAAAAATAATAACAAACAAACTAGTTTGTTAAGTATCAAATAACCAATGTACCAGAAATTAGGTACAACACAACAACAAAAAATGTAATACCATTAGATTAAGAATATTTGTGTTATTGTTTAGAAAAATAGTGTAAACATGTGTATTAATCAACAAGTAAACCATTGTAATAGAATACCATAATGCAGTCATAATAGTAGAAGCATATACTGCATAAGAATATGCTGCACATTGATACATAACCCCAAAGAGAATGCACCTATAACACAAAAAATCATATATGTTAATTAAACCAAGCAACCATCAACAATTGTTTCAATCAAAGATTCATTATAAATAATGATGCACGCTAATAAATAATATTTGATACTGAAATACACTGCACATAAGGCAGATTAAATATAATAGCACAAAGCTAGATGAAAGGAAACCCAATATAACAAGCTAGTTAAGTAAAATACAGTATTAAAACTTGTCCAAGGATTAATGAAAATATTACCAGTAGTTAGAAAAACATCTAGTACTACTTTGAGAACAGATCACCATTGTAATAATAATCATTTCATAATCAAATTATTGAAAACTAACTGACTATGAATGTATAGCCAGATGTAAACAAATACAACGTGACGAATTAGTTAAGCAAAACACTCTATTAAAACTTGTTCAAGGAGTACTGAAAATGTTACCAGTAGTTAGAACAATATCTAATACTACTATGGGAACAGATCATAAGTATAATAATAGTAGTTTTATAGTCAAATTACTGAAAACTAAATGACTATGATAGTGGAACCAAATGTAAACAAACACTATGTAACCAGTTAATTAAACAAAATGCACTATCCAAACTTGTTCAAAGGTGGATAAAAATGTTATCAGTAGTCAGAGAGATATCTGAAGCTACTATGAGAACACATATTAAATGTAATAATAGCAATTTAATTGTTGATTTGTTAAAAACCAACTGACTGCCATGTCAGGACCTGATGTAAACAAACCCAATACTGAGGATTGGAAAGCTTTCAGATAGCGAGAGACTAATAAATATATTAAATAAACTAGGTACTATAGTTGTACACTATTTGTATTTTCAACATTATATACCTTATGTGGAAAAATAAAAAACAAAGTGACAATTTAAAAGAAAAGAGAACAGAAGGTAGTTAGATAAGAATATTGGTATATGAAATACAACATTTTCATATAATAAAGTGTAAACCGATGTAAATAAATGTATATATTATTGTAAGAATACAAGACAAATGTCATTAAATAAGAAATAATAGTGTTATAAGCGATTATAAATAATCGAATATGGACGCTTGAGACGCCATTATCAAACATGGTTTGAATAAGTAATTACACCTATTTTTTGTATTAAGCAATTGAGAAATGGACTCAAAACGTTTAATGAGAAGTGTTTTTGTGTATTTAGAGTAAGGTAAGGTGAAATAAACTTATTAATATTAAGATTCACCATAGGAATTTGTGAAATCGTTGTAATAAGTTAATAATGGACGGATTTTATTCTTGTTTGGACTTTATTTAAAGCCCAGGGTGTCCGCGACCTATTGCCACTAATTATTCAACGATGTGACAATTAATAAAAAAGTTATAGCGATTATAAACTTTTTAAACATTTTGTGTATCAACGCTTACGTCACTATAATCTCCAACCCATATACGAAATTGGTAAAAAATTAAAAGTTTTATTTAAACAAGGTGTTTTGGGTTAGAGAGTTCGACAATTTGCACCAATCAAATGAATGAAATCAACCAGACAAGCCAGAGAAGCTTAGGAGAAGCGTGACAGTCATCATCCAGTCGTCAAGGTGTCTACTAGCATAATTCAGCGAGCAAGATTGGCGAAGAAATGTATTAAGTTATATTTGAATTATGCGCGACACATTACATAAGTACGCTACAGACATAACCTGTACATTTCACAATAACAATCGAGTGTCTAGTGCGGAGTGATTTAAATAATAAAATACGGCCAGTGTATAATATCGGTCGTATTTTCGAGTTTGTGTCTTATAAAAAACCAGGGAGTACTATATTTTCACTATTTAATAAATAAAAATGGAAATAATAATTTCTATTATTAAACAAAAAATTATTGTTTGGGTACTACTCTAGTCAGTAGTATCGAAGTGTATCAATAACGATGAAAATTATCAGAATTTGATAAAAGGAATTATTTCGCATTTTATTAATATAAAACATAAATGTTTTACGATTTATCGTAATTAAAAAGGTCAATATTAGTTTAAATATTACAAATATGAGCGTCACGAATAGTCACTCATTTGAATCATTTCGTTTGATTTGACTAATAAATAATTTTTTTTGCGAAAAATATTCTAATGAACTGATAGTTACACATCAAATGAATTAAGAATGAAATATATGTATTTAGACTAGTAAGAATTCAATGAATAATAGATTTAACCACAATAACTACTTACACTTGGTTAACTAACCTAGAAATAATAACGACAATTTGTCACCTTTCCATAATTCTGTTCTCAAGTAAGATAAATTAAACGAAAGCTATTTCAAGAGTTTTTTTGTTTATTATAAACTTTTTCTCTTGCCAATGAATGATTTTTATAGCCAACTAATAAATAATAACAGCAATTTTTAACAGTGCTGCACAACGCACGTGTTTTCAATTTAACTGCTGTGTCCTTGTACCCAGCGTACGATAGTACGATAATTATCGATTTTATGGTAACGACTTTTATATTTAATGTTTGTTTGTTTTTTGTATTAATTATTTCTTAATTATTGTTATAAAAGATAACGTCTTGCATCTGGCATCATGCAACTTCAAAGATCACACGAACTTGGTAATTTAACTGTGTAAAGAGGACATAACCTCTCTAACTAAAATTATTGTAACAACCTTCAGTGTTACCAGCCTTGAGGTTAAAAGTTTCTTTTTAAAAAATTGTTCATAATAATTATTTTTCTGTAAAACTATTAGTGATTGATTGTTGATTTAAAGGAATTAATGGCATTTCAAAACTGTTAATAAATCTCAATTATTTTTTACCAGTGGAAAGAGTTTTTAATTTCAAAAATTAAAATAGTTTAGTTTTCATTACTAGTTCTATCATAAGGTGGCGGCAGAAATTGAATATTTATTATAATTCAAATCATAACTAAGCCCTCAATTTATTCATTTGTGCATATATATTATTTAGGATATTCAAGTGGAATATCCACATGTATGTGTAAAGTGTATGTTACAGCAGAAGCAGTCACCAAACAGAACAGTAATATCTTCCACATATGGTAAGTGGGGAGGTGAACAGTGGAGTGCTAAAATACTTTTTAAATTGAAAGATTTAAACGGGAATACCCACACAATTGACAATAATCAACACACTAATAATAATTACATTTTAAAATTTTACTATCTTATATCGTTGTTGATACCGGAGCGTATCTACAATCATATACACACACACTCTATATATCTGTTCAGTAACAGATTGGCTAGCCCAACAGCGGGGCTTAAAGGAGAGTATCGTTACATCAATATTTATACCGTTGTAAATATTACGTTACAACGTGGCGCTCCATCGCGGGGCAGGATTAACAGAGATCATACTGCGAATAGTAATAACATCTACATCAACTACACCACAAAATCTGTTTTGTAACAGATTGGCGCCCAACGTCTGAGCGCGGATTAGGGAGAAAACAATTGACAATTTAACCAATAATTTCCTAACCCAATCCATCAGGAGACAGCAAGTGCATTGCCAGAGCGACAAGATGTATACTAGAAGGTCGACTTCCAAAAAGCGAGCCGCAGAGGCAGAGAGGGAGGCCAGAGCAGAAGAAAAGGAGGCAACATCAGCAGAAGATGTTGAAGAGATTCTATTAGAAATCGAGGATAAACAACTTGAACCGGCGGAGGAGGTTCAGCAACCCGATGATGAGCCGGAAGTCATACCCCAGGAAATCCAACCGGAAATACGCGAACCGGAGAAACCAGCGCAGATGGAGAGCATGATGATGCAGGAAATGCTAAAAATATTGAAGAAGATGGAGGAAGACAATCAATCTTTGAAAGAAGGCCAGAAGTCCACTAAGGAGGAGTTAAGTAAAAACATAGAATCCCTGAAGGAAGAGTTGAACAATAAAATAAAGGAAACCAGTCAGTCCACGAACCAGAAAATAGAAGAAGGCCAGAAGGAGAGCCAGAAAAATATAGAATTGTTAAAGGAGGAGTTAAACGACAAAATAAGTGAAACCAACAGGAGGATGGAAGACGGACAGAAAAAGACTGAAGAGCTATTGGAGAAGAAGATGGCAATAATGAAGGAGGATTTGTCTGCAGAGTTGGGGATTAAAATCGACCAAACTAATAAGAAAATTGACGAGATAAATGCGAAGATTAGTCGAGATATCGAATTAATGCAAAACGATAACGAGAAAATGTGGCAACAAATGGCCAACAATAGTGACAAAGTGGAAGAAGTTGCTAAAAATACAATCGAGTTGGTCGACAAAAGATTAGAAGAAAATTCAGAGACAACAGAGGAGCGGATGGCCATATTAACAGCCGAGATTCATGGAGAAATATCAGAAATACGGAAGGAGGGAGAAAACAATAACCAAAAGTTGATGCAGACGGAAATAGATGTCAACCGCCGAATCAACGATATTGAAAAAATCCACAGCGCCAGATAGGAGTTGTAGAGCAGAAGCAAGCCGAGATGATGACAGCATAGTCTACACTGGGTGAGAAATGTGAGGAAGTTTCTGTAAAGGTGGATGCCATTAAACACCAAGTAACTAATGACAGAGACCAGTTGACAGAACGCCAGCAGAGGGAATTTAATGATATTAGGGATGAAATGCACCGTTTACGAACACTCCCAAATATTTTATCAGGACTAACGCACCTGGAAGGTAGAGAGTAGATAGATTTCCGTGCATATGTGAAGAATCCGTTGGAATTTTTGGAGAGAGTGGAAGAAGTTATAAACCGAAATAGAGAAAACAGATGGTCCATCATAAAAGGAATGCTGGACGAGTCATTCCGGAATACTTTTGACAATTGGTGGACAGCGACACGACATGAAGTGGAGAGTTACGACGCATTCAAAGTAGCCTTCAAACAGAAATACTGGTCTGAGACGACTCAAAACATTATTAGGGACGATATTACTAATGGTAAATTTGACTTAAACGGCAGACAATCAATGACCACTTATTTTCTAGGCAAGATCAGCCTGGCCAGAAACTTAGAGCCAGCCATCCCGGAAGAATGCTTAGTCACCAAGTTAGCATATCACTTCAATCAAGGAATCTCACAAGGTAGGTTAAACTCACAAATCAAGACCATCCAAGGAATGTGCGCCCTACTAGAAAGTCATGAACGAGAAAGATATTACCAGTGGAACCGCCAAGGTCCCGGACAAATGTATGATCGGGGAGGACCCGGGAATGTGAATCCCACCAACAACAATACTGACAGAAACAATTATGGAAGGACCTTCAACAACCCTCCACGTTTCCAGAACCAGCAAGGACCACGCCAGAATGGAGGTGGCAATCATACTGATCATGTGGACAGAGGAAATTTCAAAAACCCCCGACCAAGTGGATATCAAAGGGACGGCCATTACCAAAGGGGTAATAATTATTATCGACCCTACAATAATCAATCCCCAAACAATCAACAGCGACATAGTAGTGGGAACCACAACCACAACAATAATCAGTTCCGGAGAGTGAATTACGCCAACGCTAGCAGAGGGGGAGGTAGGCGGAATTACTATCAGGGGCGAAGAAGCTTACCGAATCACCATAGTAATTCCAACCACAGCGACCGAGAAGACCGAGAGTCGGGTTACAGGTCAAACAGAAGCGACAGTAGTGAAGGTAACGGACCAGTCAATCGAACAACCGAAACCTATCACAACGGAAACGGGCAAGGAGCCCAGGAACCAATAGCATCGACTTCAACAGACAGGCACACAAACGGTGACCTGCCTTTAAATGGGAACCGGTAGTGAAAAGACTAACAACACCCTCACTGAACCGGACTATTGGGTCTAACATTTTGGCAACGAAATTGGCATCTAATAAAGTACATCGCAATAATTATCTTAAAAACATTAGGCAGGACCTAATAGAGGAAAAAGAGGATAGTATCAGTGACACAAATAACAGCGAGATCGCATATATATTCGTAAAAGTCAACGGAATAAGTACAACCGCTATGGTAGACACCGGAGCTAATGTCTCATTAATCGACAAATTAGAATTAAACCGAATACAATCAGAAAACCAGACAACAATACCAACACTACCCATCAATAATATAATACTCATTGGAGCCACTGGGCGACAAAATAAAACCATTCGACACCAAGTACAGTTGGAAGTATCGAGTAATGGAGAGACAATCCTAATGGTTTTCCTCGTAGCAAGTGGACTGCCATTTACATTACTTATCGGATGCGACATACTGGGGAAGTATACAGCCATAATCAATATGGACAAAGATACAGTATTACTGAAAGCAGATGAAGTTGAATGGACTGCAAATCTTATAGAACATAGGAAGGCACCCCCAGAACATGTGATCTATTATATACGGGAAGGCAATGAACCTAAGAAGATGTCTATCAACCAAGAAATTTGCAGCAATCCAGAAGATGTATTATGGGTAGAAAAGATTAATGAAATTAGAGCATTCCAAACAAATAATACTAACCATATGTTGACTTATGAACAACGTGAAAAATTGATACAAATCTACCATCGATACCGACATGTGTTCTCTGATACACCTGGCAAGATAAAAAACTTTCAATGTGAATTGAAATTTAAAGACCAAACTGAATTCAAGAGAAAGTCATATCCAATCGCTTTTTCACTTAAAGAAGCTGTTCGTGAAGAAATACAAAGATTAATCGAGAATGATATCATTGAAGTTAGCAATTCCCCGTACACTAATCCCATTGTAGCTGTACCCAAGAAAAACGGCGCAGTGAGGATTTGCTTGGGTGCGAGGGAAATAAATAAGTCCATAATTAATGACAGGACGTCGCCTGGTGAAATCGACGAGATATTAAAGAGATTTTATGGCACAAGGTATTACAGTATATGGGATACTGTCTGTGGTTATTGGCAGGTGGAGTTACACCCCAATAGCAGGAAATTCACAGCATTTATTTTCGAAGGCCGTAACTATCATTTTAAAAGGTTACCCTTCGGCCTTGTGAACTCTGTGGCCATTTTTGTTAAATGCATGGATGAAATATTAGGACATAATACTTTGCAATTTACGACAGTGTATGTCGATGATCTGTTAATCGCATCAGATAATTGGGAAGAACACTGTAACCGGGTGGCACAAGTGCTAAATAAATTAGAAGAAAACAACATAACGCTCAAACTAGACAAATCAAAGTTAATAGCCAAAGAAGTACAATTTTTGGGGTTCAACTTATCAAAATTTGGAATCACACCGGCCCAAGAAAAGATGGAAGCAATACAGCGTTTCCCGATACCGAAAAACAAAAAACAGTTACAGTCGTTCCTCGGAATTTGTAATTACTATAGAAAATTCCAGCGCAACTATTCGGAATTAACGGCTCGATTCTCATCACAATTATCGTCAAAGGAAAAGTGGAAATGGGGGTCTGACCAAGACACTACCTTTGAGCTAATCAAGAAAAAATTTCTCGATACAGTAATGCTACACCATCCTAATTTTGAAAGACAATTTTTTATGAACTGTGATGCTAGTGATCTTAGCCTTGGTTCAGTATTATATCAGGAGGACCAAGAAGGTAATCACCAAGTAATTAGTTTCGCAAGTAGAACTCTTAATAAATGCGAGCGAAACTATCATACGACAGAGAAAGAGCTACTGAGTATAGTGTTTGCCTGTGAGAAATTCAGAACCTTCATATTAGGATACCCTATTATGGTAAGAACAGACCACAAGAAAGAAAAGACACATATTACATCTTTTCTCAAGAATTGTAGACTGAAACATGGTAGACTAACAAGGTGGACACTGACGCTCCAGGAATATAACATCCAATGGGAATACATACCAGGGAAAAGCAACATAGCTGCAGACGTGTTGTCCCGAGTGAACATCATAGCCCAGACATTTGAGGGAGAAAAAGAAACCATCGCCAAAGTCTACCACCTATTAAAGAACAAGTCTGAATTAACCAACATCTTATCAGACATAAACATTCATCAGAACAAGGATCCTAAAATCTCACAAATTATCCAACGATTGGCAAACGATGATGAAAAAATAATACCATATTACTGTACTCACAACCGATTACTATTCACTAAAACTCAGAAAGATAGTGAACAATGGAAGGTTGTCATACCGAAAACCATTGAAAAAGAACTAGCAATCGATTACCATGTGCGTTACGGTCACATGGGAGCGGTCAAAGTAGTCAAGGCACTACAGGAACATGTACACTTTAAAGACATGAACCGCAAAGTGAGAAAATATATTCAAAATTGTCATGTGTGCCAGTTGGTCAAGTGTAGCAATGAAAAAAGAGAAGGGGTAATGATACCCATAACATCAACAGCAAAATTGGAAAAAGTATTTTTAGATATTTGTGGACCATTTCCACGGAGTGGTGGAAGGCATCAATACAAATATGTAGTAATCATATTCGACCACTACACAAAATTCACAAAACTTTATCCAATAAACCGAGCTACAACTAACAAAATACTAGACATTGTGATATCCAAATATATACCCAAAGTGGGAAAACCACTATCAGTAATTACAGATCATGGAACACAATTCCGAGGACGAAAGTGGCGGGAAACTCTAATCCATCAAAGCGTGAAGACCTACAAAACGTCTGTGTATCACCCCAACAGCAACCCTTCTGAGAGAGTGTTGAGAGAAGTAGGAAGGATCTTAAGAACCTACTGTCACAGCCAGCAGAGGAAATGGGAGGAATATCTATCCCCGGCTGAAGACTTCCTGAACTTAGCTTATCATCAATCAACAGATGAGACACCCTATATGGCTATGTATGAGCGAAGACCACCCCGGGAAATTACAGAAATCATAAACTTTCCAATAGAAAATGAATTCAAATTTAACAAAACAAAATTTTACAATAACGCAGTTGAACGAGCTGACAAACTTAGGCTCAAATACCAGAAATCGCAACCTAAAGTCATAAAGTACGAAGTGGGAGACAAAGTACTCATAAAAAACCGAGAACTCCCAAGTGCAATTGAAGGTATTGCGAAAAAACTGCTACTGCTATTCACAGGCCCATATACTGTAACCAAAAACAACCTGAATAACACTTATGAGTTACAAGACCCAATGACCAAGAAAATAAAGGGCACATACAAGCAAGCTTCAATGAAACGGTATATCGAAGATTAAATTATAAGATAAAAGTGAAATATAGCGATGAAAATATTTATTACTGATATTAAGTGAAAGATGAAAATATACTTGTGAATATAACTATTAACTATATAAAGATAAAAGTGAAATATGGCGATGAAGATTATTGTTGATTATTAAGTGAAGAATGAAAATATAATTACGAGAATAAATATTGACTATGTGAAGAAAGGGTGAAATATTGCTATGAAGATTATTTGTTGTTTGTATTAAATATAAAGTGAATATATAACTATGAAGATGAACGTTGACTATATTGTAATTTTGTAATGCGAAAAATATGTTCCAAAGAAGTTATGTAAAGGATCAAGAAAATTGTATTTACAAATAATAGTACTACTACCAATGAAGAAGAAAGAAGTACTATACGAGGCCGACAAACTACATCCTAGGCACAACAAATTCCAAGAGCCACGTCAACAAGTAAAACACCATCCTACCCGTACTACCAATGAAAAAAAAAAAAATAGAAGTACTATACGAGGCCGACAAACTACATCCTAGGCACAACAAATTCCAAGAGCCACGTCAACAGTAAGTTAACATCACACCCGTACTACCAATGAAGAAGAAAGAAGTACTATACGAGGCCGACACACAACATCTATAGCACCGAATTTCCAAGAGCCACGTCAATAGTAAGTTAACATCACACCCGTACTACCAATGAAAGAAGAAGAAAATAAGGAGTTGGAGGAACAAAACCGAATAAGTATCATTAATGTAGATAAGAGATAACACACAACCATAGTGTTTTCTAGTGTCTTTTACTAGAAGAAAGCCTATACCACATGGACTATATCTCAATTGAAACCATGAGAAAATATATTCATGAATTATATCCAAAGAAGTAAACCCCGAAATGAAGAAGAGTATGAGATAACGTTTAACGTGATACAAAGAGAAGAGATTAATTGATGACGCAGAAGAATAAAAAATAATATATTAACGAAGATGATCATGAGAGTATACCAGTGATGAAATGTAAAACAAACTATCCCTGTAATATGTGAAGAATTTAGTTGAGTTGAATCAAGAAGAAGAGAGTATAACAATGTATAAACCACAGATGCGTGAGATAATCCCAAGGATATTTATTACTTGTCGAAAGAACGACCACTTTATATTTTTTGATTATTTGAGATGAATTGACTGATGAATAATGCCAGCAATCATTTATTATTATTAATGGAGATGATGTGCCTCCGTATTTATTGATGTTAGTATGGCTAGTGGAGTTGTATGCCAAAGTGAGCCGCTCTGAACTGCCCCAGCTAAACTTATGTTAGGGAATTAGGGAACTAAATAAACAAGGGAGATAATTACATAGAAGAGAAATAATTATGATTCAAATAGAAGAAAGTGAAGGGATATATATAAAAAAGCATATGAGTCGACATGGAACGTACAACAATTGATGAATTCTTATATAAGAAAAATAAGTATACTAATTCAGAATTAATCAATTCTTATAGGAAGGCATATGTAACGTACCAAAATTGGTAGTTACATAGTGTAAACAATTATTACGTCAAGTGACGGGAAATCATGAAAATATTTCTAAGTAAGTAAAATAAGGTAAACAAGAAGTGTGTATCTACAGATATATTATTGTAAAATTCCAACAAAGAAGAAGGACGTGTAATATAGCAGCATCGAGTACAAAAGAGAGAACGAAAATGACCATGAGCCAATGTAAAATGTTAGAAACCAGGCCCAATAGATTCCAACAGTGAGGGGAAACAACAAAAATAATAAATATGTAAGGTGAAAAGAAAACAACAGAATCACAACAGTGAGGGGAAACAACAAAACAATAACTATGAAGAAGAAGACAACAGGATTCCAACAGTGAGGGGAACAAACAAAATAATGACTATGCAAAATGAAGAAGAGACAACTCAAGAGCAACCACAATGATGGCAGACAAACCAATCTATTTATAAATATAAATACTATGGAACAGCGACTACTACAATGGAATTATTGAAGAAGACGTTTAAACCAAAAGAAGAAAGGAAGAAGAAGAGCAAGGGAACATGACATGAAGAGTGAAAATAATGTATGAACAATACAAGAAATCACCATTCACCAAGTATACAAGGAACTATACTAGTAACCGGAAGAAGAATCACAGTTATCAACTATGAAGAAACAGTGTTTAGCATATTAAAGAAATCACAAACAGTAATAGTGAAAATTTAATGTAAGTGTGAAAACCTGTAACAAGTCAACCAATTTTAACTCAGATAAACCCCACAGACAATACAAGTGAGAAAGGTTTATAACAGAGAAAAATGTGTTACCTTTATAGTGGAAACATCAAAGATTAAGTTGTTAAAAATGCACAGACAATTAGTGTGACCAATTTAATGAAGAATGTAATCCAAAATAGATAATCATAAGACCACCAAGAAATGTAAGATAGAACAGTAGAACCATTGTTCATAAAAATTGATAATAAAAAACGTTGTAAGTTTTTAAAATGAAATATAACTGAATGCCAAGACAAGACAGAATACAATATAAAGAAAGCCCAGAAAAAATAATAACAAACAAACTAGTTTGTTAAGTATCAAATAACCAATGTACCAGAAATTAGGTACAACTCAACAACAAAAAATGTAATACCATTAGATTAAGAATATTTGTGTTATTGTTTAGAAAAATAGTGTAAACATGTGTATTAATCAACAAGTAAACCATTGTAATAGAATACCATAATGCAGTCATAATAGTAGAAGCATATACTGCATAAGAATATGCTGCACATTGATACATAACCCCAAAGAGAATGCACCTATAACACAAAAAATCATATATGTTAATTAAACCAAGCAACCATCAACAATTGTTTCAATCAAAGATTCATTATAAATAATGATGCACGCTAATAAATAATATTTGATACTGAAATACACTGCACATAAGGCAGATTAAATATAATAGCACAAAGCTAGATGAAAGGAAACCCAATATAACAAGCTAGTTAAGTAAAATACAGTATTAAAACTTGTCCAAGGATTAATGAAAATATTACCAGTCGTTAGAAAAACATCTAGTACTACTTTGAGAACAGATCACCATTGTAATAATAATCATTTCATAATCAAATTATTGAAAACTAACTGACTATGAATGTATAGCCAGATGTAAACAAATACAATGTGACGAATTAGTTAAGCAAAATACTCTATTAAAACTTGTTCAAGGAGTACTGAAAACGTTACCAGTAGTTAGAACAATATCTAATACTACTATGGGAACAGATCATAAGTATAATAATAGTAGTTTTATAGTCAAATTACTGAAAACTAAATGACTATGATAGTGGAACCAAATGTAAACAAACACTATGTAACCAGTTAATTAAACAAAATGCACTATCCAAACTTGTTCAAAGGTGGATAAAAATGTTATCAGTAGTCAGAGAGATATCTGAAGCTACTATGAGAACACATATTAAATGTAATAATAGCAATTTAATTGTTGATTTGTTAAAAACCAACTGACTGCCATGTTAGGACCTGATGTAAACAAACCCAATACTGAGGATTGGAAAGCTTTCAGATAGCGAGAGACTAATAAATATATTAAATAAACTAGGTACTATAGTTGTACACTATTTGCATTTTCAACATTATATACCTTATGTGGAAAAATAAAAAACAAAGTGACAATTTAAAAGAAAAGAGAACAGAAGGTAGTTAGATAAGAATATTAGTATATGAAACACAACATTTTCATATAATAAAGTGTAAACCGATGTAAATAAATGTATATATTATTGTAAGAATACAAGACAAATGTCATTAAATAAGAAATAATAGTGTTATAAGCGATTATAAATAATCGAATATGGACGCTTGAGACGCCATTATCAAACATGGTTTGAATAAGTAATTACACCTATTTTTTGTATTAAGCAATTGAGAAATGGACTCAAAACGTTTAATGAGAAGTGTTTTTGTGTATTTAGAGTAAGGTAAGGTGAAATAAACTTATTAATATTAAGATTCACCATAGGAATTTGTGAAATCGTTGTAATAAGTTAATAATGGACGGATTTTATTCTTGTTTGGACTTTATTTAAAGCCCAGGGTGTCCGCGATCTATTGCCACTAATTATTCAACGATGTGACAATTAATAAAAAAGTTATAGCGATTATAAACTTTTTAAACATTTTGTGTATCAACGCTTACGTCACTATAATCTCCAACCCATATACGAAATTGGTAAAAAATTAAAAGTTTTATTTAAACAAGGTGTTTTGGGTTAGAGAGTTCGACAATTTGCACCAATCGAATGAATGAAATCAACCAGACAAGCCAGAGACGCTTAGGAGAAGCGTGACAGTCATCATCCAGTCGTCAAGGTGTCTACTAGCATAATTCAGCGAGCAAGATTGGCGAAGAAATGTATTAAGTTATATTTGAATTATGCGCGACACATTACATAAGTACGCTACAGACATAACCTGTACATTTCACAATAACAATCGAGTGTCTAGTGCGGAGTGATTTAAATAATAAAATACGGCCAGTGTATAATATCGGTCGTATTTTCGAGTTTGTGTCTTATAAAAAACCAGGGAGTACTATATTTTCACTATTTAATAAATAAAAATGGAAATAATAATTTCTATTATTAAACAAAAAATTATTGTTTGGGTACTACTCTAGTCAGTAGTATCGAAGTGTATCAATAACGATGAAAATTATCAGAATTTGATAAAAGGAATTATTTCGCATTTTATTAATATAAAACATAAATGTTTTACGATTTATCGTAATTAAAAAGGTCAATATTAGTTTAAATATTACAAATATGAGCGTCACGAATAGTCACTCATTTGAATCATTTCGTTTGATTTGACTAATAAATAATTTTTTTTGCGAAAAATATTCTAATGAACTGATAGTTACACATCAAATGAATTAAGAATGAAATATATGTATTTAGACTAGTAAGAATTCAATGAATAATAGATTTAACCACAATAACTACTTACACTTGGTTAACTAACCTAGAAATAATAACGACAATTTGTCACCTTTCCATAATTCTGTTCTCAAGTAAGATAAATTAAACGAAAGCTATTTCAAGAGTTTTTTTGTTTATTATAAACTTTTTCTCTTGCCAATGAATGATTTTTATAGCAAACTAATAAATAACAACAGTAATTTTTAACAGTGCTGCACAACGCACGTGTTTTCAATTTAACTGCTGTGTCCTTGTACCCAGCGTACGATAATTATCGATTTTATGGTAACGACTTTTATATTTAATGTTTGTTTGTTTTTTTTTTGTATTAATTATTTCTTAATTATTGTTATAAAAGATAACATCTTGCATCTGGCATCATGCAACTTCAAAGATCACACGAACTTGGTAATTTAACTGTGTAAAGAGGACATAACCTCTTTAACTAAAATTATTGTAACAACCTTCAGTGTTACCAGCCTTGAGGTTAAAAGTTTCTTTTTAAAAAATTGTTCATAATAATTATTTTTCTGTAAAACTATTAGTGATTGATTGTTGATTTAAAGGAATTAATGGCATTTCAAAACTGTTAATAAATCTCAATTATTTTTTACCAGTGGAAAGAGTTTTTAATTTCAAAAATTAAAATAGTTTAGTTTTCATTACTAGTTCTATCATAAGGTGGCGGCAGAAATTGAATATTTATTATAATTCAAATCATAACTAAGCCCTCAATTTATTCATTTGTGCATATATATTATTTAGGATATTCAAGTGGAATATCCACATGTATGTGTAAAGTGTATGTTACAGCAGAAGCAGTCACCAAACAGAACAGTAATATCTTCCACATATGGTAAGTGGGGAGGTGAACAGTGGAGTGCTAAAATACTTTTTAAATTGAAAGATTTAAACGGGAATACCCACACAATTGACAATAATCAACACACTAATAATAATTACATTTTAAAATTTTACTATCTTATATCGTTGTGGATACCGGAGCGTATCTACAATCATATACACACACACTCTATATATCTGTTCAGTAACAGATTGGCTAGCCCAACAGCGGGGCTTAAAGGAGAGTATCGTTACATCAATATCTATACCGTTGTAAATATTACGTTACAACATTAACTTTAGTCTAAATATTTGACATTTGATAAATTACATATCTTTCTTAAATTAAACTTTTATAATAACATTTCTGTTTTAAAATGATTGACATATAATTACTGGCCATTTACTGGTCTTAGATTAGTAAAGTTTCTTGCGAAATTGTTACAATTTACATTTGAGTGTCTCTGACAGTTAGATGTTTTCATAGCCAAGATTAGCCATGATGGTTTTTTGGTGTATTTCTTTTAAATTACATTTTGAATTCAGCCTGATGGGCTTCACTTAGTTATCATATTTGTTTGTATTTTAACTACTATTCAACATACATTTTCATTACACATATTTTAAAATATAATAATTAGGCTTATGGACTGCAGGTTCCCTTCAGCCATATCCTCTTCATAACATTGAACCAAACTATTCTTTATAAGTTACTAGTTATTGTTAGTTCTAATATTGATTCCTTTCTTTTGTTACTACCTAGAGTGATAAACATCGCTACTATTTTTCCCCTTTATATGTGTGTTAGTCTCCCCTTGGGTTTAACCTGTCTCCTCTTCTTCGTCTTCTTGCAAAATTATGAAAGTTAATTCCCCTTTCAACATGGGGTGTTTTATTCATTGTAGTCTTAATTTTAAAAACAAAACTTTATTTCTCTTCTACTATCTCCTCCATACCATGTTAATACAAACTGTTTTTGTCTGGGCTTTCTCCCTGAATAACATTACATGCTTCTTTTATATTTATTTGGAATATTATTTTTAATTATTTTTAGTTATATAAATGTGTACAAGATCACTCCAACCATTGATTGTTTATCAATGTTTTATAAAGTGTTGTCTTACTTATCATTACATTTTTATTGCATAACATACACTTTCACTATTTTTAGGGTACTTACACTTTCACTATTACACTTCACTTTGGTTCACTGTTTGTATTGAGTGTTATTTAATGGGTAATCCCTATACTTTCTCCTACTATTTCTCACTATTTCTTTCTAGCATAATATTTATTATTAATAATATTAGGTTATTTATTTTTTGTTAAACCTAACCTTCCTCATAGTGTTAGTGTACTTTTCTACACTACGTTACTTTACAATCGTCTTTTGTCTTTAAAATAAGTACATAAGTTAATTCAATTATAACAATAATATTTGTTTCATCAATAGATAATTATTTGGGGTTTATTTACAGTATTCTATCCTTGAGTCTACTATTTTTCCCCTTTATATGTATGTTAGTCTCCCCTTGGGTTTAACCTGTCTCCTCTTCTTCGTCTTCTTCAATAGTCTTCATCTTGGTTCGGTTCTCCTCTTCTCATCTGGTTTGATTTCTGTTTAATCGTAGGGATCTGTTCCCTTCCTTTGATTCTTCTTTAGTTCTGGGTTCATATCTTCCTTTGTTAGTTCATAATTGTTTGGTCAATCACCTTTTTTTTTTTTTGAGTATGGTTCGTAGTTCCCTTCTTGGTGTTTATGTTGTTGGGTCAATCACTTGGGTTGGGTAATATCGTCGTTCGTCGTGTCATAATATTTGTGTTTTATTCATTTTTAAACATATTATTTTATACGAAGTATTTTTATATTAAGAATTATCTTTTTTATCACTGGTACGGGGTTTGGCTTAATTGTGTTGTAACATAATGCCTCTCCTCTAAAATTGATCACTTTGATAAAACGCTAGCATAGTTTTTTATGAAATTATCAGTTATAGTTTTTCTTTTATGAATTTGCTAACTGCTATAATTTTTTATAGTTGTTTAAGACCTGAAGATGTCAGTAATGACGAAAAGCTTAGTCGAACAATATTCAGGTTGTTTAAGACCTGAAGATGTCAGTAATGACGAAAAGCTTAGTCGAACAATATTCAGGTTGTTTAAGACCTGAAGATGTCAGTAATGACGAAAAGCTTAGTCGAACAATAAAAAATTATAGCAGTTAGCAAATTCATAAAAGAAGTAGTAAGGATCGCTGCTAATTTAAACAATATCAGTTATAGATAACCTTTTTCCCTTTCCTTCTTGTTTGTTTCTCCATTCTTCATTTCTCTTCTTACTTAATTCATTCCGTTTTATTTGGATCTGTTTTTATTTATTTCCATTGGTGCATTTTCCCTCATACACAATTTTTCCCTAACTTTATAGTAGCTGGTTTCTCCCATTACTACTCATTTTTCTGAGACCAGAGGCACATCATCTCTGCTCAGTTTATTTGGATTGCTGGACTTTTCAACAGTCAATCTTAAATACCTTAATAATAATAATATAATATAATAATATACTTTGGGATTGTCCACTTTGTGGTTTGTTTTTAGATCACTTTGGCTTTTTACTCATTCTTCCTTCCGCTATACCTTAACTATACACTATCATCTACTCATACACTTGATTGTTTTTATATTTATGATATATGTTAATTTCATCATATCTCACTTTTCATTATTTTGTTTTCAATGCTCGTTGTGATCATTTGAATTGTCTTAGACATTTTTTATTCTTTTCTTCGTCATTTAGCAATATTCTGCTTTAGCCATATTTGTATATTTGTTTTATATACAATTTCTCTCTCCTCCTTGTACCAGTCACATTTCTTTTTTTTTTCTTAGAATACTTTTGATTCATTATAATTTCAGGTATTTATCTCAGTAATTTGAGCTTGATTTTATTTTTGTTTATTTTATTCTGTATTAAATATTATTTTTTGATAATTCTTTGGTAAGTTAATTGTCTTACCTTAAAGGAATGTTTGTAGCGTATTCTTTTTTAGTTATTTTTTTTTTGTTTAACTATAATAGTAAGTTTGTGATTCTTACATTTTTATTATATAGGAATGTGTGTAACTTATTCCTTATTATCTCACTTTTTTACTTCATACTTCATATCTCAACCTTTTATTTAGACTGTAAATTAGTTTAAATTGACAGGAATTTGTGTAACTGTTTCCTTTGTTTTTTTTTCTTATTATTATCCACTTATATTAATTCTTTTTATTATTCCGCATATATCCTCTAAATAAGGTAGTAAGCTGCTCTTACAATCTTTTTTGGAATTTTGAAATATGTTTCATTTCACAATGGTTTTATTCTTCTTCGTAAAACTTTTTTATCGAAGTTTGGTTATAAACTCCCTTTATTTTTCTTGTATTGATATTGCTTATCTGGTAAGTATTATTACCATTATCTTTTGTGATGATATACAGTCTATTATGATATACATAATTGTTCTATATACCGGACCTTGTTATTATATTTTTGTAAGTTGACTTCTCCTTTTCTTTCCTTTATTATTGCCTTCTTCTTTTGTTCGACGCTTCGTTATTCTGCACCTCTTTTCCTTCAAGTGTTTGATAGTCACACTTATTCTGGATAAATATTTTAAGTTTTATTGATCATGGTTCATTAAGCATTCCATCGATCGGCCGTTCCTTCTTCTTCATCAATGACTTGCCTTCCTCTCTGAGGTGTGTTTGATTGATTTCCATTGCTTCTTGATGGAATCCAAAGTTCCGGCAGGTTTCGTTTGTTATATGCTATGCGAAAATTCTCCGCTGGGTCATTACTGAAAAGTATCCAGTCATAGTTTTCTTCTTCGGCCTGGTTACTTCCGGATGGAGTGTCCCTTCTCTGGTTATCACTTCCGGATCTCGCTCCCACAACACTGTTTACCTGTCGTACGTTTTCTGCATTCTCTTCCCTTGGGTTCTGGTTATCTTCATTCCGAGGTGGTTCATTGTTCCTACTCTCTGCTGATGGATTATTATTATTATTCAATACGTGGTAACAGCAGTTTGGACGCCAGTTCGGGCTATATCTTCTGTGGTTACTCTGCCTTTGCCCGCGGATGAAGCTTACCCGACGTCTGTCATCGCTTCTATTTTGATTACCCCCGGGTCCTCGGTTGTACTGGTAACTGGGATTGTACCGGTTGCCGTAGTAGTTATGGTCGTTGGGGTGACCATTTGTGCGTTGTTCCGGTCCAGCTCCTCTGTAATTATCATTTGGTCGATTATTATTTGGGACTCTTCTGTCGTTATTTTGGTTCCCTTGACGATGGTTTTGTTGACCTCTGTTACTCGGTTGATTATCCGGAGGATGATTCTGGGTATTTCTATTAAAAGGCCATTCTTCATTGTTATTATTGTTTCGGCCCCAGTTATTCCGGTTATTGTTTTGTGGATGATTGTATGGTACATTGAAATTGGTATTATTATTTTCATTCCATTTGTTGTATCTTTGGTTCGTGATCCTGTTTTTTTGATACTGGCTATCATTCTCCAGGTCCTCCAATAGACTAACCATTTCTTGAATTGTTTTTATTTGTCCTTGCCTTCGGGCCTTCTGTATTGCTTCTTCGTAATGATAACCCAGCTGTATTACCATATGGTAAGAGACTCCTCGGGTATCTTGGGTTCCAAATTTCTGGCTAAGCATACTTTTTCCAAAAAGTAGGATGTTAAAGTGTGTCCTCCTTGTGACTCGTATCTTGCATTACTGATATCATTGCGGACCACATTCTGTGTGGACTTGGACCAATATTTCTCCCGGAATTGTTTCTTAAACTCTTGTGTGTCATTGATCTCGGGTCGAGTGGCCGTCCACCAGTTGTCATGGGTGTCTCGGAACATTTCGTCTATCATACTCCTCACACTAGACCACCTGGTTTCTCTATTTTTTTCTATCAGCTCTTCTACCCGTTTGAGGAATTCTATTGGGTTCCTTCGGTAGCTGCGGAAATTAATCATCTCTCGATTTTCGCTGGTTATGAACTGTGTGTTACTATAAGGTTTCTCTCTTAATGCATCTAACTCTTCTTGCATTTGTTTCTCCCGTGTACTGATCCCTTGGATTTTCTCTCTGTTTTCTCTGGTCATTCCGTCTAGTTTATTGATGACGGTGTATACCTTCTCCACATGATTATTCACATCTTTTTGTATCTCTTGGTGCCTCTCCTCCAGTTCCTTGACCACCTCCTGTTTCTTCTTCTGGCATCCTTCGGTAAGGACTTGGTAGAATTTGGTCGCTCTCAATTTATTTTCCTCCTCGACATCGATGATTTTATAGTTCATTTCTTCCCGGACTTGTAACAAGGCTTCGTTGGTCTCCGCTACCGTTTGCCTGGTCTCCTCTCGATATTCGACCAGGCAATTGTTGCTTCCATTCCTCCTTGGTTTTCTCACTTTCTTCCTCTATCTTCCGTTGGAGAATATCATGATTATTTTCCATCTTTTTATTTACTATTTCCAGATCCTTCCTGATCTGTTTCTTCAGCTCTTCGCTCTTCTTTTCCAATGCCTCCTGACTTCTCTTCAAGTCTTCATGGTTGCTCTCTATTTTGTTATTCAGGAATTCTATGCTCTCCTTCATTTGCTTCTTGAATTCTTCACTGTTTTGGTCCAGTTTTTCCAGTTTTTTATTCAAATCTTCCTGGCTCCTATTCATTTGTCCAAATTGTTCCATCATCATTCTCATCAAACTATCTAGTTTCGTTTCTTCTGTTGGTTTGACTGGTTGTTTGTTTACCATTATTTCTGCTTCTATTTCTGGTTCTGGTGGATTTGGATTTTCCAGTTGGTCCTCCTGTGGGTTCTCTTCCAGCAATTCTCCAGTCGTTACCTCAATTTCTACTTCCTCCATTTCTTCTTGGTTTAATGCTTGGTTTACTGCTTCCTTACCCTTGCGCCTCGTAACCATACCGTGTCTATTCATAACCGCCGCTAGTTATTCTTTCTAGCCTCACGTTGCTGGTCGCCAATATGTAACAATAGTATGTGGTACGTCCTTCTTCCTTAAAGCCCCGCGTTGGGTTCGTCAATATGTAACGAGAAAACGAGTGCGTACCTGTTAAAATGTGTTCACACTTGTTTATTTTGTGTATTAGTGTGAATGTAGTGTGTTTGCCTCACACCGGTCGTTACATAAACCGACGTCACTACTGGAGTCTGTAGCGTTGTCAAAATTACCAGTACAACCTACCTGTTAATTCATAGGGGTTGCGAATCCCGGGTGGCGCCAAATTGTTTCTATTAAAACAATTAAAACAGTTACATTATAAGATGATACGTGTTATTAGCATGGACAGCTGGAGCGTTCGAATGGTTCCCGCCGCTATACAGGTTGCCGTCTCGACCACTCGTGATGAGCGCTAGTTGGTTATTGAATAAAACTTGCTAACACACATATACTCTACTACGTCCTATGAAATAAAAAGATAGTAATACTCTGTACTGTGATTTTAATACAAATTCGGTCATTAATTAATATGACAAATGGATTATAAATGTTTTGATAACAAATAGCTCTGGTTTATAACATGAAACACAAATATCTCAAGGTTGGCAAATCGATCTGAAAACAAATTATTTCTCTTCCGCTATGGCGTCAGTTACATACAATATATTAATCTGTTTCAAATCTGGGGTTCTTTGGATTATGAAATAAGACATAAACGTTGGTTACATTAAAAAAATACACTACCATACCTTATACGTACTTAGAAAGTATAGTGTGTTTTTACAAATTGTTCGGCAGTGTCGTATTTTTGTTACAAAATTGCACTCTTAAGCGAGGTTATATTTTGATTAATAAAATGTTTTTATGTAAGTAAATTATGCATTAACACCTTTGAAAGAAAATGATATTTGTTCAATAGTGAGAAATTTGATCATTTGAAAGATATTTAAAGTAATTTGGTTGTTTCGGGATTAAGGAATTTATTCGATACTTATCAATTCAGATAGTGTTGATGTGTTGCCATCTGGGGTAGTGGATATTCTTCAAATTTGGACTGGTTTTAAGCTTCGAACATCTTTTTCAATCTTGTCTTGGATTTCTGTTAATTAATTTATTCAATTTGGTTCCAGGACATCGTTAATTCTTGGTAGGTCGACATCTATTCGTCTTTGGTCATCTTGGTTAACTTCCGAAACTTTTCGTAACTATTTAAAGTAAAATTTCAATCCTTCCAATTTTGCGCGCCGCTTACCCACGCGTCGTTTTTTCAAGTCTAATAAATTTAACAGAAAATTAGCCTTCAACGGCTCGTTACTATGGTAACACCACTCCTGGCATTGGTTAATTCTTCTTTCGAAAGCATTGTTAAGAGATTTGAATTTTTATTCAAATTTATTAAGTATTTTCCTAATGGTTTTATTCCTTTACAGTTCCTTTGGGGTAATAAATGATATCACTATTATCTTTCTTTCCTTTCAAAGTTTACAATGATACCTCATAAGGTCATATTCTGTTATACATTAACTTTAGTCTAAATATTTGACATTTGATAAATTACACATCTTTCTTAAATTAAACTTTTATAATAACATTTCTGTTTTAAAATGATTGACATATAATTACTGGCCATTTACTGGTCTTAGATTAGTAAAGTTTCTTGCGAAATTGTTACAATTTACATTTGAGTGTCTCTGACAGTTAGATGTTTTCATAGCCAAGATTAGCCATGATGGTTTTTTGGTGTATTTCTTTTAAATTACATTTTGAATTCAGCCTGATGGGCTTCACTTAGTTTATCATATTTGTTTGTGTTTTAACTACTATTCAATATACATTTTCATTACACATATTTTAAAATATAATAATTAGGCTTATGGACTGCAGGTTCCCTTCAGCCATATCCTCTTCATAACATTGAACCAAACTATTCTTTATAAGTTACTAGTTATTGTTAGTTCTAATATTGATTCCTTTCTTTTGTTACTACCTAGAGTGATAAACATCATCACTTCTTGAAAAATTATGAAAGTTAATTCCCCTTTCAACATGGGGTGTTTTATTCATTGTAGTCTTAATTTTAAAAACAAAACTTTATTTCTCTTCTACTATCTCCTCCATACCATGTTAATACAAACTGTTTTTGTCTGGGCTTTCTCCCTGAATAACATTACATGCTTCTTTTATATTTATTTGGAATATTATTTTTAATTATTTTTAGTTATATAAATGTGTACAAGATCACTCCAACCATTGATTGTTTATCAATGTTTTATAAAGTGTTTTCTTACTTATCATTACATTTTTATTGCTTAACATACACTTTCACTATTTTTAGGGTACTTACACTTTCACTATTGCACTTCACTTTGGTTCACTGTTTGTATTGAGTGTTATTTAATGGGTAATCCCTATACTTTCTCCTACTATTTCTCACTATTTCTTTCTAGCATAATATTTATTATTAATAATATTAGGTTATTTATTTTTTGTTAAACCTAACCTTCCTCATAGTGTTAGTGTACTTTTCTACACTACGTTACTTTACAATCGTCTTTTGTCTTTAAAATAAATACAAAAGTTAATTCAATTATAACAATAATATTTGTTTCATCAATAGATAATTATTTGGGGTTTATTTACAGTATTCTATCCTTGAGTCTACTATTTTTCCCCTTTATATGTGTGTTAGTCTCCCCTTGGGTTTAACCTGTCTCCTCTTCTTCATCTTCTTCAATAGTCTTCATCTTGGTTCGGTTCTCCTCTTCTCATCTGGTTTGATTTCTGTTTAATCGTAGGGATCTGTTCCCTTCCTTTGATTCTTCTTTAGTTCTGGGTTCATATCTTCCTTTGTTAGTTCATAATTGTTTGGTCAATCACCTTTTTTTTTTTGAGTATGGTTCGTAGTTCCCTTCTTGGTGTTTATGTTGTTGGGTCAATCACTTGGGTTGGGTAATATCGTCGTTCGTCGTGTCATAATATTTGTATTTTATTCATTTTTAAACATTTTATTTTATATGAAGTATTTTTATATTAAGAATTATCTTTTTTATCACTGGTACAGGGTTTGGCTTAATTGTGTTGTAACAATATGTTATGTATAATCAAATAGACATAAATAAAGAGATGTCATCTTTAGTACAATACTAAATTGAGTGCATAAATCAGCAGACCCCCCTCAAGTTCCTTGTATATTAATTCCAACTTTTACATTGGAAAAAATAATAATAATTCCTTGGTATATATTAATTATATTAATTCCTTGGTACATTGCTGACCAAATAAGCTGGAGTCTGTTTTTAAGCGGCGGAGTATGTGACGATTTCATTAATTAAAAAATATAGTAATTAATAAATAGGTAATGTAAAGGCTGAGAAATTTTAAATTTTAATAAAATCGCACATTTAAACTAAATTTTATCGCTATCATAAAATTATAATAATATTTAATAAAGAGTTTTAATAATAAAATAAAAAGGAATACGAGTGTACAGATAGGGTAAACCTTGTTAATTAACCCTGCATAGACATGCGCTAACCGGAATTAACTTGAATTCCGACCCCTAAACAAACTAATAATACTTGTAAATTTGACATTATTTAAATAATTAAACAAGACCACAGTAGTGTACTTTAATAACGTTTGTAATTAAGAATTTCTTTGAATAATTAAAAAGTCAAACTTTAACCATTTAAATAAAGGAGAAATGTGGAACTATTTCGCTGCGACGCGTAACCTCCGCGCGATTAACTGACCCTTCCTACATAGTTAGAGAGCAGAGATGATGCGTCGTTCAACCAGTAAGCAACTCAAAGCAGAGCGCTGTACAAAATATGTACTTTTTGTTAAATGTGGTTATTAGTTTCAAATAACCGTGTGAAGAGTTATACAACGAGAATGTAGTGTGTAACAGAAAAAAGTAATGTAGAAAATTAAGTGCGTAAGGTGACATCTCCCAGTAAGAAATATAGTTAAAGTTATTTTAGTGTTGTATATGTAAATTCAGACACAACCGTACTATTACCAAATGTGATGTGCATAACTGTAAAATGTGAAGACGAAGACCTCAACTGTATTTACAATACCACCGAGAAACAGGACAACTTCATGACACCGTAACATCCGAATCAACATTAGTTGAGTCCGAGGACCTTCACCAGAAAGACTACCACGATGACAACCCACTACCGAGAGAGGACCGAAGAATCACGCGTGGAGGACTAGGACTAAAACCCTTAACTAATAGGTGACGCGGAGGCTTGTCTTCCGTGGATATGTATCTTTTGAAATAGAAGTAATTGTAAACTAAAAGACTTTAAAATGACAATCTCTAAAGTTTAAGAATAAATGTTGTAACAAGTAACTTCAGTAACCATGAGTTGTAAAGTAACAAGTGTGATGTAGCGTTGGAACATTGCACTACTAAATGAAACCATTCCTCAAATGGTATAAAGAGTAATAAAGTAATTCATTAATGGAGTAGAGTAAACTTTAAATTCCTAAGTAATACATATAAACTCGGATCCGAGGTAAAATGCGCTAACTGTATTATAAATCTTAATGTAGAAAACCCATTACAATTTTCACTGTAAGTTAAAAGTTGATATGTTATGTATAATCAAATAGACATAAATAAAGAGATGTCATCTTTAGTACAATACTAAATTGAGTGCATAAATCAGCAGACTCCCCCCCCCCCAAGTTCCTTGTATATTAATTGTTTTAGTGATTTGATTAATTTTCAGCTTGTTACAACGAAGGCAGCCTGTATAATTGGCAGAACCAATTAATGCGGGTTCCCTATGTTATAACGCAAGTAAAGATGTTATAGGTTGTCACAATTAGCATTCATTAACTGCAACTTATCACCTTCAATGGAGCCGACCCATTGTGTCATCATTCTGCTGTCAGTTGAACAGTTATTGATGTAAAGAAATATGTCAACAATATAACTACACTGAAGCAAAATAAATAATTACCACTGATTTGATGTTGCTGGGTACTGGTTTAAAAGAGGGATTATTACATCGTGCATTAACTAAAGTTTTAAGTATGATAAGGCAATGTGCAAGCTGGGTGTCAGATTTGATAAGACATGATCAAAAATGTATGTAAATAAAAAGTTGTCAAAACTTGTTTAATTTTAAAAGAATACAACTGGTTTGTGTGCTGGTTGTTTTCATGTATGAATGAAACTTGGATTCATGATACAAAACAACAGACAGATGATAGTTGTCTTGTACCAAAGAAAGCAAAGACTGTTTAATTGGCAGGCATGTACATCATGGTAAGTTTTTATTTTTTTTGGGGGGGGGGAAGGTCACTATATGAATTTTAGTAATTTATTATCTCAAAAAAGTTGAAATAATAATAGATTACAAACATAATAATCACTGTTGCACACCACTATAAAAAATTATTCCGATTAGTGCCTTCAAGCTTCACAGCTCATCGTCAGATCGGAAGTACCCTTATTTCCGCTAATGAGAATAATTTTTTATATTGGTGTGTAACAGTGATTATTCTGTTTGCGGTTATAACCACCAACACAATTTTCTTAATTAAATTTCTAATAATAGATTAATACTGTGAACATCTCTGGGATAACGTGGATGAAAAAACTCACGAAAAAAGATCTGGTTTAGTAACTATACTGTGGCTGGACAAGAAGGGTGACTGAAGGATTAGCAGACCCTTTGCTAATGCACACACAGGGACTGGCTGATATACAGTAGACTGGACTTGGCCCTCACACTCAGTCAGTGAATCACCAAGTGGTATCTAGCGTGCCTTAACAGTTTTTTTTTTTAATATACAAAATAATTTCTTTACTTTGCCTGATACCACTGAATTATACATGTAATGTAATTTAAATGAGTCCAAACATGACCCAATTATGACATGGAGTTCATTATTTTCTAAACCAATGTTCTTTTTAATTGAATTATTTGTTCTACATATTCGTCATACTTTTAATTATATTTATAACATGTTTGGGTATTGTTTTCCTTAAGGTTTAGTGAAAAATCTAAATATTATGGATTCACTAACATAAAATATAATGCCAACAAAGTTGGAGTAAGTATTGCAATGCCCAGTAGATGAACCAGACAGTAACATTGTGCGCCAAGTGAGGCTGAGGTCAGGCCAGCTGCATATGTGTGTTTGTGTCAGTGACTTTATATTAGCAGTTCAGTGTCTTCGTTAACCAGACAAACTATAGTTTATCAGTACACTGTGCCAGCACATACATCTCCTGTGGTGATGAAAAAAATTTGGCAATTTAACCCACTGACCCCTAGCCACCTTGGAGGGTGCCTACTGCTGGTCCAAGTAGTTTCATATAAAATTAAACCTAATTAAAGAAAAACTTTTTACTTATTTCAAATTTATATTACTGCCTGAAGTCTCAAATTATCCTCTTTCATATGACATAATATGTGTCCAATAACACATTAAACGTAATACAGTGTAGATATCCAAAGTAATCATACTTGAGAAATTACGTTTGGGATTGCATTAAAGCAGGAAAACATTATTCAATCTTTCTTTTATAAACAGAATTATCACTGTTGAACACCACTATACAAAAATTATTCCGATTAGTGCTTTCAAGCTTCTCAGCTCATCGTCCGATCGGAAATAACACCAGAATAAAACAGACTCTTCACACCCCCACCCGACCAACTGGCCACACACACCCCCGCAAACAAGCTATAAGTCAAATGTCCCTTCCCAACCTCCGAGCCCTGTAACCCCCGTCTGTACAGTTACATATTTTTCTAGCACATTTTGTGTATGTGTGTGTGCGCACACTCTTTTTAAAACCTAACGTTGTAAAGCCTTTCTCATCCACACTTTTGGGCGCAGTCACTCACCCTTATTTAAAAAACATCCGTATATGTAATTTAATTCTTAATGTTGTTATCTATCCGTCCTCTACCTTTTACTTCTTAATTATATTATAAAATATTTCTTCGTTATCAAATTTAGTTTTAGTATTAATTAAATTGTCTAACCCATTCTCTCTTTCTTTCAATATTTCTAACTCCTCTCTAAGCTTTCTTTCAACTGTGTTATTTTAAAATTTCATAGTCTTCCAAAGGATTAACAAACTTATGGTTCTCTTCTATGAAATGACTTGCATATAACGAATTCGTTGTTCTATTACCTTCTCCACGTTTGTGGTCAGACAACCTGCATACGAATTTCCGTCCTGTCTCACTTTGTTGCATTCTTTACATTTTAATTTATAAACTCGGCTTCTCTGTAATACTGGGATTTTTTCTATACATTTATTCCTTATCTTATCAAATACAATTTTACATTTTTTAATTGCTATTTCTACTCCGTATTTATTACAACATTATATAATTTTTCTGGTATGTGATCCTACGTGTGTCAATGACCCTGCATAATTCTTTTGTTCTGGTTCTTTTTTAGCTTTTGGTATGTTAATACTGTTCATAATTGTATCCACTATGTTAGTGTTATAGTTATTATCCCTGACAATTGCCTTTTTCTTTTTTATCTCCCTATCTTTTATTTCTATCTATTTTATTCTGTTGTTGTTGTTGTTATTCCGATATGACGATGAGCAGAGAAGCTTGAAAGCGCTAAGCAGAATAATTTTTCTATAGTGGTGTGCAACAGTGATAATTCTGTTTGTGATTATAAACACTAACACAACTTTCTTAATTAAACTTTCTTTTATACTTGACAATATAAATATTGCTGATAACGTTTGAAGAACAGTATTGTTACGACGGTCTACTTGATCGTCATAGGTACAGTGGAAAATAAAATAAGTACAAGACACCAATTAAGTCACTACCACCAGCTTTAATTTTTACAGTTAAACAGTTCGTAATTAACAACACAGTCTCCTACAACAAATCAAATAAAAATTGTTCACACGCAATAAAATGTCACTAATATTAAACACAATTGTACTACAATTATACAGCCCAATTATAAAACGCAACACTTCACTAATAACCACTTGAACGTACACAGTAATATCGCCCGATAATAACTCAAACTGCACTGAAAATATATCACTACTATACTGAAACTTAAGGCCGCTGCCGCCATGTATTTATACCTCCGCTCACGACCAGAACGTTCCAAATTGCGTCTTAGCACCAGTGTGAACTACATAATTACTTGCGGCCTTGACACAATCTGCGTGGCTGGCGGCTTCGAGAAAACTCTTGCGAATGCGTCTAGAGTCACGTATACCACGCACATTAGAGCGAGATTCTTCTGGCACATTCGACAAACACGTAGATTGTTCTGTGATGTCGTAACACTGCCCCCTCCTTAAGCCTGTTTGTCCCAAACTGGCAAACCGTCTCTGAAGTAATACTTGACCAGGCGATCTAGGTGGACGTCCTTGCGAAAAATAATTCTCGGGTTCTTCAAACTCAGTCGTGTGTGCTCCGAACATCAAGTTCCCAGGAATGCGAGTCTTCCGCTCAACCACTAGTTTCGCTGGAATCACTCCCGTTGCGTCATGTACTGATGACCTAAACACCAGTGGTTGATCCAAGTCTGTTTGGTTCTCATCAACAACCTCTTGCATAACCTCATCTTCAGCCACTTTTCCCTCGGGCGCTTCTATCAGCTCAGGAACAAGCAAGAGTTTTGTCTCGACACCCATAGTTGGCTTTCCAATCACTTCATTTGTCATTACACTTATTTGTACTTCCTCTGCTAGTTCTTCCTCCATTTCCGCTTGCAATAGGGAGGGTTCCTCTTGACCAGACCTGTTGACTTTTTCTTTGACTAATGCCACTCGATTAATCGAATGGTTGGTAGACCCTGTCATTTTAGCCATGCAAAGCTTTATCTTCTCTTGGCCAACCTTCACGACATTCTCTCTTAAGTCCACAATGAATCTGTAGGCATTCATAATGTCCATGCCAAGAATCACTTCATCGACAATGTCTGCAACGAGCATTTGGTGGCTAAACTCAGGAAGACCCAGGCACACATGTACGTATACTTTTCCTAGCACATTGACGGGGCTCCCAGTCACAGTCTGTATTGTACAAGAGCTATTTAGAGGCTGGGGGTTGCTGACTAAGTCAGGGCGCACAATGGATACTGTAGTGCCCGTGTCAACTGTAAATGATGTTGGTTTACTTTCCGCAAATCCATTAACAATCAAGTTTCCACTGGTCTTATGTAGCATGGAAACTGTGTGCTGTTCTGAGGCTTTACTACTCCAATTGGTGCGATCACTCTCTTCTCTCATTATCTTCTTCTCCCAACAGTCTACCTGTAGATGACCATGTTTTCCACATTTGTAACATTTCGGTCTTCTGTTTTTTTTCAAATCATTGTGACTCTCTTCAAGTTTTGAATTATTTGTCCCACAACATTGTTTTTCTGCACCCATCATAACGGCAATGTGATACAGGGATCTTCTGATGGCAATGTGATGGCACAAACCCATTAATGTAGCGGGACGCTGACAAGGCAGCTTCAACTCTAGGGCGTAAACAAGAGCTTCTGAGCTATTTTGGTGCCTTGCCATTCGTAACACTTGCTGAAGTTCACAATCTCCGATGCCATCAATAAATGTCTGCACCACAAACCTTATTCGAAAATCTTCTGGTGCTTCAGGATAGGCCAATCTAATCAATCTGACGATACTTGCTTCAAATTCTTGAAGACTCTCCCTGGAACGTTGTCATCTTGTTCTCAACTGAGAAGTACACATCTCGCAAATGTTTATCACCATAACGTAATTCTAGAGCTTTTATCAACTCGGGGCATAGATGTTCTGGCTAACAGGTGGCACTTTCTGTAGTGGTTCTGCCGCAGGTCCTTTTAATGCGAGAACGAGTGAGACTGCCTTGTCTTTTTCTGTCCAATTATTTGCACATGCAGCAGCTTCAAATTGTCTGAGGTATGTTGCCCAGTGACTGCTTCCGTCAAAGGTTGAAGCTTTTACATGAACTGTCCCTACTGCAGGCAAAGTGACTTTCTCTATTAACTTATTTTCTGTCTTTATCATTGGTACAGTCTGTTCACAAAGTTGTTTTGGTTGTAACTTCAGGCACTGCTCGACTTCATTTTTAATCTGCTCTTTTATATTTGTAATCGAGTCTTCTATTTTTGTTGACATAGCTTTTTCCACACTCGTGATTGATTTTTCTACTTCAGCTACTTTATTAGACATCGATTCTTCAACACTCGACACAGATTTTTCTACTTCAGCTATTTTTAATGACATTGATTCTTGTACCTCTGATATTTTAGTAACTTGTTTATTAAGCTCACCTCGTAGGAGACCCAATGCTGCAGTACTGTGTTCTTGCAACTGTTTCTGCATAGCTTCAAAGAGAGCTTCCGTTTTATCTGCTTCTTGCTTATGTTTTTTATCCTGTCATTTTTCTGCTCCTTCCGCCTCCTGTCGGCGTCATTGCTCTGTCTGCAACAGCAGCACCTGGAAATTTTCTATCATCTGACTGGCATCTATTGTTTTCCGATTAATTATGAATTACACTCGTCTTGTACAAAGTGTCGACTGTTAACCATTCTATCCCACTTCTGACACCACTGTTACGATGGTCTACTTGATTGTTATAGGTATAGTGGAAAACAAAATAAAGACAAGACACCAATTAAGTCACTGTCACCAGCTTTAATTTTTACAGTTAAACAGTTCGTAATTAACAACACAGTCTCCTACAACAAATCAAATAAAAATTGTTCACACGCAATAAAATGTCACTAATATTAAACTCAATTGTACTACAATTATACAGCCCAATTATAAAACGCAACACTTCACTAATAACCACTTGAACGTACACAGTAATATCGGCCGATAATAACTCGAACCACACTGAAAATATATCGCCATTATACTGAAACTTAAGGCTGCTGCTGCCATGTATACATATCTCCGCTCAAGACCAGAACGTTCCAAATTGTGTCTTAGCGCCAGTGTGAACTACATAATTACTTGCGGCCTTGACACAGTCCGCGCGGCTGGCGGCTTCGAGAAAACTCTCGCGAATGCATCTAGTCATGTATACCACGCACATTAGAGCGAGATTCTTCTGGCACATTCGACAAACACGTAGATTGTTCTGTGATGTAACATGTTCAAATGAATATGAACAAGCTGTACGTTTGTTTTAAACCACACAACATTTTAGTTTAGTGTCAACTATCATAGCCTAATGGAAGCAATAATAATACAGAACACTTTGATCTACCTAAAAAAAGGAGCTGTTTCAGTTTGTGTTTATTATAGGATGAATTTATAGTGTTCCTGATAATATCCAAAACCGTATGAGTAACTCAAAAAATTTCCACTTTCAACTGCTCATATATTTTCATATTTCATGATTTTCTTTTAATCTGCAAATATTAAAAATAAAACCATTCTCATATAATTTCAACAGGAATACTGTTTAATTTCTCAATGTTTAAAAAGAATATTGTAATAGTTAATATGAAAAATAATATTATAGACCAGTAAATGTAGGCATAAAAATGAGCAATTTTCTGAATAAATAGTAGTTTTTTTTTTGTAGCACGCTTCAGTTTGTCGTTATAAACATGTGTAAAAAATCAACATTGATATCATGTGTCTGGGCATTACAATATATTAGAGGTGAAAGGTAAAAAAATTTTAGATCCATGCTTTTTGGTATCCAGGCCACTTATAAGTATATAAATAGTAAAACAGTTTTACCTTTTTCTTTTCCATCTGGTGGCCTTTATCCTTTACAAAACTCTATGCGTTTCGGGACATATGTCCCATCATCACGTATATCCCTTGGTGAAGTTCGTCAATAGTTACAATATTAAAAACAACTTTTTATACAACTTTACATGGAGTCAAAAATGGATACAACCCCGAATTAATAAATAAACTACACAAACGAATCCTAAACACAAAAAATAAAACACATCAGACCAACAGCACACAACCTAGCAAATACATAACACTTACATACTACAATTCCAATACACACAAAATTGCAAACACATTTAGGAAACACAATTATAAAGTAGCCTACAGAACCAACAACACCATTAGAAAACACATAAATAATACTAACAAAGACACTGACACATACAGCAAAACAGGGGTTTAAAAATTAAATTGTAATGATTGTCAACAATTCTACATCGGCCAGACGGGAAGATGTTTTTCTTCCAGATTTTCAGAACATTTAAAAGCCCTCACCACAAACTACATACATTCCACATTTGCCACACATTTACATAACGAAAACCACAGTTACACAAACATAGAACACAACATGGAAATATTACACTACATACCTAAAAGTAGAAAACTAAACACAGCTGAACAATTTGAAATATACAGATATCACAAACTACCAACCAAACAACATATTAAATGAACAATTACATTATAAATCACATACACTATTCGATACACTGATCCAAACACACAATTTGAACCTCAGCGCCAATCCCTTCCCACCATCAACCCCCACCACACACACCTATAGTCCATAACGGTTATTCTGTAATCGACATTCAGTATTATTCCCACTGAGGAAGAGGAACATCACCTCGAAACGTTTGGGGAAGTGACAACGAATAGTAAGTTCATACGTGAAAGTTTATATATATTAATAAATTTAATATATTTATTTTATATTTATATTTTTTATATAGTTTATATCTCAGTTATGCCCTATCTGATATAGTGCATTTATTTTACATTTTATTATAGCTATATTTTGGGCTATATTGATGGTAGTTATATTTTACGTTGTATCATGGTTTTCCTGTTCCTTCACCTTATCCAATCTATTGGGTTAAGTCGTAGTCAGTGTCTTATTCACTTTTTTTTTCTAAGTGTTGGGTTATCAATCTTCAGGTTATACGTTTATATTTTTTCTTCTACCTTCAGCTTTTTCTTCTATCAATTATTAGTGATATGTGGTGCTATCTTATGCCATGTTACATAATGCATCGCCGCCAAAATTGATTATTTCAAAATAAAGATGGTTGTCTGAAATCATCAATTACTCTTTTTTTCTTGTTTACATGGTTTATTAGATATAGTTGTTATTATTATGGAATTCATCAATCATCATCTTCTTTTTTAGTTTATCTTTATTAATTCCATGGTTCATGATTCTGGATACGATATTATTCTCCTCTTCTATTCTTTTATAATGAGTGTGGTATCCCTTGAAAGTTTTATCTCCCTAAAATTTTCTTCTCTTCCATTCATATAAATTGGTACTAGTCAGAGGGCACGTGTGGCTCTATTACTCTGCTATCCATTTATACACACTTTGAGTTCAGAGGTCATGCCTATCTGCTCAATAAAATAATATGATTGTTGGACTTATCATCATTACAATCATCATTTAATAATAATAGTAATAATACTAATAATCATCATCCATTTGCGACTCATATAATATAATTATAATAAAACACTCTTGGGATTAATTATTCTGTTTTTATACTTATCATGACCTTCTCTTCCCATTGATTTATTTGGATTCCTTCTATAAGTTTGTGGCGATGTTCTTAACATATTTTTGCATTGTTTCTTTAATTTACTTCATATGATAGTGGTTCTACTAGTTATCACTTTTCTTCTCATTTATAATTAATGTTTAAGTTGTAGCTGTTTTTTAGGGTTTACTTATTCCTTTTTTTCTCATCATTGATAGTCCATTTAGCAGTTCATTGTCATCATTTATTTGATTTTCTTGTCTTTTCTTTTTTAAAATGTTATTTCTTTATGATCCCCTTTTGTAATAGGGTTATTTAATGATGTTATGTAATGTCATCACTTTTTATTAAAATTTTAGTATTTTATGTCAGTTTTTTATGATGTCTCATTATATCTTTTCTTCACAATTAAATTGTTTCACTTACTTTGTTTCACACACTTGGTTGTAAGTTGTTCTTACTTTTATTTTGAATTTAGTTAATCTTTCTTATTGTTTCTTCTTACAGTCTTACACCGCCTCATAATATTTCTTCAAAGAAGACTGGTTGTAAGTCTCTTTGATTCTTTTGGTAGTTATTTCACTTATGATATACGTGTTATTTTGGTTATTCTTATCAATGACATATGGGCCGTTATAAAGTAATAATAGTTTCTACGTGATACCTTCTCTAGAACTGGGTAACTCTCTATTCCGTATTAGTACCTTTTCTCCCTCTTGATATTGTATTACTTTAGGTTGGATCTTACGATACTTGTCCTTCTTCTTTTCCATTTGTTCCGCTATCTTGCTGTAGAATCTTGTATTATCGAACTTGTACTCAGGGTTGGTGGGGAAATTAATAAGTTCTTCACTTGCTCGAGGTGGTGGCCTTCCATACATTATGGTGTAAGGGGTATCTCTGATGGATTCGTGGTATGCGAGATTAATGAAATTTTCTGTTGCTTCGATGTAGTCACTCCACTTACGTTGTTGATCGTGGCAGTAAGTTCGAAGGATTCTTCCGACTTCACGAAGTACTCGTTCTGCTGGATTGCTGTTCGGGTGGTAAATAGAAGTTTTATAAGTTCGGATGCCCAGATCCATTGTTTCCTTCCACTTTCTTCCTCGGAATTGAGTACCATGGTCAGTGATAATAGATGTCGGGACCACTAATTCTGGTATGTATCTCTGCGTGACAATGTATAGTACCTTATTCGTGGTAGCACGGTTGATGGGATATAATTTCACAAATTTGGTGTAATGGTCCATGATGATCACTATAAACTTATATTGTTTCCTTCCTCCACTGCGTGGCATGGGTCCACAGATGTCTAAGAAAACTCTTTCCAGTTTATGGGTTGAAGTTATGGGTTGCATTCTTCCTTCCTTTTTATCATTATTACACTTGACTAACTGACATATGTGACAGTTTTTTATAACATTCCTTACTCTTCTGTTGATGTCTTTCAAGTAGGTATGTTCCTCTAGCGTCTTGATCACTTTTAATGCTCCCTGAATGCCTGTATCTGAGATGATAGTCCATTATAATCTCTGTTTCATACCCTTTAGGTATTACCAACTTCCATGAATTTTGGTTAGGCTTGGTTTTGATGAATATTGTATCCTCGTGTAAACAATAAAATTGGGTGACTCTTTCCTCTTGCTGGTTTAGCCGCTCTCGGATCTGGTTTAATTTAGTATCATCTTTTTGGTGTTGTTTTATCTTCTTCAGTATGGTTTCTAAATCTGCCTTGCTTTTCATTATGTTGGACACCTTTACTATTGTTTCCTTCTCTCCATCAAATGTTTGTTGTTCGGTATTGATGCGGGATAGCACATCAGCTGCAATATTTTTACTGCCTGGGATATATTCCCAACTGATGTGGTATTCTTGGAGAGCAAGTATCCATCTGGTCAACCATCCATGACTGAGTTTACAGTTCTTTAAAAAGGATATTGATTTATGGTCGGTTCGTACAGTTATTCCTCCTCATATAATACATACCCCAAGCTAATATCGCTTGCATCGCAGTTCATGAAAAAGGGTCGATTGAAGTCAGGGTGTTTTAACATAATTGTTTTAAGGAAATGGTCCTTAATAGTTTTGAAAATTGTTTCTTGTTCCGGACCCCACATCCACTTGGTTTTAGATGATAGTTGTGGTGAAATTTGGTTGTTAGTTCAGAATAGTTTTGCTGGAATTTTCTGTAATAATTACAGATGCCCAGGAACAACTGTAATTGTTTCTTATTCTTTGGGGTTGGAAAATGTTGAATAGCATCTATTTTGTCTGTAGATGGTGTTATGCCTTGTCTGGATAAAATTGAATCCAAGGAATTGGACTTCTTCGGCTATTAGTTTTGATTTTTCTAATTTTAATGTCACATTGCTTTCAGATAACTTCTCCAGTACTCGTCCTACTCTTGAACAATGCTCTTCCCAGTTGGATGAAGTGACTAGTAAATCGTCAACGTACACAGTGGTATAATGCATGGTTTCTGGACCCAATATCTGGTCCATACAGCGGACGAATATTGCTACTGAATTTACCAGCCCAAAAGGTAATCGCTTGAATTGGTAGTTCCGACCCTCAAATATAAATGCTACATACTTTCGACTGGCTGGGTGCAATTCTACTTGCCAGTACCCGCAAGCTGTATCCCAGGTACTGATAAACTGGGTACGATGAAACTTTTTTAGGATCTCCTCAATTTCTCCAGGAGATGTCCTGTCGTTAATTAAAATTTTGTTTATCTCCCTTGAGTCGAGACATAGACGTACCCTTCCGTCCTTCTTTGTAACAGCCACTATGGGACTGGTGTACTGTGAACAACTGTACTCGATTATGTCCTCTTCCAGCATTCTGTTGATCTCCATTCGTATTGCATCCTTCGCCGCGTATGCAATTGGATATGATTTTTTATTGAAGTTAGCAACTTCTTTGAACCTCAACTCGCATTGATACCCCCTTACTTTTCCCGGTCGGTCGGAAAATACATGATGGTATTTGTTGTAGATGTTGATTAAATTTTCCACTTCTTGAGTGGTTACGGAATTTCCGTCCTGATTACCTTGAAAGTGTCTGATATCTTCCAACTTCTTGTTCCATAAAAGGTCACTATTTATTTGGTCTTCGGTTTTTTCTTCCCACATTCTGTCTGGTGAATAACGGACTGTTCTTATATTATACACATTGTTAACTGGGACAACCCCCTTGCTTCCAGTTAGTTCTGCCATCCATTCTTTATTTTCATACTTCATGGTTACTCTTGATTGCCTCATGTCAATAACTGCAGAGTATTTTCTTAAAATGTCGCAACCAATTAATATTTCGAACGGTAAATTGTGTGCGATTAAAAAGATCATTGATGTTTCATTATTATTTGTCACCTCCAAGGACACTTGTCTCTTGATCGTCTTGTTTTGCCTTCCAGTGGCTCCAATCAAAATAATATTACTCACAGGTAATGTAGGTAAGCTGACCTTACTTTCTTTTTGAATTTTGTTGTATATGGTCATGTCAATTAGCGACACATTTGCGTCTGTGTCAATCATGAATTTTGTAGGCATTCAATTTATACTGGCGATAATATAAGCGATCTCATTGTCTAGATTGTCAATTGGTGTTGAATTCTCTTCCATCAGTTCTTCACGTATACTTTTTAAATAACGATTCTGGATGATCGTTATTGTTTGGTCATTTGTCTGGTCAGTCAGTCTAGTTACGTACCCAATAGATCGGTTCAGTGATGGGTCCTGTTGGATTCTCACTGCCGCTGTTCGTTTAAATGTTGGGTGGTATCTTCTGCACGGTCCTCTGGTCGATTGGGGTGGTTACCATCCGTTACTTCCATTCTTTCAACCGGGTGGTCATTGACTGTTACTCGCTCCCTGCTTCTTCTGTATTCTTCGGCGCTTCTGCTCCTCGGTCCTCGGTAATACCGTTTCCCATCATTTCTATTTTCTGCGCTGATGTAATTGACCCGTCTCCTGTATGTTTGATTTTGACCTTGGTTGTTATTGTTATTATATTGGTGGTTGGGTCTATTGTAGTTGCCACCATTATGGTTATTGCCTCGGTTGTAAGAGTTATTATGATTACCATTATTATTATTATAGTAATTTTGATTGCTGTTTCGTGAATAATTGCTGTTGTTATTGTTATTGAAGTTGCAGAAATTATTGGGATTGTTCGGTGGATTATTCGCCGGTGCATTTTTTCCCTGGGGCCCATTTTGGTGGTTCCGCACATCATAGTTTCTGTTATTTGAGCTGTTCTTCTGCCGATTGAGTAGGTAATGTTTCCTCGCTCATACTCCCCCAATAAAGCGGCCATATCCTGGATTGTCTTGATCCGCCCACTCAGTCTACTTTTAGTGATCTCCCCGTCATAATAGTATGCCAGCTGTTACCAAGCATTCTTCTGGGATGTTCGGCTCTAAATTTCTCGCTACACTTACTTTACCCAAGAAATAGGCTGTGGGAGATTGTCGTAAGTACGGGTCGAATCTGCCGTTACTAATGTTGTTCCGTACTACATGTTGCGCCACCTCGGACCAGTATTTATTTTTGAAAAGGTCTTCAAATTCAGTAAAGTTGTGAATGACCGGCCATACTGCTGTCCACCAATTGTCGTGGACCTCCTTAAACATCTCATCCAGCATGCCCTTAATAACCGTCCATCGTGTCTCCCGGGTTCTTGCTAGACTCTCTTCCACTCGTTCAATAAATTCAATGGGATTACGCTTATAGTTTTTAAAATTAACTATCTCCCTGTTTTCACTGCATGATACATGTGAACTTAGTATTGGTCTGTCCTTCAATGCGTTTATTTCTTCTTGGAGGCGTAACTCTCATATTCGGGATTCTTCTAATTTTCCTTCAAGGGCTGTTGCGGTACCCTTAACTTCGCTTACGGACGCGTCTAATTGGTTGTATCTCTCTTCCACTCTTGTTTGTACTTGCTCGAACTTATCATTGGTTTCCTGCTGGAGTCCTTCAACCCTCGTTTTACTTTCACTTTCCGCTTCGTTTACCTTGTTGATTATTTCCTCCCGGACTTGTAACACTGTTTCGTTGGTTCTCTCTATTTTCTCTTCGGTCTCCATTACAGTCTGCTTTATTTCTTCCCGGTACTCTGTTAATTGTTGTTGCAAAGTTTCTTGGTTGTATTCTATTTTATCGTTCAAAGTTTCTATATCTTCTTTCATTTGTCTCAACGTTACGCTGGTTTTCTCATTGCTTTTATCTATTTTTTCACTTATCAATTTATTCTCCTTCATTTCCTGTTTTAATGTTTCCATATTCTTTTTATTACTCTCCTCATTCCGGTCGAATTTTTCATCTATTTTCTCCTCCTGTTTCTTAAAATTGTCATTTATTGACTCAAATTTCTTATCTAATTCTTCCGTTCTTCCATCTGTGGAAACATTTCCATTAACCTATCCATCTTTGTTTCTTCTGTGGTTCTAGTTGGTGCGGCCGGGGTTAATATTTCTTCCACATCCTCAACCGATGTTATTTCCCTTTCTTCCATTCTGACTTCTTTCTCGGTCTCCTTTTCTAACATCTCTGCTTCCTTTTCCACCTTCTTCTCGTGTTGCTTAGCCTTGTATCTTGTGTCGTGCGTTGCCTGTTCCATTTTCTGCAGCCGCCGCTAGAATCTATTTAATTTAATTATATAGTTTTTTCAATTAACTCTAGCCCTACTAGTTGGTGCGCCACTTTGTAATGTAACTAAGTACTCCCGTATTTATCTTTACCTTAAGCCCCACTGTTGGGATAGCCACTTTGTAATAGATCGTGTGTGTTGTTTATTTTATATACTTACTTACTTTTTGTTATTTGGAAATTGTAGCGGGTCGTTTAATATTTTTTCTCAATACTTACGATGTCGACCGTATTCTCGCCGTTCAGTTTAAATTTTCTGCCTCGCCGTCTGATTGGTCCCCACTGTTTGGCCGAGTCGACTTTGTCAACTATTGTATTTTTATTGTTTGTTTATCCCAAACTCTTATATTACCTTTTAAATGAATCAAACATACAGCGGTTGATTGGGTACAAAGGTTTATTTAACTCTTTTTTATATAATTAGGTCAATTACAGTTCGTAAATAATATATATCATTTAGTTTTGCGCCGGCGTTTACGGGTTGCTCAGTTGGCGGTCTGCCCAGTCGGAGTGTTTACGCTTGAAAATGGCGTCTATTTCTTCGTTGGTTGATTATTTTAATATTATCTCAGGGAAAAGTTCTTTGGACTACAGAATGTTGGTTTACAGACTAATAAATGCACATAATTTTATAATATACCTTACAACTAATACATAATCTGTGATATCTTTAAATATGAAAAGTAAGTTATTGCAAATGAAAATTCAGTGCTCGCTAGGTTAATTTTTGTTAGCAAGTTACGTGTTTAAAACAGGTTAATATTAAATCATAATCCAGTGATAGTTTTGGTTTATCAAAGCTGATTGTTTAATAAAGTTCAGTTCGAAAATTTATTTAAGTGACTGGTGAAGTGAAAATAAAATTGTTCATTTACTGTTGGTTATTGAAAGTTTGATTTTTCGTGAAGTATTTAAATTATACTTAACACTTCCTTAATGCAGCTTCTCTTCAGCGATCCTCTTTTTCTGGAATACGTCTAATGGTCCCTTCTTGTATGTTTGTTTGAGATCCAGGTTCAAATAATCGAAATTCAAGGTTCCGCTTCCATCAGACTTGTAGATTCATCTGTTTCCTCAGGTTGGGCTGGGTATCTTCTGTTCTTCCTCCAGTATTTGGTCGTCTATTAATGTTGTTTGCTTCCTTCAAGTTTTTGTTATGTTATTTTTTATATAATTGTTTTAATTATGTGATATCTCCTTAATGGTTAATTTATGTTTGCTTCTTGTCACTTCTTCATCCCAATTTGGTAAAACCTATTTAATTTATGACTTATTTGTCTTCAAGGGCTACATACGTCCACCCTCTATGCTAGTCAATAATGGAATAATTAGATTTCAACGGTCAAAACATGTAACAAGCATTAGTTGTCATGGCAACTCTTCAAGATATACTAGTTCTCATTGGCCAATATCTTATAACATTGTTATATTCTAACGTTTTATTTCTGTTCAAATTTATAAAAATCCTTTAAATTATAATTACTTTCTTATGCTAGCCGTAATATTAATTACACTAACACCATTGTTTTGCTTTTTTGCTAAAGATTATTTTGATATCACTCATAGTTACTTTTGGTCCATTAATAACGTATTTCTTATTTTTCCTATTGATATTTCTTTATGTAATTATCTTTAAACTGAATATTATTTATACATTTTTATACCTGATATTCTTACTTAAATACCTAAACATATTATATACTTTAATTGACCTTTGGTTATTGTTTTCTCTTTAAACTTACAAAATTCCTTCCTTCATACAAGGTCTAATGCCTAGGTTTCACAATACTTCTATTCAACATTCTTTACAATCTTTTTATATTCGTTAATTCTATTTATTTGTTTATTGCACATTGTATAAAGAAACAAACTAGCTTAGTAAAAACATTTGTGCCTTTAACATCACACATTTTATATAAGTAACATATTTTTCTTTCCAGGTTGTAGCGGGTCAATTTTTGGGTGTTTTTATTTTTACCGTATGGGGCAATTACAATTTTATTTCTTTCATTTTGGACGGGCTTGTAAAAAAGAAGTTGTGAAAATTCTTGTGTAACGAAATTCATTCCATTATAACAACGCATTGCAACATTATTTTCCATGCAACAGCACGATGTTGAGAAACAGTGAGACAAAAGTGATACGCAGGTGTTATTGTGTAAGTCGGCAAGCGAAGCATTTACCCCCTTCAAACTTCTCAGAAATCTGTACTAGTGTAGCGGCATACAGACGCAACTGCCCCAACATAAGTTTGAGTGACGCATCCAGCCACGAAACAGGATGCCCTGGGACGAGCAAAATCCAGCAATGTGCTTTTTTGAGCAGCAGGAAGTCATGGCTAAATCCGGCCTTTCCAATGACGTCAGCGGAGCCAAGTACAATATCGGCCTTGGGTCACACACACATACCAGCTTTATTCCACACATAAAATGGTTACCTCTCAGCAAATGAGCAATGAGCGACGAAACCATAGTGGCCGTGAACAACAGCTTCCCGCCAGAGAAAAGAAGATGTAACCGTTACGTTACCAGTTCCAGCCCCAGTCGACAAGCAACAGTTCCCGTTATCGGGTTGGCCTCTGTAGGCTCGTCACACATATTTGAATATTTTAAAGTTGTAGTACAGCAAAACTGTTAAGTGACCGCGGTCAATACGACTAGTGAGTCGTATCAAGAGTTTTTTTTTCTTCAGAACAGTGAAACCGTATAACCGAACAATGCGTGTGCAGGAAGACCAAGTGGCCGGCGAAGGGGGCTTCTGATTTGCATAAAATGTTAAGGGGTTTTTAATTTAGTATAAATGTGAGTGTGGCAAAGCTGGGCGGCTTTCTGTTTATATTTGTGTTTGCATTTTATGTTTGTGTCCTAGAAAAAATAAGGTAAGCCGTAGATTGTAAGTCATATTACAACAGAGTCACGTGTTGCACAACACCTGAAACATGTATTTACTAAATGTATGTTCTTAATTTCACTAAAGTAACAGTAAAACATTAAAATGGAAATTCTCTTCTTAAACTTGTGTTATGTAAATTATTTACGCAACCTTCAAAATTGTGCTTGTATCTTGGTGTTCGTATGAGACCCTGGACCCAAAAGAGCATGTCGGGATGGTAAGTGAAAGTCATTCTAGGTATTTCTATGTGTATGGTACTCAAAATAATTGTGATAAATAAATAGCTTCACATTTGGTGCCACGAAACAGGCACGAATTGCAAAAAAAAAAAAAAAAAATGAAATTCCATACCTACAAATGGGATACAAGCACAGTTGAGAGGTTAAGTAAAAAAAAAAAAATACGTAAAAGGTACTTATGTAAAGTTATGCAAAAGAAGTAAAGAATAGTTGTTCACATAAGAAACAGAGTAAATACCAAAAAATAATAATAATGGAAAATACAGCAGAGAACGGAGTCGATTTGTCCGACTCGACTGTGATAAGTGAAACAGCTGAAGTTAACGAATCAGCTGTGATGAGTAGTCCTGAAATACATTCAACACCGAATGTAGGTCAAGACGATAAAAACATGAATGTGCATAACACAAATGAAAAAGATAATACAGAGGATTCAGGGATTCAAGCAACCCCGACCTCAACAAAATGTAACAAATTAGATGATGATATAATGAGTATATTAAGAACCATATCAATGGACATTCATGTACAGAATAACAAGTTTAACGAATTAAATAGTCGCTTTGACAATAATGACATAAAATTAGACAGACAAAGTAGGGAATTAAATAATCGTTTTGATGAAATTGAGACCAAATTCAATGTAATGAATAGTCGTTTCGACAATAACGATATAAAATTGAATAAATTCGACGCTAAATTTGATGCACTCAAATTTGATATTGATGAGGTAAAAACAAAATGCGAAAATAGTTGTCACGAATTGAAACGAGATATTGAGAGAATAGTAGAGTCAGTAGAACAGAGTAAAAGTAAAAATAATAATGATAGTAAACAAGTAACTAGTGAGAAAAATAATGTCGAAAATGAGAATATAATTAAAAATGTGGTAGTAGAGAGTAAGATAAATAGTAACAATAATATTGAAAAAGGTAATGTAATTGAAAAGGTGGTACCAGTGTAACAGTACAGACTGACTCAGAACCAGAATTATGGGAATTATGAGGATTTTCAATGTTATATTATGTATTTTTTTTAAACATACAGAATGGTTAGGTACATTGTCCCTCTGGAAAAAGGAACAACGTAATTTCGGCCAGAGTAAAACACCAAGGTCTCCGGTGGACGTGAAAACATCAAAATATACCATGGCGGTGTTTATGACGAAGTACAACAATATGCATTATGATTGGGCTATAACACGGCTCCGTCATCGCTAAGAACAATGACGCACTGAGTACAATGTGTGTAACGAGGCGTTGTCCAGTAAGACAAAGCAGAATGACGTAAGAACTACACACACACAAGCGTAATTTTACATTTGCCTCGCTCTCATTTCAACGCCATCCTTCATAGCAGCCACAGCGATGTATCGCTGGGTGCACAAAATTTTATAATAATTTAAATACAACTGGCAAAATGTTGGCCATTATAGTGGAGCAATAAAGGCTCATATAACTTGTTCACTTACAGTTACTTCAAATGTAAATTCAGTGCAATATCAACCTAATTAAGCGGCAGACTAAAAAAGGCGAACACCGCCATCACCATGGGCAGTAAGCACAATCAACGGATGGACATCAGCACCGATTAAACCAGAGAAGTTCCTTTCATTATTTTTCTATTTATGAGCTCATTAATATTCAATTGTTAATTTAAAAATGTATGTGTCGAAAACTGAGTGTGCAAATGAGAGAGTGGATGTATGGCCATAAAAAACATGCCGAGGGCATTGGTTTGTGTAATAAATTTAAAACTCTATTCATTCATAAATTTGAAGCTGCAGCAGTAATGTTAAACTGATATTAATCCAACAATAAAGCAATTAAAGAATACCACGAGATATAATAAGGGCAACCGCCATTTTGTTTAAGTCAGGCCACCTGACTTCATTATAGTAAACACATGGTTTGTATGTAAGAACGTATAGTGAAATTAAATTTAATGGTTAACCTCAAGAATATTGTATTATCAATTGTGTCGTCCACTGTGTTTTGAAATCTTCCTGTACCCGAAACCCTGGAACCCTTAGGTATAAAACAGTGTATAACAGCAGATGAGGAGCCCGGCAAATAATGAATTTTGGTGAGTACCAGCAATACCGAATTATGGTATTGGTCATATATATCTTACTAAATATATGTAAAAATATTGAGAAAGGGAGGTGAATGCACAATTGGTCGCCCTCACAGGGACTCTATATAAAATTAATTTATATAAAACAGATAGATGGAGAAACACAGAAGACGATATATAATGAATGAGAGGTTATGTTGTTAAAGGTAAATAGTTAAATACGAGTTGAGTATATTGCGTAGTCAAATACAAATAGAGATAAATAACTATTTAAAATACTAAAATACAAAATGGCAGAAAATAACAATAGCATAGAAATAGAAAATTCAGAGACAGAATCCATTTTATTGGAAAGACACATTAGCTCAACGCCCAAAATAGTCGAAAATAAAATTTCATTAGAAAATTTATTTACATTAATCAATGACAAATTCGAACAACAAAACAATAAGTTCGAAGACAAAATAAATCAGATGAACAGTACACTTAACGTAAAACTAGATAGTTTTGAAAGTGAGTTAAAGAAGCAAAATACTTTACAGAATGTCAAATTAAACCAAGTAGAAGAGAAATTTGAAGAATTTGAAAATGAAATGTATAAACAAAACGTTGAAGTCAACAAGAAAATTAGTAAAATAGAGACACAGTATAATAGTGTTGAAAGACAAACAGAAATTATAAATGAGCAAGTTCAAATTAAGATAAGTAATTTAGATGACAAAGTCAAACAAATTAATGAAACTGTTCAAAGTCAAATAGAAATACAAAATAGAGAAGTAGAAAATAAATATGTAGAGACAGTAGAACAGTTAGAAATTAAAACTAAGAATGAAGTCAATAAGCAGTTAGAATCGAGAACTCAGATTTTACAAAATAAAGTAGAACAATGTGAATCAAATGTAGTAGACATAACCAAAAGTATTCAGACAATAGATAGTAATATATCAAAACATGAAAATGATACAACAAATAAAATAAGTATGTTGCAGAATAGAGTTAAAGAGATAGATAGTTTAAGTGTGCAAAATTATAACGATGTGCATGATAGATATAACCTAATTGAGAATGATTTAACCAAAATGAAAAATGAATTGCGGGGGGAGATTAGAAAGAATTTAACGGGAAATACGGAAAGAGTTGTTATTACGAGAGATTTGTATAATGAAATAGAGTTAGAGTTATTCAGTCACGAAAACCGCTCAATACACCCCATGCGATTTATTAACCAAACTAGGGAGTACCACCATTTTAGTAGTAGTAATTGGGAGATCCAGTTAACTAAAATAATCAGATGTTTTAAGGGTAGTGCCGCGGTATGGGCAGAAGCACACAGAATAGAGTGGGGTAATTACGAAATGTTTGAACAAGCGTTTAAGGGAAAATATTGGCCAGAGGAGGAACAGGAAGCGTTGAGGAGTAAAATAATGGGAACAGGTAATTTTGGGAGTCACACAAACAATAACATAACAATATACGTGACACAGTTGTACAATGAAGTTAAATATTTAGAACCTCCAATTCCTTTTACATCATTTGTAAGGTACGTTAGTAAACATCTTCCTCGAGAAGTACAAATAATTTTAATGACTAAAGAAATATCGAATTTAAGCGAACTTGAAAAAGTCCTTGACATTTTGCAAAATATTAGAGATAGGGAAGTGAATAGGCGAGTAACACCGGGTAATTATAAACCAAACCAGGTAGAATACCATCCACAGAGAAACCATTACAATGAACCTAATGTGATAAATAAAAATGACCATTATAAACCAGGTGAGTGGAGATGTTATAAGTGTCAACAGGAGAATTTCCCATTCAGGCGACAGTGCTTCAAATGTAGAACGCCTAGAGAAGGACAACGGAGGAGAGACGAGGAGAGACGAGATAAACCACAAGGCAGAGAGACACCTGACACTAGAGGAGCGATGAACAACAACCAGAGGCCAGATAAGGGACACCGAGGCCCCTCCACTAGCAGACACCAGGAAAACTAGAAACGACAGTGGTAGCCAGGACCCGACCATTGTTCAGGGAAACGCAGGAGGTCCAACCAGTCGAGGAGATTTACAGTCACGTAATAAAAGCAGATATTGTCGCTGACCTGATGGAAGAAGAAAACTATGCAAACAGCGAGGTGAGAGCAGGACTGACAGAGATTCAGGTAACTGTAGGAAATAAGAATTTTAAAACTTTGATAGATACGGGTAGCGAAATTTCCGTGATAGCAGAGAACATTTTAGCAGAACTAAGAGAGTCTAACAAGGATATTCCAATCTTACCAGTAGCAGGAGTCACGGTAATAGGAGTCACGGGTGTACGAAGTAAGAGAGTCACTAAACAAATACATTTGAATTTTCTGATAGATAATGTCGAATTTGTAAACACATTTTTGGTAGTAAGAGGGTTAAGTTTAGATGTCATACTGGGTAACGATTTTTTACAAAGGACGGAAGCTGTTATAAATTTTAGAGATAAGGTGATGGAGTTAGATGGGGGTGACCGGTCGGTAAGAGTACAATTTGAACATATAATAGGTAGAGTTAGAACGTGCGGAGTTAAAATACTACAGAAAGGGGTAAGTGAGAGTAATTTAGGTACCATGGTAAGTGCATGTTTAGAGACAGAATATATGAGTGAGTTGGAGAGTGAAAAGAGTAATATTAATGATGCAGTATGGGAGATAAGGGCGGATGAATTTTGTAGTGAAGGTGAGGTGGTAAGGAGTGGCCAGCGTGCAGCGTTATGGCAGGTGATAGCGAGGTACAGAGGAGTGTTTGCCGAAGTTCCAGGAAGGGCAAAAGGGTATGAATGTGTATTACAAATAAGGGGACACACACCGTTCTTGCAAAGGAGCTACCCCGTCCCTTACTCAAAAAGAAGCGCGGTGCAGAGAGAACTCGACAGGATGGTAGAAACAGGTATAATTGAACGGTCAGTATCGCATTATTCTAATCCACTTGTAGTAGTAATTAAGAAAGATGGACGCATACGTTTGTGCCTAGATGCCAGAAAAATAAACCAGATCATAATTCCCGACAGAGAGTCACCAGAGCCTATCAATGAGATCTTCCAGAAGTTCAGTGGAGTAAAGTATATGACATCGTTGGATTTAACATCTGGATATTGGCAGGTTCCGCTAGCAGAGGTTAGTAGAAAGTATACAGCATTTTTATTTAATGGTAAGAACTACCAGTTTCGACGTCTACCTTTCGGATTGAACACCAGCGTTGCCAGCTTTATAAAGTGTTTGGACAAAATTTTGCGACCCAAAGACTTAGACTTTTTGACGGTCTACGTGGACGATATCTTGATTGCATCAAGGATCTTCGAAGACCATTTAGATCACTTGGACTATGTATTGGCTAAACTAGAGGCAGGCGGACTCACCGTGAATTGGGATAAGTCAACGTTTCTGCAGACACAGGTAAAATTTTTAGGATTTATTATCACACCTGAAGGAATAGCAGCGAACCCCGACAAAGTAGAATCAATCATGCGTTTCCCTGAACCGAGGAATGTGAAACAATTACAAAGTTTCCTTGGGTTATGTAATTTCTACCGGAAATTTCAGAAGAATTATGCAGAGTTAACCACAAGATTGAGTGCAGTACTCCAGAAAACCAAACAATGGAAATGGGGCGAGAAGGAGCGCACAGCATTTGAAGAGATAAAGCAGAAATTCAGTCAAATGGTAATGATGAACCACCCAGACTTCGAGAGAGTATTTTATTTACAAACGGATGCGAGCAATGTGGCCATCGGTGCAGAATTATACCAAGAAGGTGAGGACAAGGAGCATAAGGTAATAGCATTTGCAAGTAGATCACTGATCCAGGCAGAGAAGAACTATACGACGACGAAGAAGGAGCTATTGAGCATAGTGTTCGCAGTGGGAAAGTTTCGAACATACATTCTAGGAAATCGCACAGTAATTAGGACGGACCACAAAGCTTTATCATTTTTAAACACATGTAAGCTTGCTCATAGTCGTCTAACCAGATGGGTACTTATTTTACAAGAATATAATTTTGAATGGGAATATATCAAAGGATCTGAGAACAAGATACCGGATACTTTGTCAAGGATAGACATGCTGCACAACAGAACAGGTAGAGATTTAAAGGAAATCGAGATTTTTAAGATCAGCCGAGAGGATAGAATTTTGGGAGCGGAGATGAGAGACATCCGGAACATGCAACGAGCAGAGGACAAGTCAGGTAAGGTTATAGAGAGTTTAGAAAAGGAGGTAAGTGAATCAGAGTATAGTCAGTATTTTCAGGTTCATAATGGGTTATTGTTTAAGAGGATAGTAGGGGGTGAGCGTGTGTGGAAATTAGTAGTTCCAGAAGGGTTAGTTGATAAGGTTATTTGGGATTGTCATATAAGGTATGGACATTTTGGAGCGAAGAAGTGTGTGAATGTATTTTTAGAAATATGGAGAGAAGGGTTAGAAGGTTGTTAAAGAGTTGTGATTTATGCCAGAAATCAAAAGTGGTCAACTATAGAGTCGAAGGGGAGATGAATTTTATAAAAGTGGAGAGACCATTTGATCTGGTTGCAGTTGATTTGTTCAGACCGTTACCCAAGGGTAGAGGAGGAGTGCAGTATGTGTTTGTAATGTTAGATACTTTTTCTAAGTATGTGAGGTTGTATAGTATTAAAAGAGCTACCAGTCTGGTATTGAGTAAGAAAGTGACTAAAGACTACATGATACAAGTGGGTAAGCCGAAAGTGATTTTATCAGATCATGGACCGCAATTCATCAGTGGCCGATGGCGTCAGACGTTAGGATGGGAAGGAATCATCACGAAGCATACGGCTGTGTACCATCCCCAGTCCAACCAGGCTGAGCGTGTAATGAGAGAGATAGGCAGGATCTTTAGAGCCTATTGTCACGCTAAACACAGCGAGTGGCCGTTGTATGTTAAGAGGGTAGAGAATTGGCTGAACAGTACCACCCACGAGTCCACCGGCTATACACCTCACGAGCTTGTCAAAGGGACCCGTCCTCCGAGAATATTGGAACAGTTATTTGATTACCCATCTGAGAGTACATCTATGGACGTAAGCATCAAGATTCGTTTGGCAAATGAAAACTTATTGAGCAAAGGAGAAAGAAGGAAGAATCGGCACGACACAAGAGGTAAGTGGATGAAATATGAAATAGGACAGTTGGTTTTGGTGAAGAGGCACGATCTGTCTAATGCTCAGGAGAAGGAAATTAAGAAATTCTTCCTGCTGTACGAAGGACCTTATGAGGTAATTGAAGTTAAAATGCAGAATGCCTATGTACTACAGGATAGGGAGACTAAAGAAATAGTGGGTACACAAAATGCTAGCAATTTGAAACTATACTGGGAAGCATAGAGAAAAAAAAAAAATAAATTTTAAGAGAAAAAAAAAAGAGAGAGAGAGAGTGTTACTTGATTAGAAGTGTGAATGAGAATTAAATGTGTATTGAAAAAAAAAATATATATATATATATATATGTATTCCAGTAACAAAGATTTCTTTGAAAATGTGAGGTAAAATGTATTAAAATTGTTATAATTAGAGAAATGAGTATTGTTGGTTTTCCAGCTGAAAACAGAGAAATATGTGTATGTAAGGTAAGCTGAGCAGGTGATCCATTGTTGTCGTTCCTATCTTGTTATAGCAGTGAATATAGTTGTGAAAGAAGGTAAAGCTCGAACTTGTAAAGTGTCTATGTGAAAATTTTAAATAATTAACGAACTTGTTTTTGAGCAAGAGTGAAGAGTATTTTGTAGTTAGGTGGTGTTAGTGAGTTATAAGTCAAAATTGGACTGTGAGAGCAGTTAATGTAGAAAAAGTAAAGTATAAGTAATGAGCTAGGACAGTAGTGACATGTACTACTGTGGCTAGTGAAATGGGTTGATGAGCAACACATAGAATGCTGCCATCATCGGAGGCCTCATGTGGGCGTAATACACTGTACACTTTGAATGTAATTCATATTATATGTGATTTTATTTGTGCAGTGTAGCAATATCATTAAGTGTAAAACATGTGAAGGAAATTAATTTCCCCGACTTTCTGGCGGTTACTGCCTTACCAGCACTAATCGTGGTTTGGGCGAGCGGTCAGCTATGGCCATTATTTAAGTCCTTCGACCATAGCTGTCTTGAAATTGGTGTAGAATAGAAATTAACAGGGGGGTATATCTATGGGGAAATTACCCGGAATTAGGGAACAGCGGCTGCCACTCTGTTCGAGAAGGAACAGCAGAGACCAGTGGTAGAACCGTTTAAGGGCGTGTAATTATATAAGTTTAGATATTATGATATCTTGTTGTTTAAATGTGAAGCCAACACAAGAACAAAGGAGATCCATGATAATTGAACAAGGAGGATTGTGTGATAATTCCTCCACAATTACAGTTCTTGCAGAGGCACCCGAGCGCTACAGTTCGGTTGGGGGGCAATAGAGTGTGTGGCTAGGAGGTCGTTACAGGGGTAAGGACGATAATAAGTGTTAAGAGATAGTATATTTTAAAGTGAGAAGTTTAAAGTTAAAAATGAAGTTAAATAAAATATTCTAGTAAGCTGCCATTTACAAAATAGATAACTGATTATAAGTTGAGCAACAAAGTTTAAAGAAAAAATGTCTGCCATGATAATTGTAATCTGAATTTGTAGAATTAATTAGGTGAAGGTATTTTGGGGGTATATTAAAGAATTATTGATATATTGTGTTATGTGTGTAGTTATAGATATGTTGTTATTTTCTTACAAATAAGAAATTGATTTAGGTGGTGGTAAAAATCAAGGTATTCTAAGTCTTGTAGTTGTGAGGTTGAACCTGTTGAATTTAAGACCAAACCAATGCCCCAAACACAAACCAATGCGTCTAAAGGGGAACATATCAGTTGTAGATATGTAAGTGTATTATACCACTATTTTGAATTTTTGTATTGGATGTTTCAGAGTTTTGTGGTGTTGTGACCGCAGTCCTGGGCTGGCTGGAGCGTCAGAACAGGAGTGTAGAGTGCCTCATGGCCTTATGGTGTAGGGATCTCTCAGGAGAAGTCCAGTAAGGTCAGAGGGTGCGACCAACATCATGGGACCAAGGGTAAGTGATGATAAAATTTTTTTTTTGTAACATTACAGGGGGTTGTGGTGACATATCTAGACTGATCCTTTTAGGAAAGTGTGAGTGAATCAAGGAAATTTTTTGTGTTTCGACACAAAAATTTTCCTTGAGGGGGTTTGTAACAGTACAGACTGACTCAGTACCAGAATTATGGGAATTATGAGGATTTTCAATGTTATATTATGTATTTTTTTAAAACATACAGAATGGTTAGGTACATTGTCCCTCTGGAAAAAGGAACAACGTAATTTCGGCCAGAGTAAAACACCAAGGTCTCCGGTGGACGTGAAAACATCAAAATATACCATGGCGGTGTTTATGACGAAGTACAACAATATGCATTATGATTGGGCTATAACACGGCTCCGTCATCGCTAAGAACAATGACGCACTGAGTACAATGTGTGTAACGAGGCGTTGTCCAGTAAGACAAAGCAGAATGATGTAAGAACTACACACACACAAGCGTAATTTTACATTTGCCTCGCTCTCATTTCAACGCCATCCTTCATAGCAGCCACAGCGATGTATCGCTGGGTGCACAAAATTTTATAATAATTTAAATACAACTGGCAAAATGTTGGCCATTATAGTGGAGCAATAAAGGCTCATATAACTTGTTCACTTACAGTTACTTCAAATGTAAATTCAGTGCAATATCAACCTAATTAAGCGGCAGACTAAAAAAGGCGAACACCGGCCATCACCATGGGCAGTAAGCACAATCAACGGATGGACATCAGCACCGATTAAACCAGAGAAGTTCCTTTCATTATTTTTCTATTTATGAGCTCATTAATATTCAATTGTTAATTTAAAAATGTATGTGTCGAAAACTGAGTGTGCAAATGAGAGAGTGGATGTATGGCCATAAAAAACATGCCGAGGGCATTGGTTTGTGTAATAAATTTAAAACTCTATTCATTCATAAATTTGAAGCTGCAGCAGTAATGTTAAACTGATATTAATCCAACAATAAAGCAATTAAAGAATACCACGAGATATAATAAGGGCAACCGCCATTTTGTTTAAGTCAGGCCACCTGACGTCATTATAGTAAACACATGGTTTGTATGTAAGAACGTATAGTGAAATTAAATTTAATGGTTAACCTCAAGAATATTGTATTATCAATTGTGTCGTCCACTGTGTTTCGAAATCTTCCTGTACCCGAAACCCTGGAACCCTTAGGTATAAAACAGTGTATAACAGCAGATGAGGAGCCCGGCAAATAATGAATTTTGGTGAGTACCAGCAATACCGAATTATGGTATTGGTCATATATATCTTACTAAATATATGTAAAAATATTGAGAAAGGGAGGTGAATGCACACCAGAAAGTGATACGTTGAAAATAAATAGTGAAACAGTAAGTGAGAGTGAGAAAATGATAAGTTGTAATGAAGTAATAATTAGTGTTGTTGAATTAGAAAAAGAATGGAAAGAAAGAGTAGATGAATGTGTAGAGCAGAGGGTAAATTTTCCCCTTATTTGTGATGAACCAGAGTGTTCAAAAGTGTTATTTTTGGGCAAGAGACCCTTATTAGTGAAAGATTTGAAGTGTTTAATTTTGCTGAATAATTTTGTACCCTCTGCGTGGAATGATAAAAGCGTGATATGGTGTTATGATGATGAAAGATGTTTTGAGAGAGAGTTGTGTATTGATAAAGAAATAGAATTATATAAACTAATGAGAGATTATAATGAGTTGAAAGAGATGTTAGTTGATATGAAATACTTACCTGTTAAAATAGAGAGTGAAGATTATTTTGATAATACATGTTTAAATAATAATAATTTATTTTATGAAGAAAAAATAACTGACTTGACGAATATTACTAATGGAGACTGGACAGAAATAAATAATGTTGACTTGTTTTATGAGTATTTGAGTATGATGGATGAGTTTAGTTTGTATGGTTACCACACACAAAACAGTCATTTGTGTGCTAATAAAATTGAACGATGTTATGTGAAACCCCGTCTAATTTTTGACGATGGAGGCTGAGCCTTAAATTCACAATTGGACAATTTCAAATATGTTAATATATGGTAATGACCTAGCTGATTTTAGATATTGAAGTGCGATATAACTGAATAATTATTGATGAAGAATTGTAAATACATGTGTAGTGAAATTAATTGTATGCATTATAAAAGGTTAGATAAACAAGGTATGTATGTAGCCGAAATTGTGATGACAAAAATAATATTAATATTTTGCATCTTAAAACAAAATAATACATTGAATCCTGTAATTAAATACAACTAAACAACTATAATAAACCGATAGTTAAATAATTATAAATAACTATAAATAATATAAAACAGTAAGTGGTAGCGGATAGATGTTCCCCACTTGTCCCAGTGGGTTTCGTCTATTTCAGGGACGCGCCCCTGCCCACGCGAGCCTTGGTTTTCTCCATGTACCCTTATTTCCGGAGGAAGCTTTGTCCCCACCTTTAGTCCTAGTTCTTGACCTTTTAATAATCCTTATCCCTTTTATCTTCCCGATTTCCCTAACCCTCCCCTTAGAGTAAACACATAAACAATAGTTACACAAATTGGCACACTTTTTGGAACCATTTGATTGCCTTAATTCTAAATACTAAATTAGGGTAATCCTCAAAATTAAATAAACTGGTGTTATTTATGAATTGTAAACTCATCCCGTAATTAAGTAGGTAGTGGAGAAGTTTTGTGGCTGAGTAGACAAACTAAATAATAAATTTTGTATAGTTTAACCGCATTATGGTATATCGAGATGGGGTTGTAGATTAGTGGTTGTGGTCGGTTTTGTAATTTGAAAGAAATAAAAGGGAGGGTAGTTCAGTATATGCACTGTAGGGGTTCTGTTCGTCTGCCATCGCATCTCTGTATACTATAATACGGTACATGTAACATATAACCTATTTACAGGTAGTTAAGAAAAAATAAGTATAAATATTATAATAAGTAAGTAAATAATTTTGGAAAATATTTCACCGTAAAAGTTGTAACCAAAGGGTTTAATTATTATTTTGTGGTACCTGCTATGTTAGGTTATGAGTACGGTATATTGGTAGTTGGAATGTGATTATGGAGGAATTTAAAGAGAGATTAGAACCAATGATGTCATGTTTGTAAAACTTATTGAAATATTAAGAAAAACTGAACCATTTAATCACGTAGAATCATTTTGAAAATTGTAATCGAAGTCATGGAAATTGTTTTGAATGTACTAAGAGATGAAATTGAATTGTAATCGCCCCTGGAGTAACGTAATATTGTCAATGTTAGTGCTGTGTAAATTCCAATTGCAAATGGAAATTGTAATTTTACATATTGATGCATTAACTTCATAAAATAAAAATGTAAGAGACAAATATATTATCTAGAAGATTTATAAAACTTGAAAAGTGTAGCAAGCAGGTATGGCAATATATGATGTAACTAGAATGTTTAGACTATGAATGCTGAAACTGAGCATGTTTATAACTGTTGTTTATGAAAACGAGTCTGGCACACAACTGTGTTCATGTAAACAATAGACAGGTGTGTTGTAGTGGTATGTTGTGACTCAAGCCTGTGGTCATGCTTGGTGACCATAACAAGAAATGTTGTAGTCTGCTGAATCAGTATCTTGAGCAAAACCCTATTGTGACATAAAAGAATTGAAATTAAATTTTCACAGACAAAATAATAATGAGGTAATTATTGTAACTTACAGTTTGAGAAATTAAACACCATTCAATTAATTGGGTAATCAAACTAATAGAAACAATGATTTTTAACAATGAACTTAAATTGTTTGAATTTTAATTTTTTTTTGAAGAAAAAAAAAAATGGGATGTATACAATTTCAAATTTCAATAAATCCTAGAATTAAGTGACCAAAAACAATTGTCAAGAGTTAGTATCAGTGAGCATGGGAACGTTTTGAAACGATGTGTAACCAAATATAAACTTGATATCAATACAAGAAGTGGGAGTGATTTTGGGGGGTAGATTGGTGCTCAATGGAGTGATAGAACAATGGAGTGTTGAACTGTATTTGTAGAAAGTTTAATTTTCAATTGTTAAGTAATTAATTAGCTATTAAGTGGCTATTGTGGGGGTTGCCTGTGCTCTCTTAGATAGCGAAATGGGTTGGGGGTAACAGGGAGTGTTACCTCCATCGGAGGCCAAAATGGCGATAAATGTGTGGCACACCTTATCCGTGTAAATTAAAGTTTACACACCTTACTAAATGACAGTGTCGCACATAGTAGTGATGTGTAACAGGCAATTAAATTAAAGTTAGATTTCCTCGACTTTTCGGGCGGTTACTGTCTTACCAGCACTAACCGTGGTTTTGGCTAGCGGCCAGCTATGGTCATATCAAGTCCCTTGACCATAGCTGACTTGAAATTGGTACATATTTGAAATTCAATGGGGGGTGACAATTAGAGGAAATCCTCCCGGAACTATGGAACAGCGGCTGCCACTCTGCCCGCCTTGGGGTAGCAAGACCGGTGGTAGAACCGTTTTAAGGGTGTATGATTATATAACAAGAACATGATGATGTTCAGTACTTTTAAAACTTAATAGCGGAAGCAGAGACACGGAGAGGTAAAACCCTGCTCCAAAATATACCGTCTCTGTGGAAGCGAAAAGGCGCCACAGTCTTACATAATTTGAAATAGTGTGTGTGGCTGGGAGGTGACGCAAAGGAGTCACGAATGTAAATTTTATAACTTTTTTTTTTATTCAAAGTTTGATCAAATAAAACTGCTTGTGCTCTGTTCAATTAACTAGCTGCTCAAATATTTAATAAGTGTATTATTTTATTGTTACATGTTAGATATAGGCGTTGATAAGAATATGTATTTTCATTATGTGTGTGTATTTTTTTTCTAAGCCAATAATTAAATCGTCTGGCAGGCTAACATAAATAACCAGAATCAGAGAAAGGGGAAACAATGAGGTGAGAAGTGAGAATAAATAAAAATAAATATGTATATTCCATGTAATTTGTTCAATTTTGAGATGTGTTTTAATTATGTTAGGGTATCAGCTGATAAGCAATACCATGTCACTGGTATATTGGTTTGTAAATGTTACAAATAATTAATGTCCAAGGTAATGTTTTAATGTATTACAGATATTTTGAAGTAATGATAAAAATAATTTGCTACAATGAGAAATAAAGTAACGCTTTGTGAAAGTTAATAAGAGATAGTTTTTGGGTGATGCATAATTTTATGGGACACATATATCTGTCCAAGTTGAAATCAAAGTTGAAGCTGAAATAGTAGAGATGAATATGATGTAATGTTGTTTCTGAGTTAATGTAATATAACAGAATTTTGTGAAATATAGATGTTGACACAGTTGTAATGGAGAATTTATGTAGAGTTTTGAATGATATATATTTATGTTTATAATTAATGAGGTTATTTTGTGTATTTGTAGTGAGGTAATAAGATTGAGATTTTTGGGGATGGCAATTTTGTATTAGGGGGTAGTGTCAGGTAGGAGTTCGCAACAAGGGTTGGGACGGGATTAGAATAGATTTTAGTGAGGAAGGGGCCGCCTTAGGTAAAATCCAGGAGCCAAATAAGGGAATTGAGTTTTGGGTAGGGGAAACACGTATCCTATGTACAAAGGGTTAGAGAGTATTTTTTTTATGTATTGAGAGAAGGTAGCGATTTGTGTTAAATGATATGTGGGGCTTAGAGTGTCTTGATTAGTAGATATTTTGGTAGAGATGGGTGTCATGATAATTGAAGTTGATTAATATTAGAGCTATAGGGAGAAAGATTATATATGCACACAGATCTAATACGGTCAATGAGAATAAATGAGTTACATCACCCACCGTAGATTGAAGTAGGATTGTTGAATAAAGAGAGAGAGTTATGATAAAGAATATAAACTTTTTATTTTAAACCAGTGACAGAATTTTGATAAAATTTGAAAATAATGTAAAATTAAGAATTGTTTATTTTAAATAATTTAAATGCCAATTTGATTATCATTAATATTAATATTTTGTAATTTTAAATATTTTATGTTACTATGTTTTGTATTTCAAGTTAGGATATTATAGATGTTCAGTGTGTTTTCAGAACTTATATATAACATATGTAGGTCAAGGGTTTTGGACTTGACCTACTTTCGATCAGCTGATGAGTTCATATACCTACTAAGCCTGTACAGTAGGAAGTTAATTTCAATTTGTTTGTTTAATTAATTCAAACCAATATTTAAATAATTTTAAATATGAAGAAAACATTTAAATAAATTTAAAAAATTTTTTTTGAATTTTAAAATTTTTGAAAATTTTAATTTTTTTGAGAAAAAAAAAAACTTGATTTTTCGCCTGCCAGCGAATGAATATTTTAGATAATGATTCTTTTATTATGTGTGCATTAACTATGTTTATTTTATTGTATTGCATTGTATTGGTAGACTATAAGTGGTTCTCATGTTAGAGTAAGGATGTGTTTATATTAGTAGAAATGTCTAGGTTAAGTCATTTGAAACAAAAATTAGAAAAACAAGGAAGAGAATTTTTTGATAAAATATTATTTTTTTTGAATTTTGAATTTTTTAAATTTTTAATAAATTTTAAAAGAAGTCTTTTATTTTTAATGTGTTATGGTAACATGTAATGTTAGTGTGTGTGAGCCCAGTATTTGCTAAAGGCAGCCCAGCTTGCAAAAAAGGGGAACATATCGGCGGAGGAGCTGGAATAATTCTAGCCAGGGATTGAGGATTTTTGGGGGTAGCATGTTAAAAGGCGAGGTGCGCCGTGGTGCGAGTCTGTTCGATTTCTCGGTGTTGGGATCTCGTACGGAGAAGTCCAGTGATCTCGTTCAGATGAGTCCATGGTCGCTGAGCCAGGGGGGTCGTGTACCCATGCAGATTAAGAACAAGGGGGTTGTTGGCACCAGTTCCTCACCGGTCCTCTTCGGGGTTTGTCGATGAGATTTCTTCTGTTATGAACAGCAGAATTCTCATCGAGGGGGTATTGTAGCGGGTCAATTTTTGGGTGTTTTTATTTTTACCGTATGGGGCAAGTACAATTTTATTTCTTTCATTTTGGACGGGCTTGTAAAAAAGAAGTTGTGAAAATTCTTGTGTAACGAAATTCATTCCATTATAACAACGCATTGCAACATTATTTTCCATGCAACAGCACGATGTTGAGAAACAGTGAGACAAAAGCGATACGCAGGTGTTATTGTGTAAGTCGGCAAGCGAAGCATTTACCCCCTTCAAACTTCTCAGAAATCTGTACTAGTGTAGCGGCATACAGACGCAACTGCCCCAACATAAGTTTGAGTGACGCATCCAGCCACGAAACAGGATGCCCTGGGACGAGCAAAATCCAGCAATGTGCTTTTTTGAGTAGCAGGAAGTCATGGCTAAATCCGGCCTTTCCAATGACGTCAGCGGAGCCAAGTACAATATCGGCCTTGGGTCACACACACATACCAGCTTTATTCCACACATAAAATGGTTACCTCTCAGCAAATGAGCAATGAGCGACGAAACCATAGTGGCCGTGAACAACAGCTTCCCGCCAGAGAAAAGAAGATGTAACCGTTACGTTACCAGTTCCAGCCCCAGTCGACAAGCAACAGTTCCCGTTATCGGGTTGGCCTCTGTAGGCTCGTCACACATATTTGAATATTTTAAAGTTGTAGTACAGCAAAACTGTTAAGTGACCGCGGTCAATACGACTAGTGAGTCGTATCAAGAGTTTTTTTTTCTTCAGAACAGTGAAACCGTGTAACCGAACAATGCGTGTGCAGGAAGACCAAGTGGCCGGCGAAGGGGGCTTCTGATTTGCATAAAATGTTAAGGGGTTTTTAATTTAGTATAAATGTGAGTGTGGCAAAGCTGGGCGGCTTTCTGTTTATATTTGTGTTTGCATTTTATGTTTGTGTCCTAGAAAAAATAAGGTAAGCCGTAGATTGTAAGTCATATTACAACAGAGTCACGTGTTGCACAACACCTGAAACATGTATTTACTAAATGTATGTTCTTAATTTCACTAAAGTAACAGTAAAACATTAAAATGGAAATTCTCTTCTTAAACTTGTGTTATGTAAATTATTTACGCAACCTTCAAATTGTGCTTGTATCTTGGTGTTCGTATGAGACCCTGGACCCAAAAGAGCATGTCGGGATGGTAAGTGAAAGTCATTCTAGGTATTTCTATGTGTATGGTACTCAAAATAATTGTGATAAATAAATAGCTTCACAAGGTCCATGCCAGAAACTAATCTTCTACTTATTATTGCTTCCTAATTTCAACAGCACTTGTCTTTTAAACTTACTAATACTATGGTTCATTTAACAACAAAACTCTTATAATCATAATTTTTAACATTACTAATCATTATTATCAACATATATGAACTCCCTTAATAAAATTTAGTGTCTAATTCTCACGGTTTCCATTCTAGTATATTACTTCTATCGCATTTTTCAAAACGTTTATTATTTATATATTTTAGTTAATGTTCCTTGTTTTAATAATACAATAAGTCTTACTGGCTAAACTACTACTCTAACATGGTTTGCTATATATTTTATATAGTCTTATGTAAATAAATGTGGACACTTACACTGCACTTTTTCCCTTCACATGGGGTTTATTTCCCTAATATCACTATCACTTTTTTATTCTATGTTCTTTACATAGTTAGTGGTTATTAGTTTCTACTTATGTAGTTCTATACTTCACCTTACATTTCATACATTGTTTATTTATTTAGTATATCATCACTGGGTTGTTATTGGTCAGTAACATTTGCTTTATTATCATTTATCATTTGTCACTTCTGTATTAATTATTACATTTGCTAAGCTTGATTATATTTTACTTGCTTTTGCCTATTTTATTATTTAATAAGGTATTTTTATTCCTATCTTCCTATCTTAGATTTATACATGTATTTTTCTTTTCTTTTCTTTTAACTCATATAATATATTTATTCTATATTTATATTTTTTATATAGTTTATATCTCAATTATGCCCTATCTGATATAGTGCATTTATTTTACATTTTATTGTAGCTATATTTTGGGCTATATTGATGGTAGTTATATTTTATGTTGTATCATGGTTTTCCTTTTCCTTCACCTTATCCAATCTATTGGGTTACGTCATAGTCAGTGTCTTAGTCAGTTTTTTTGATTTCTAAGTGTTGGGTTATCAATCTTCAGGTTATAAGTTTATATTTTTTCTTCTACTTTCAGCTTTTTCTTCTATCAATTATTAGTGATATGTGGTGCTATCTTATGTCATGTTACAATATTAACGAAAATGTTTGAAATTTACTAAATTTCGCGGTATAATACAAAAAATTACTTGGAAATGCCAGCGCCATCTAGTTGCCGGGGTGATGAACTACGGTTTATCACCCCAGAAAGCTGACCCCACTCGCTCCATAAGAAGTGTTCTTCTAGTTACGTCTATATTCGTTGCTAAAACCAAGAAGGCGCAGGTGCAGTGCAGTGACCCAGTGACTGACTCATCATGGGAGGGGCGGAGGGGAAGGGATTTTCGCTTTGCGCCTGGCCCGACTCCACGCCCATCAGTAGGGCAAGGTCCAGTGCAGTTACTAAATTTACGTAGCTGCTTTTTGTTTATTGTATAATAGACACAAATATAGACAGTTCATGTACAGCAACCAGCAACTTTTAACAATCTGAAACTGAAAGATTTTTTCCAATAACATGGAGTTTTTATTTGCTTGACAAATTGTACCAATCTAACTCTAAAAAAAGATATTTTTCATGGTCAATTTTGTGCCCTCTTTGTACCTGCGCCCTTGGCGGAGGCACATCTCGCCACCGCCTAGTTACGGCCCTGTGTGATTCAGCATTTACCGTGAGATCCATGGTTATCGGCTTCCGGTATATTTGATATTGAAAATTTTCATCCAGTCTTGTAATTGTCAGGTCAAGGAAGTTAAGTTTATTATTTACCTCCGTCTCAAGTGTGAACTGTATGTTTTTATTGATATCGTTCATGTACTTTTTCATATTTTCTATTTGTCATAATGTGCCATTAAAAATTATGAACGTATCATCAACGTAACGTGTATATATTATTTTCCCAGAAAGTTTATTTACGTTATTGAGCAAATACGTATTCTCACAGCGATTTAGGTATATATCAGCTAGCAAGCCAGACAAAGGTGACACCATGGCTAGACCCTTTTTTTGGATATAATAATTATTATTAAATGTAAAGTAATTTTGGTTAAGTACAACTTCCAGCAAATTAATTATATCATTGATTTCTTCAGAGTTACATATTTTGGCGTTAATAAGATTTGCCTTAAGGATAGTGAGTGCTTCTTGAACAGGGACATTCGCATACAAGTCAACAATGTCAAATGAGGCTATTTTATAATTAGGTCGTATTTTAATGTTTTTCATTTTGTTAACAAAGTCAGTGTTATTTTTTATACTGTGGTTATTATTTATCTTTATACTGTTTTCTATTTTACTGCAAGTTTTTTGCTGACATTGTAGCTCGGCGCAGTTGTGAAATTTATCAATGGCCTGATCTTATGGATGACATTGGTCTTATGGATTTTTGGTAGACCAATAAAAAAATTGTGTGTACGTCACAAATCAAGATCTATGACTTTCAAAGTGACCTCAACTGACCTCCAATTCATACGAAGCGAGATATACAAAAAAAAACGTTATTTCTGATGTTTGACCACTAATATCTTATAACGCTGGCATGGTTATCAATGTTGATTTTGTACATAAAGTTTAAAATAACATAACAAAGCTTTCTATTAAAAATCGGTATGGAGAACCATAAATGACTTCCATGTTCTACGGTTTATATTTAAAATCATTTTTGAAATGACATATTTCCATAGAAACTACTTCTTTCTTCAGCCATGACCACAGTACGGTGGTCACTACAGTATACCACTTCACATTAGCATACTCGATTTTCACTGATGATGGAGTCGATGGCACTGCCAAAATGTCTGGTTTTGCAGAAAACATTGGACCATGGCCAAACAGCCGGGGAAGGAATTTTAACAACAAACTACTTCTTTGTTGCCGATAACATAGTACACATAAAAAATTATTCCCTCCCTCTTCAACTACCTTTTCATTTATACATATTTCATCTACCTTTCTACAGTGGATTATTATGAGCTTCTTTTCAGGATACTTTATCAAAATTAAGTACTTTACTCTTATTGAAACATAAAACGCTGCAGGTAAACTACCCCTTGCCCTTAACCGATCTTCACCAAAATCAATAGCCCTTGAGTCCTCTACAACTCAGGCATATATTAAATTATTTGATTCTGTTTGAATTTGGGGCAGTTATCGTTCACCATAGAAAAAATTCTACACACAGACACTTTTCAGAAAATGACTTTTCTTCATGTTTTGAGGACAGTACAATCAGAATCAGCCCTTATCTCGAACATGATTTTTTTCACTATCACCATACTTCCATTTGCTTATGGAATATGGAAGTAAAAAAAGCTACTATTTTTTTTTCAAAAGCTTTATCCTACAGTTACTGGAGAACAGAAAACAGGTTTTTAGTTAAGTCATACACAAGCAGGGACAATTATTTAAAATGCATGTTGGTTCTTGGTATCCAAGTCACGTAGGAATATAGATTATAGATAAATAAATCACCTTGTATTCGTCGTGTGACTTCGTTACGTCGATTAAAATGACGCGTTTCGGAACATCTGCTCCATCATCAGATTAAATCACTCTATTGAGGTCGTTAACAGTTAAAATCACATGTTACACATAATTGTCAACCAATGTAACTCACTCGCTTTCTAACTGGTGCGCACCACCGCGAAGCCGATCGGACACTGAATTATTATCTGAGTGATTACGCCTAAGCAGGTTCAATGCTGTATCGTATAGCGGGTTGGATTTAAAATTTAAGTGGTAATTCAATATGAAGTCTCGGCTGTTTATGTTATTATATGCTTTGTATATTTTGAACTCTTCTATGGCGTCCATGTAACGGCCTTTGTTGCACACCTGTAGAGGTATCAAATTAGATTTGAAATCGGTATAATTATGATTGTGTAAGATTAAGTGGCGGGCAAAGTTGGACTTGATATTATTTTTAACAAAGTGAGATTATTTAGGTGACGTTTTGGTGTGTGCTCTTTAAATCGTTTGAGGAAACCTCTCCCTGTTTGACCAATGTAAAAACTGTTGCAGTCGTTACATGATAATTTATATATGCTGGATTTCTTTTCTAAAGGTATGGGTTTTCTATGACGTAGTATTTTTTTAATAGACTATTGTTTGTTTTGAAGGTAGCGGTAATATTCAATTTATTAAATGTGGAGGTTAGAATATTTGGCATTATATTTGCGTATGTGGTAGAAATAAATGTTATTTTTGTATCCTTATCTACTGGGGGCTTGGATTTTCGAATTTTATGATTCTTGATGAGATTATCAATTAACGTGTTTTTGTAACCATTAGCTAAGGCTATATGTTTAATGGTATTCAACTCCTCACGGTAATCATCATCACTGAGAGGCACTGCCAACAATCTGCAGACAAAGTAATTATAAGCTGCCAACTTTTGCGAAAAGGGATGACAAGAGTCAGCATGTATTGTCACATCAGTGGTGGTCGGTTTTCTATAATATTAAATTTCAATTTATCTATGTGTTTAATGACAGATAAATCTAAAAATTTTAATTTATTATCCACTTCGGTTTCCAGTGTGAATTGAATGTTTTTATTAATACTATCCATATAATGTTTTAGGTTTTCGATCTGTCGTACAGTACCTTTGAAAATTAGAAAGGTATCGTCTACATAACGTGTATAAAATAATATATCATTTTTGTATTTGTTATGTAAGAGCAAATGAGAGTTTTCATAAAAATTCAAGTAAACGTCAGCCAATAGACCAGAGAGAGGTGAACCCATGGCCAATCCATCATCCTGAAAGAAAAATTGGTTATTGAACGCAATGTAATTTTGTTCTAAAATAGTTTCAAGTAAACCAATTAACTCGTTTATCATTGTGTATTTAATTTATTATTCTCTAATAAATTTGCTTTTAAGATATTTAGCGTTTCCTTTACTGGTATGTTGGTATACAAATTTACTATATCAAACGATGCTAACTTATAATTTGGTAGTAGATCGACATCTTTACAGTTATTAATAAAATCCGTGTTGTTTATGACACTATGATTGTTCTTTAAATGTATGTTTTCTTTGATTATTTTGACGAGTTTCTTAGCTGTTTGTATGCGGGCGCTGTGGTAAAATGAACGAGTGGTCTGACCGGTATGTCGTGTTTATGAATTTTGGGTAGGCCAGTGAGTTCGGGAGCTTTTGCATTAATAGGCTTTAGGAAGTGATGCGTGAATTCACTAAATTGGAACGGTACAGAATTGTATGCTAGAAAGAATAATTCAATTCAGTTTTAATTGTCAGTATTCACCTGTGAGGTGCCCCATTGGAACATAACAATGTTATGGTAGACTATTTATGTTTATGTCTGAGTCTGCCCAGCACAGACGTATTATGCAACCGCCTGCCAGCTCAGTATTTTGTGTTTATGTAAGAAGGTGGATAAAGTACTGTAAGTATAAATTTTATAATACAAGTCAGAGAGAATAAAATGTTTACAGGTGTTTAACTCAAATGAAAAAAGTTTGACTCAATAATGATAAAATAATTTGAGATAACTGTGTTAAATAGAAACTATAATTAAAAAGTAATAGTAACTGAAAGGTGATGTAAAATAAATGTTGATAATAAGTTTGAAAATTTGAAGGAATCTAATTGTAGAAAGTGATGAATGATTTAAATGATGATGAATAAAAGAGTTAATAATTATAATGAAAATTTCACATTATAATGTTTTATAGAAAGTTTTATTTTAGTTATTAGTGTGCTATCGCTGTGGGGGCATGTGCCACAGGGGATAGTGGGAAGTGTTGGGGGTAATAGAGAGTGTTACCCCCATCGGAGGCCAACATGGCGAAAATGCACGGCACACCCTTTTATACAACTTTATATTGTATACTGATAGATTTTTCGTGCCGTGCAGATTAATGATGAGTGTAACATGCCTGAAGGTAAAAATGATTTCCCCGACTTTTCGGGCGATTACTGCCTTACCAGCACTAATCGTGGTTTTGGCTAGCGGTCAGCTATGGCCATAAATTAAGTCCCTTGACCATAGCTGGCTTGAAATTGGTTTATATTAGAAATTAATGGGGGGTGAAATTAGGGGAAATCCCGGAAACTATGGAACAGCAGCTGCCACTCTGTCCGAGTAGGGACAGCATAGCCAGGTGGTAGACCCGCATTAAGGGCGCATAATTATACAACAAAGATATGTTGATATCTAAACCTTTCAAATGTAACGCCGAAGCAAGGACAAGGAGATGGTCAATTCCTCCAACTATGCTGTCCTTGTGGACGCACATGGGCGCCACAGTCCAACAGAAAAAACAATAGTGTGTGTGGTTGGGGGTTGCTCAGGTGAGCAACGAATTCAAAATTTTGTAAACTAAAGATGATAACTCGCTATTATTCTAATTAAATGCTTGTACTATGATTTGGTAAATAGGTGTTCATATGTTTATTATACTGTGTTTATTCTGTTTTATAAATGTATTATTTTATTGTGTTAGGGATATAGGGATTGAAGAAATATGTAATCTATATAATTTTGAAATGTGGTTATAATCAAGTAAATACCTAGACCGACCGGCAGGTTGTTTACCTAATTGTACCAGAGTCAGAAAAGGAGGAAACAATGAAGCGATGTAGACGTGTACTAATTAGGTGTAGTATGTTAGATATAAGGATTGTAAAAATATGTCTTTCATATAAATTGTGTAATTTTTAAATGTGTTTGGAGTAAGGTCATTCACCCTGCTAAGAAGATCAGCTGATCCGCTGTAGAATGTCACTGATAAATGTTTGCAAATTTCCAAGGTAATCAATGCTTGAATATAATGTTTTAATGTGTTAAAGATTTTATTTTAAGTGATGAAAATAATTTGATATGCTTAAGAATTTTAAATGATTTGTGAAAGATAGTAAAAGGTAGATGTTGGGCGATTAATAATTGGTTGGGACATGTAGATCAGTCCAAGTTGAGTTTAAAGTGGTAATACAGAGAATAATGTTGTTGTGAATTAATGTAATGTAGAATTTGAGAAGTATTGATAGTGACACAGTAGCTATGGGGAATATATGTAGAGTATTGATTGATATTTTGATGGAATAAGTAAATGATGATATTTTGTGGTAATTGAAGTGAGGTAATGAGAATGGTAATTAGAGTTGATGGGAATTTTGTAAGAGGGGATAGTGTAGTGTAGGAGTCCGCAACAAAAGTGGTTGGGATGGGAAGAGACCGTTTAGCGCCGGAAAGGGTTGCCTTAGGTAGAATCCAGGGACCAAAATAAGGGAATGAGCTTTTGGGGGAGGGAACACATCCTGAGTACAAAAGGGGTAGAGAGTATTTTTTTTATAAGGGTAGAAGTGATGCGAATTGAGTTAAATAGTAAGTTGGGTTTAGAGATTGTTTGATAGATGTTTTTGATAGAGATGGGTGTCATGTTTAGTTAAAGCTGTTAATGAGTATTAGAGTCAGAAGGGATGAAGAATATATGTATACATATCGAGTTGTAAATCGAGTTATTATAAATAATTAAATCACCCAAAGTAATGGAGAATGAGAATATTAAAGAAAGAGATTCATAGTAAAAATATAAAATTTTGATTGAAACAAGTGACAATTTTAATAGAGTTTGAAAAATGAGAATAAAGCAAGATTGTAGAATGTGTAATTTTGAGTAATTTAAATGTCAATTTTATTGTTAATTGTATTAATATTTTGTTATTTTAAATGTCTTATTTTATTATGTTTTTGTGTTTAAAGATAGAATTTTAAAGAGGTTCAATGTATTTTCTGATGTAACTTATGTAGGTCAAGGTTCTTGACTTGACCCAGTTTGATCAGCTTATGGGTGATGTTGTATACTAGACCTGTTTTGGCAATGAAGTGATGCCAATTTTGTTTCTTAATTAATTTAAATAAATTTAAATAATTTTAATACTGAGAAAAAATATATTTTAATAAATTTAAATTTTTTTGAAAAAAAAAATTTGATTTTGTGCCTGCCATCTAACTGATGTTTTGAATTCTGATTCTATTATTGTTTGTGTGTATTAATAGAGCTTTTTATTGAATTGTATTGTTTAGGGTATATGTATAATCACATGTTAGGATAAGGAAGTTCATGTTTTAAGTAAAAGTTCAATTTATTTGTTTTTCTAATTATCAATAATAACGAAGAGAATTAATCAATTCAGATAAAAGATTTTATTTTGATTTTAAAGAAAATAGCTGTTTGATTTGTAACTTAAATAACTTTTTGGAGGTAAGAATGTTTCAATTTTGGCTAGGATGTAGTTATAAGTGTGTGTACTGCTAAAGGCAGCCCAGTGTGCCGGATAAGGGGGAACATATCGGTTGAGGATCTGGCATGATATAAGCCAGGGGTTTGGATTTTGGGGTGGCATGATAGAAGGTGAGGTGCGCTGTGGTGCGTATCTGTTTGATTTTATGGTGTTGGGACCTTGTGTAGAGAAGTCCAGTAATCTCGTTCAGATGCGGCCATAGTCGCCAAGCCAGGGGGGTTGTTTACCCATGAAGAATAAGAGCTAAAAGGGGATTGTTGGCACCATATCCTCACCGGTCCTCTTAGGGGTTTTAGCAATGAGATTTCTTCTGTTTCGACAGAAGACTTCTCATTGGGGGGGTATAGTAACGGGTCAAATAAAAGGATTTTATTTGTATTAATTTTTGGGTTCCTTTGATAAAATATTCATAAATTAATTTCCATCTGTGTGGCCAGCCCACGTGTTTGAATAAAAGCATTGTACGAACAAAGAATCAGTACGCAGTAACAGTTGTGAAACATTTGCCAAGGAATGTGCCCGTCGTCGATTCTAAGAACTTTACGTTTGTGTGGCGTCTACGCCCAAATGCACTACACCAGCATGTGCGCAAACGACGCCACGGTAGTAAAACAAACATGGCTTAGAGGCGAAAGTTATATTCGCCTCATGGTCCTGGACGGTGGATATGAGTTTAAGCCCAGCCTCTTTTGTGACGTCAACCAGTGCTCACCGAATGTCATCCAAGTTTACACCACAAAAACCCACATGTGTTGAATGTGCCACAGCAGTGACGATCAGATAGAAGGCATTGCTTTCCATCTTCTACAACAAAAAATCTAGTAGTGGGGACGTAGAGAAACTAACCACAGTTCTCTCACCGAAGCGTACCTGGCCAGGTATCTGCCTCAAGGGGCTCTTTCAAAATTTATGAGTTTCAAGTAAAAAAGAGAGTTTCAATTAGCAGCAATGTGACAGTGTTGTTAGTTTTCGGCGAAAGGACATCATAATCTGTTTTTGGGCATCTACGAACTTATAAATGAAGTAAATCGAGGTTGAGAGGACGCCTCGTGCCGGCAAGGGGTATATGTATTAATTTCAATCATAATGGGGTGTATTTCTATTTAAAGGGGGTTTTCCAATAAGTATGAATGAGAGAGAGAGCAGGCTGGGCGGCCTTCATAAATATAAGATGTAGATTTTTAACTCTGTCAATACAAGATGTTTTACCAAAAAATGTAAGAAAATTTTAATTTATCTTGATAATTTTTTTTATTGGAAAAGAATAACAATACAAAACTGAAATAAGTACATATTAAAAAATGTTAATTCTCTTCAAAAATGAGTTGCGTAAATGATTTGTATAACCTGTAAACCTGCTTGCATCCTACGTTCGTGCAACAGGATCTTGGCCCGAGAAAACAGTTAGAAGGTAGGTAAAAAATAAATAATTTTTGTGTATTTATGTTTGTATTAATAGATAAATAAACTTCACAATCGAAAACCTAAAACATTATATGAATAGTATTAATAAAAACATTCAATTCACGCTGGAAACCGAAGTGGATAATAAATTAAATTTTTTAGATTTATCTGTCATTAAACACATAGATAAATTGAAATTTAATATTTATAGAAAACCGACCACCACTGATGTGACAATACATGCTGACTCTTGTCATCCCTTTTCGCAAAAGTTGGCAGCTTATAATTACTTTGTCCGCAGATTGTTGGCAGTGCCTCTCAGTGATGATGATTATCATGAGGAGTTGAATACCATTAAACATATAGCCTTAGCTAATGGTTACAAAAACACGTTAATTGATAATCTCATCAAGAAACATAAAATTCGAAAATCCAAGCCCCCAGTAGATAAGGATACAGAAATAACATTTATTTCTACCACATACGCAAATATAATGCCAAATATTCTAACCTCCACATTTAATAAATTGAATATTACCGCTACCTTCAAAACAAACAATAGTCTATTAAAAAAATACTACGTCATAGAAAACCCATACCTTTAGAAAAGAAATCCGGCATATATAAATTATCATGTAACGACTGCAACAGTTTTTACATTGGTCAAACGGGGAGAGGTTTCCTCAAACGATTTAAAGAGCACACACCAAAACGTCACCTAAATAATCTCACTTTGTTAAAAATAATATCAAGTCCAACTTTGCCCGCCACTTAATCTTACACAATCATAATTATACCGATTTAAAATCTAATTTGATACCCCTACATGTGTGCAACAAAGGCCGTTACATGGACGCAATAGAAGAGTTCAAAATATACAAAGCATATAATAACATAAACAGCCGAGACTTCATATTGAATTACCACTTAAATTTCAAATCCAACCCGCTATACGATACAGCATTGAACCTGCTTAGGCGTAATCACTCAGATAATAATTCAGTGTCCGATCGGCTTCGCGGTGGTGCGCACCAGTTAGAAAGCGAGTGAGTTACATTGGTTAACAATTACGTGTAACATGTGATTTTAACTGTTAACGACCTCAATAGAGTGATTTAATCTGATGATGGAGCAGATGTTCCGAAAAGCGTCATTTTAATCGACGTAACGAAGTCACACGACGAATACAAGGTGATTTATTTATCTATAATCTATAGGGACAATTATGTTACCATAATTTTGACAAACTACATAAAAGTAGAAATTTAATTAAATCTAGGATGGATAAATTTATAGCCTTACATGAGCCTTCACAAATAATTCAAACTGAAATGTATGAATTACGCACATAACTAAAATTAAGAGAACTATAAACTATATTGCTGGAAGTATTAATACAAAAAGATCTGAAAATGATAAAATTTATTTTGAAATAACAATAATTTGTTTAAGATTCAATACAGTATTCAACAGAATTAAAATTTTTAGCAGTATGCATAGACAATACCACATAATTTAATTAGACACAACAATTTTATTTAAATACTTAACAGCTTAAATGATTTACAGCTTTAGAATAAAAGAATAAAATACAATGGCAGTGACACATACAAAGTGTTACCCAAAAGTTGCTGAGATTCAAACGTTATGCACAAACCTGTTGGAGTTTGAAATAGTGATGTAATATGCAGCTACAGAAATACACAGTTTAATGTCATAAACGTCTTTATCAATGAGTTAGATGTACGTACTGTTTTACCACCTCCTTCTACCATGTACATCTTACAGGTTTCTGAGTCTGTTAGTCAACTACTCGTTAGACTATGATCCAAATACTTGGATGATTAATTCTCCAAATATAACAAATACTTAAGTCATAACATAAAAAAGAAAAGCCTAATGGAAATTTCTGACCCACTAACACCTGTCCCTACTGACATAGCCTTTAATCGGATTCATCGTACTGTAGTATTAACCAAAGTTGAGGAATTTCCTTGATTGCTTGGGTCAAACAGTTCTCATTAACCACAGTGGAATTTATATTGCCCAACCTTAGACTCTTCCCTACTTTGGTCACGGCATCCCACTGTATCCTTTGCTGTTTGTCCCAAGCATGTTCTGCCAATCTCAAGGTTCTTACCTAACTGGACATTCTTCATATGTTCTGGCCTGTGAATGCCCAGAGCCCTGCCCATTTCTCCAAAGTATTGTGCCCCACACTTACATGAATACTACTTGGTATGGCTTTACTCGGCAAGTTGCCTATGGTAGTATGGGAACACACGGCACCTCCTTAGAACTCTCAAAATTCCTCGAATGTATGGAATAACGGCAGTACCATTCATTTCCCTTGTGTCAACACAATCCTTCCCGTGTCAAGCCTACCAATAATATTTTTCACATATTGGTAAACGTAATCATTTTCAGTAAAGTCCCTAAAATGTGTTTAGTTTCTACTGCAACATACTTTCATTAGAACAAACTCTACTGCACGAGAATACAATGTTTTGATAATTCTCCCTACTGTTGGTAAGGCTTATTTTGTTGTGGTAAGAGTTTAATTGTAATTACTTAAATTTTGCCAATATTTTGTTTTATATTGGCAACGTTTGCCTTTGTTCTTTGCGGACGATCAGGCTATTCTGTCAGACTCTGAAAACAGATTGCAGATGGGGATACATTTGTTAAATCGAATCTGCAAAGACTCTGGATTGCAGATATCCACATGCAAAACCAAGATGATGGCTTTTCGTGGAACTGATCTCGTACGGGCAAAAATTGTTATAGATGGTACTGTCCTGGAACAAGTTACAAATTTTGAATACCTGGGCTACAGTGTGTCTTACAATGCATGCAACAATGTTGTGAATATGTTGCATAAGTTAAACCTTATGTGCAGGACCATTTGGCGAACCCTTAAATCAGCAAGTAAAGGAACACCCTAAAATTCTACAAGGTGATGGGTCTTCCCACAATTCTTTGTGTCTGAGAATTGGATTTTAACGAAAGGCCAGGCCAGTCGCACCCAAGCAGCTGAAATGACATTTCTCAGGCACGTGGCAGGGTCATGATCATAGAATAAACACAGGTATATGGCAGAAACTGAATATTATGAGTATACTCGACAGGATCGCCCAGTATTGGCTGAATTGTTGGGAACAACTTTGCCGAATAGATGACTGCTGCATCCACAAACAACTCTGGAACTATAAGCCGAGGGGACACACGTGTGGGACATATGAGGAAGCGCTGGAGTGACCAGCTCTAATCTTTGCCTATTTCAGACTGGAACAAACCATCCTTGGTTTAATCCGTGAAGATGATGATGATGATGATGATTTTGTTTTATAATTTTTTAATTATTATTATATACATACCACCAAAATCAGTAAAATTTCAATTTTGTTAAATTATTGAATAAGGCCTTTTCGAAATTATTATAATTTCATCATCAGTTCACACTCATATTGAACTTTCCACTGCCATCATTATTTGGTGAAACCAAGCAAGTCATGTATTGAAATAATTGATCATTTTCAAATATTGTCTGCTTATTCAATACATGACTTGCTTGGTTTCACCAAATAATGATGTCAGTGGAAAGTTCAATATGAGTGTGAACTGATGATGAAATTATAATAATTTCGAAAAGGCCTTATTCAATAATTTAACAAAATTGAAATTTTACTGATTTTGGTGGTATGTATATAATAATATTATAACAAATCAGTGGCATAACAGTTAGAAAAAATTTTTAATTGTAAGATGTTTCATGTTTTTAGCTTCTAATGATGATCCCAGATTCTAGGCATCAAAATATTAAGTGAAAAAAGTATTACAATAGATGGAGTCCAAGTACAGGGTTTACCTGTTATTCTACTCTGTTAATACCAAACTTTTGTATTATTAAACCATATTTTAATGATTCTATTATTATTATTATTATTATCACCAAACACTGTACATATTCTGGGCATCCACAGTGAAAAATGAAGCCATGAATGAACAACAGAATAGTCATAATGTTTGATGTTAATAATAACATCAACAGAATATGGCTGTAAACACTTGAAAAAGTGTTATTAAAAATTTTGACTGCACAAATCTGCAAGTGAACAAGTACATTCACCTTTCATACTACACGGTGAATTTCAAAAATAAGTATATTTTTCCCGTAAAAAATATTTTTGGAACTTTCGAATAACACCTTGCATACATTAATACTAAACAGAAGCAATATTATTAATAATCCAAAATATAATTATCATAGTATAGGTTATATTAGAGTAACAATTTCATTTTATGTTTACGTGTATAATCATACTGAATATACTATTAACATGATACAAACTTTATAAAAACTATCTAGAATAAAATTCATTTAAAAGCAACATGCAATTTGACAGTGAGAAGTAAATCTCATAACACAGTGCAATTAAAATCGTTTTATATATAAATTAAATTAAAATCAGAATTTATATTAAACACATTAGCCTTTATACCTACAAACACTGCATTCATTGAAGTATATAATCACATTTTACACATATTATCACAATCATTTTATAATCTTGAACATCATATTCTATAATGCATCTAATAACTAATAATTCTACATTTTATATTTACTCTCTTTCTAAATTTAACATAAACACATTCAACAACAGGTAAAGATGAAAAAATTTTAAATTAAACACACACACACACACACATTATGGCCATAAAAACCATACACACCACAGAAGGCGTGCATCTAACTATAATTTATTCAATATAATAAGTCAGTATAACTTGGGTTAACATTAAAGCTGAAGAGGAAAAGCATGTGAAACTTGAAAATATTCTCATCAAGAAAAAAAAATTGCATCATAATTTGTAATCTTCTATGGTTTCAAAATCAATATTCCTGATCATTCTACAAATTACAAAATTATTTTGACCACAAGACATATATAAACAAACTGTACACTGAATAATTTACCTAACTTTAAAACACAGTTTGTCTTGTTTTTGTTGTTAATGGACATACTTGGATCACTTTAATTCAATTTTGTAGCTTAATATGTTAGTAAGGTGGTGGAATACTTATTTTTTCTGTACTTTTCAAACCTGTCAAAAAATTATGTGTAATAATAATACACTACAAGTTTTTCAAATTACAACATGAAAGTTGCCCTATAAGACTTTTTTTTTTTTTTTTTTTTTTTTTTAAGGTAGGTATCTAGTACAGGTGAATGAAATTATGAGAATCAACTGAGTTTAGTTTTTACTCAATTTGTGAGTCTAACTTAATATATTTTTCAAGGCATGAACATTTATTTTGAGTACCAAGTATAACACAGGCAATGTGTTGCATAACTTGAGTACTGCGGATGCCTTAGTGTGTCCAGTGCACTGGTAAATGTCTGGAAATTATATACGAGAAAGTCTAAGTTTAAATATTTTTAAAAGGTTTACACGTTTATCAACTAAAAACTCAACGTAAACAGCCAGAAATCCATGTTACTTGTATTATAATGCAACATGCCACTCATGAAACTCACTGTCGGGAAGCATACGTTCATCAATTCATGAAATTTTCAGTATGACTGTGACCAGCCAGTGGTGTCAAAGACACATGCATGTCTACCTCTGAACACCCTGTACCACGAGGATCGTTCAATAGAAACATGTTTGATCTGCGCAGCTGTGACTTCGTCGCCATGGCAACGGAATTCATTTGTTTATATTGTCTGTTTAAGTACTAGTGACACGTCTGTCACAAATATTTGCAGTTTGCTCTTTTCAAGCATTGTGACTGGGTTGCAAAATGGCATCTATGATAGAAAATCCATCCAAAGATAATCTGTGTGCTGTTATTCAGTTTTTGGCCGCTGAGAGGTGTCAGCCAATGGAAATTTATACATAAATGAAAGCTGTATATGATGACTATAGTTATTCTCATATGACAGTCGTTGAATGGTGCAATAAATTTCGACAAGGAAGAGAATCCACTAAAGTTTGTCTGTCCCGGCCCTGCACATGTTGCAGCATCAGATGAAAATGTGAGACAGGTGGAAACTGCTTTATGTGCAAATAGGCGCATCAAAGTTAGAGAACTTTCTCAAATGTTGAGCATCAGCGTGGGAACTGTTCATTCCATCATTCATCAGTCTTGGCTATCACAAAGTTGCTTCTCAGTGGATTTCACGACTGCTTACTGATGAGCTGAAAATTTTGCATTTGGCCTTATAATTATACAGCATTTGATGCATTATCAACAACAAGGTAATGCCCAGATTCAAGATTGTTGTTTCAAGATCTGCTTGGTCGTATAAAGTGGGAAGTCTTACAACATCCACCTTAAAGTCCCGACTTGTCCCCATGTGATTATGATGTTTTTGGCCTATTAAAGAAATGACTAAAAGGATGGCGGTTCAAATCGGACGCTGAGGTAGAGTTTGCTGTTAGTGAATGGTTTTGCAAACAGCTGCAAGAATTTTACCAGCAGGGAATCTACAGATTAGTGCAACAGTGGGACTCATGCCTTAATGTTAATGGAGACTTCTTTTAAAATCGTTGAATAAAAAATGCTTTACAGCCTCTAAACGTGTTTCTATTGAACAATCCTTGTATATGTTAACTGAGGCAAGTAACAGTTCTGTAGTACCATCAGCTTTTCATAAAATGTCTTTCTCACAAATAACAGCTATGAATCAGCACCGAGTTGGCTAATAACACACATTACCTATGTTAACACACTGTACTATAGTAACATACCTATAAAACAGCAGTTGTTTGCATCCACACGAATCAGCCTAGCTAAGCTGTTCCACAAAAGCTGTCATCATAAAATGCTCTTGTTTACTACTGGCTTGCTATTTTGAATAGACTATAGCTGCAGTAGCATTCAGATACCAGCTTGACTAGTAACAATTAAGTATTTTATACTATGTTTATAGTTTAAAAAAGCTTTCATAACAATAAAACAAATTACAAATTTATCATTACTAAATAAGCGTACTAGTTTACTTATCATATAGGCTAACATACTCATTAAACGTATGAAATAAAACAATTATAATAATTTTTTTTTTGGTGGCTGAAATATAGAATGTTGATGGTAGTTTTTGGACTTGGCACAAATATAGTAGTTGCTTGGTTGCTGTTTCTACCTTTAAACACGCAAGGCATTCTCTCTGCTTGCATTAAAAAAAAAATGATAGTAGTAATCACCAAAAGTGAATTACTTACAAGAAAAATTGTGTTAAACACGATCAAGTATGTGCAGGTGTGTGTGTGTGTGTGTGTGTGTGTGTGTGTGTGTGTGTGTGCAGCATACGTGCGTTGGTGGGTGGGCAAATCAATACTTATTTAAAAATTGTTACAAAATATTACTTCTTTGTCTTCTTCATTTATCTCAGTAAAAATTCCCACTACCTCTTCAAAGTCAGCTTCAAGATCCCATTCTATTGACAACTTATCTCTAGCAATGTGTTGTATACACATTGCAATAGTTTTCTATTTGTTTGAAGAGTGCTACACTGAATCTTTATAGTCAGTCCGAGTACGCGCAGTGTCAGTGTGTATTTTTCAATTCTAGCATTTTGTGTACTGTTTCCATCAAACATCGACTTGTCCCCTGTAATTCACTATTTGTTAATTCCAATTTGTACCATGGATTATAAGGTTGTCAGTTTAAATATTTTGAGTGAACAATAGGCCATATGCTTTGTGACAGCAACGAGACAAACCCTGCTCTCGGTACCAGTGCCGCGAACAACTGGCGACGCATATCACCTGAGGAATACGCAGCGAGCCAATCAGGGATCAGCAGCTGAGACGTGACACCTGACGAGTACGCAGCGAGCTAATCAGGGATCAGTGGCAGGGCATAAGAAGAGTGCTGCTAGAATTTTTTGACGCACCCCATCGCCACACCATTGGACACACTTCATCTCCTCTCCTCTATCGGACAACATTGACACGGAGCCAGTCAGAAGGAACAGCTGAAGAGTAGAACGGACGTTCTTCGCCCTGTAACACACCAGCGATGGATGTCGCTGGGCCGGCAGAAGACTCTATAAACCGATGCCGAAAGAAGACGAAGACCTCAGTACGCCGCGAACAGCGGGCACAGCTGGCGAACATCTCAGCACGGCTTAGGCGGAATAAACATCACAGAGTTTTCGCCACACGGCCCTTTTTAGGGACACCAAAATAACAAAGAGTTGTAACAAGCCTTTTGTCCAGTGACAGCTTAATGGCTGAAGAGAAAAGAAAATCAAGTTTTTTTTGTGGTATACAATATTGAGCTTGATATGCAATTCTTTACGCTTTAACGGCTGGTATCAACATTATTAAAATTATTGTTATTACCAGCTGGGCTGTTAGGCCGTGGTTGACTGTTATTGTGGAAAGACATTTCACCTCCACCATTGGAGGCCATCTTCAGTGTCAGAAAATGAAGTACCCCAGTAATGAGGTAGAGAATAACCTGTGAGGCTGACTTTGCGAAACATTTTATAACACTGAAGATGGCCTCTGATGGTGGGACCAAAATGTCTGTCAAACAATAACAGTCAGCCACAGCATAACAGCAGGGCTAGTAAAAACAATAATTTCAATAATATTAAGCTTGATGTTAACGATTGTTCAATTTTATCCTCAGCTCTTGGGTAAGAGAAGAATGACTAGCATTCTCACATTTCCCATCAACATTCTATAGTTCCAGAACTAACAAAAGAGTAGTAATAGAACTGTCTGATAACAGTACAATACTGAACCACAAACTGCATATACATGACATACCATGTTTAGTTTGTAACTGCTATATAAAAAGACGTATAAATACGTATTCATCACTCCTACTCATCCACTCTCAACACGCAAACATACGCAGACTGGAAGACAAGAGAAACAATATAATATACTTACAAACATTACTGTAATCACCAACAAAATTAGAAATTACTTTTGATTTTACAGGATATCACATTTTTAAATTACTGAAATGCTAACATTACTAGAACCAAGTATTTCATTTTTGGTCTGCCTGTACTCAAAATAATATGGGAATATGAAAAGAAATAATATAATAACTCATCTCACTGGTCAGACACAAGTTACACTGGTGGGTGAGCATATTCTGAAATTCCCGTCATGTTGATCCTCACTATTTAACATTATTGTATCAATTATACCCAAATATAAACACCTCTTGACATCGTCGTTATATTTCATCTATCATTATTACGATGCAATACCATAGTCGTATGCTAACATTTTTAGTGAATCTTCCATCCGCTGAGATTCTACTACCAAACTGTTTGAACCGTTATAATATTGTTACGATGGTCTACTTGATCATCGTAGGTACAGTGGAAAACAAAATACAAGCCACCAATTAAGTCACTAATCACCAGCTTTAATTTTCACAGTTAAAAAGTTCATAATTAACAACACAGTCTCTTAAAACAAATCAAATAAAAATTGTTTACACGCAACAAAATGTCAACTAATATAACACATAACTGTATTACAATTGTTCCACCCGATTATTAAACACAACACTTCACTAATAACCACTTGAACACACACAGTAATATCACCCGATAATAACTGAACTGACAATCCAGCTGCTATGGCTTTATATGGGCCCCGCAGAGAGCAGTACAGCTTTGCCTCCTTACTGCAAGCCAGCGGCTTAATGCATATCTCTAAATGTTCCTGGAACTCACTAGAACCACCTACGTGAATGACGCAACACAAGCCACACTGGACGTGGGGAGTTGGGAATGTTCTGGATTGTTCGGTACGCTTCTTGTAACACTGTCCCCTCCTTAAGCCTGTTCATCCCGAACTGGCAAACCGTCTCTGAAGTAATACTTGGCCAGGCGATCTAGGTGTACGTGCTTGTGAAAGATAATTCTCCCGTCCTTCGAATTCGGTCTCGTGTGATCCGAACATCAAGTTCCCAGGAATATGAGTCTTCCACGCAACCGCTAGTTTTGCTGGAATCACTCCCGCTGAGTCATGTATTGATGATCTAAACACCACTGGCTGATCCAAGTCTGTTTGGTTCTCGTCAACAACCTCTTGCGTAACATCATCTTCAGCATCTTTTACCCCGGGCACTTCTATTAACTCACGAACAAACAAGGGGTTTTCCTTGACACCAATAGTTGGCTTTCCAGTCACTTCTTTTGCTGTTTCACGTATGTGTACTTCCTCTGCTAGTTCTACTTCCATTTCCACCTGGAATGGGAAAGGTTCCTCTTGACCAGACCTGTTGACTTCTTCTTCGGCCAATGCCACTTGCTCGATTGAATGGTTGTCAGACCCTGACATTTTAGCCATGCAAAGCTTTATCTTCTCTAGGCCAACCTTCAGGACGTTCTCTCTTAAGTCCACAACAAATCCGTAGGCATTCATAATGTCCGTACCAAGAATCACTTCATCGACAATGTCTGCAACAAGCATTTGGTGACTAAACTCAAGGAGACCCAGGAGTACACGTACGTCTACTTGACCTAATACTTTGACGAGTCTTCCAGTCAGTCTGTATTGTACAAGAGCTAAATTGAGGCTGGCGGTTGCTGACTAAGTCAGGGGGCACGATGGACACTGTGGCGCCCGTGTCAATTGTAAATGCTGCAGGTCTGTCTTTAATGAATCCTTTGACAATCAAGTTACCCGTGGTTTTATGAAGCGTGAAGACTGTGTGCAGTTCCGTATCTTTACATCTCCAATTCATGCATTCACGCTCTTCTCTCCGATTTTTTTGTCTGCCAACAATCTGCTTGTAGATGGCCGCTTTTCCCACAGTTATAACAGTTAGGTCTTTTGTCTTTGTCCTTTGGTTCGAAAGATCGTTGTGGTGCTGCTGACTTCTTACACTGTTGTTCTTGAATTGTCTCTTTATTCCGTCTGTTATGACGATACTGTGATACTGGACCCATTTGGCTACTACGTGATGACATACTTTGATTAATGTAGGTCGCCGACTTCGCAGCTTCAAAACGGAGAGCATGAACCAGAGCGTCTGATTCATTATCATGCCGTGCCATTCTTAACACTTGTAATTGACTATCTCTGATACTGTCAATAAACATAATGAGAGAAATCCACTTCCGGAAGTCCTCCGATTCTTCGGGATAAGCCAATCTTGTCAGTTGGTTGACATTCCCTTCAAACTCTTGAAGGCTCTTCCCTGAATGCTGTCGTCTCGCTTTAAGTTGAACACGGTACACTTCGCACAAATGCTGGTCACCGTACCATAATTCCAGAGCTTTTGTTAATTCGGCATAGACGTTCTGAGTGTCAGATGGCACTTTCTGTATTAGTTCTGCGGCAGGCCCTTTTAAAGCAAGAATTAGTGAAAGTCCTTTCTCTTCTTCCGTCCATTTATTTAAGCAAGCGGCAGCTTCAAATTAGCGAATATAAGTTGCCCAATGAGTATTTCCATCAAATGTTGGGGCCTTTGCGTAAACTGGCCCTACTACAGTTAAATTTCTCTGATATTTTGAATCTTCTTCAGCATTTATTAATGGTCTTTTATTATTAACTATTTCTTTTACTAAATGTTTGACTTCCTTTTTAATTTGTTTTATTGAATATGTAATAGAATCTTCTAAACTTGAAATATTTGTTTTCACAGATTTTTCTATTTCAGATATTGTCAACTTGTTTGTTCAGCTCACCTCGTAACAGGACAAATTTTGCAGTGGTATCCTCTTGTATGAACGTCTTAACATCATTTGGTTGACGACTAAATTCTTCTTTTTGCCGTCTCACTGGTGTTTCATTTTCATGCTTACATTTTTCTTTTACTCGTTCTTCTATTAGTGCTTTCTGTCTCGCTTCCGCTTTCTCATTTTGTCGTTCCTCTTTTTGTTGTAGCACTGCTCGGAATGCTTCTATCATCTGACTGGTATCCATTTTATTTTTATCAGCTACCACTAACACCACTCTTCTACAAAGTGTCCTCTGTTTCCACTGTTAACTGTTCTATCCCAGTTCTGACACCACTGTTACGATGGTCTACTTGATCGTCGTAGGTACAGTGGAAAACAAAATACAATACACCAATTAAGTCACTAATCACCAGCTTTAATTTTCCCAGTTAAACAGTTCGTAATTAACAACACAGTCTCTTAAAACAAATCAAATTAAAATTGTTCACACACAATAAAATGTCAACTAATATAACAAACAATTGTATTACAATTGTCCCACCCGATTACTAAACACAACACTTCACTAATAACCACTTGAACGCACACAGTAATATCGCCCGATAATAACTGAACTGACCATCCGGCTGCTATGGCTTTATATAGGCCCCGCAGAGGTGCAGTACAGCTTTACCTCCTTACTGCATGCCAGCGGCTTAATGTGTATCTCTAAGTGTTCCTGGAACTCACTAGAACCACCTACATGAATGACGCAACACAAGCCACACTGGACGGGGGGGAGTGGAGAATGTTCTGGATTGTTCGGTACGCTTCTCGTAATAATATTGATCTATATTTACGAAATAATGTTTTATAAGATATATACCCCTATGACTCCATAGTCATTTCTAATTCATGATATTAGAAAAGCATTTATTTGCCAGTGACATATATGTCAGCCACCATGAAATTTTTCTTTAACTCGTGACTTGGGGACAGAATTCTGGCATGCTAAGAGCATAATCATTTGGCTAATAGTGAGGATTCATATTGTTATGACAGTACCCTGGATCACTGTGGGAACAGTGGAAACAGAATGTTCGTTTACTTTCTGCAAATCCATTAATGATCAAGTTTTCACTGGTCTTATGAAGCGTAGAAATTATTTCATTGTGTGGCCTTCCCTCTGTATTTTATTCTCCCTAGAATCTACATGAAGATGTCCACATTTCCCACATTTGTAATACTTCATCCTTCTGTCTCCTCCCCATCATTCAAATCGTTGTGGTGCTCTTGACCCTTTGAATTGTTTTTATCTTGTAACATTTATTTTCTGCTACCACTGAAATGGCAATGTGATTCAGTAACACAATATTATTGAATTAAATATATATAAATATTGTTTTCTTGAAATGAACAAGCTAGTCTTAATCATTCAATACCCCTAACATCACTAGTCCACCTCGCCTGTATGTCAACCTAACCGTTCGGCCACGACAAGTGATCTGTGAATAATAAGGTCAGGGCATCCTGTGGATCTTATTTTGAATTATGTGTTTAACACATACCAAAAATTTTCTCTACACATGTTATTAATTACAACAGTAATTACTAACTTGATGGTGATTAAGTCAAACACTATTATGTTCATTCACATATATATACATACATACATTAAACCAAGGTTTAATAAAGTTATACCTTTATGTAAAATTATACATATAACTTAATACACTTGGTGTCTAAAAATACTTTAAAAAATCTATTAAAATTCAAATCATACATATGGCAACAATAAGTGTGAAAGTATTTTCTTACTTCTTTTACATTATCCATTTGTATTCATTTCTCTAAGAATATAGAATATCGACCACCTCTTAAATATAAAATAAAAATCTTAAAGTAAATCCTCAACGTTTGATACTTTGATGTATAATGTGTGTGTGTGTGTGTGTGTGTGTGATGGTTTTTATTTACAGACATACCACACTTCATTCAATCTTTCTCATGAGAAACGGATTACAAAATTAATCCAAAAGATTACTGGATTTTTCACTTTCAATCCATTCACAAACTAACACACAATTCACGAGTAGCATATCTCAATTCTAAACTGAATTACATTTAGAAAACTTTTACCTATGCTTAAAAAATTAATTCCGGTTTTGTCACCTTCCCCCTGCAGTTTTATGTTGCTTCTGAACAGATCTATATTTTTCACTGTTGGTAGCACTGCTTGTAGCTTTCTTCTCTTCACTGCACAAACACCAAGGTGTCAGTGTCCTGTTGCATTTTAATGCTACATTAATTATAAGAACAGGAGCGTTTTCGATCAGTAAAGATTTCTGAGACTGCACAGTGTACGCGACGTTCTGCAAACCTGTCTGACGATCACGTCTTCGAGTGACTTCTCTCTGATTAAAACATTTTGCCATATCACGTTTGCGTACAACCCTGTCATGATTATGTCTGTAAAAAGTTTACAAACAAATATGTAGATATACAGCAGACATACGTACATATGAATTAATTTTTGTTTTGTATCACATAATATTCCTTGTTTTATCAGTCTCCTAAAGTGACAATGTTCAAAGTTTCAGACAAACTTCATATTCAAAACTGTAAACTGCTCAAAATATGTAAAAATTTATATTTATTTGACAAAATAATTATATGATATTTACAATTACATAGCCTACAAACACACACAGTGTTTCACAAATACAATGGTAAACAGTTATACTTTTGCTTAAATTTAATTCAAACCATTTTTAAGAATCACATTACTTTTAGCAAACCACAGAGGCTCATTTTCAATAACAAACTAAATAAAATATGACTTTCTCAAATTTACTTATTATTATTCTCTTGTCCATGGTCGAGGGAATTGAGAGAAAAATTTTAAGACGTGTTTATGGCTCAGTTATGAAGATAACAAATGGAAAATCAGAAATAACCAGGAGATAGGTGTGCTATTGAATCACGAAGACATTGTAAGATTCATAAAGGCTCAACGAATACAATGGTTAGGTCACGTAGGGTGGATGGATGATCGGCGTATGCCAAAGAAAATTCTGAGAGTGCGGGTTTATACAAGCAGAAAAAGGGCTCGACCTAGGATAACATGTTTGGATGGTGCGTTAGAAGATCTAAGAAGAATGGATGTGAGGGGTTACACTGAGATGGCAACAGACAGGAGACTTTGGACAAGATTGGTGTTGGAAGCCAGGGCTCACGTTGGGCTGTGGTGTTGAAGAACTATTCTCTTGTCCATAGATTATTATTATTTTTTTTTTTATCACTCATAATGTTCTCACATTATTATTACACAATCTTTACTTATTCAAAGGTACCCCATTTTCAATAGCAATGTCAATGTCAATTATATTGTATTTAATAATTTAAGAATAAAATTGTAATTAAATTTATAAGTTATACTACCAATAAAGCCAGAATACTATTAGTTATTCTTTAAATGTATTTAAACTTACTGAACACTTAATGAGCTTTATAGCACTACAATTTCAGTTTTAAAACCCTGCAGTTTCAGTTTTAAGGTAACAGACTCAATCAAATATATTGGAACTTACCGTCTGCGGCTTTCCAGAAACAGCGTCTTTATAAATTTACATGTTTCGGGACCCTTGTCCCATCATCAGAATTTAAAAGTAATTGTGTATCATTTAAATATGATACACTTGTCAAATACTTAAAATATTAAAATCTAATATAAAATAACTTACTATAACATATTATAATATTTACAACGAGTACGAAGGTTACCGATGTACATCGTATGAAAACCGACCGCATACTCTAAAACAACGAGTACGAAGGTTACCGATGTACATCGTCTGAAAACCGACCGCGTTACTTTAAACAAGTAACAGACTCGCTTCGAGGGACACACACATCATATGATCACACATCATATCAACATTATACTGCATGTTGTTCCAATCCAGCCAGCATGCATTAACATGTTTTCTTTTAATGACGGTATTATAGTGAGTAAAGTTATATTTCTTAAGCACTTGGTAACAGATAAAGGCTTATCATTTTTCACTGTACATAACAAACAAACAAAAAACATTTATTGGAATCACAGATAAAAGTAAAAAACAAAAACTTTTTCATTTAAATTAAATGAAGTAGACTATATTAGGCTGTCGGTACTGGATGTGTCCGTGACCATCCACCTACTTGCCTGTCCACTTCACTTCAAGAAAGGCTAATTTTATTGCTACATTACACTGTTTATTGTGTTATAAAATAACAAAACTATGTAAGATATTATAATTCACCTAAAAGTATTTTCCACGTTTGTAGTTAAATTGACAGGCCTGGAGACGTTTAAGCCAACTTCTTTCAGTCTCACATAGAATTCATCGTCTTCTAGACCCCAGCCCCAGTATTTGTTGCTCATACCGTTGACTAGCTCAAAATCTTCTCTAAAATGTACAGAATAAAACATAGAACTGTGTAGTAAACAATGAACTTCAACAGAAGAAATCGGTTTTCTCAGTTGTATAAGACAAATACGAGGGCAGTCCAAAAAGTAACTTACGTTTCAGTTGTGGAGGCACACACTTACTACCTTTTAATACGCCCCATAATTCACTTACCCAGATTCCGTTAAAACTTACCTTTTAAATAAAAACTCCCCAGAAGATTCCAAACTCGCTAACAAGGTCGCCACAATGTTTTAAGGATATACATCGAAACCAAAATACTTACACTTACTTAACTTTGATCATGTAATGCCCTTAGATCAGACGATTCAACAGGTTTCGTTTAGACGAATTCTCGATGCAGAACTCAGGTTACGGGTGTAACGTAATAATTAGATTAACACATTTTTATGCTATTTAAACCAACTCTTTTATTTCAAACACTTTTCAAATACTTTCTTTCTTTCTCTTTTCTTTATGAAATATTATTTGTTTCTTATTTATTGCGTTATCTCTTATTTATTCTTACCTCTATCATATAAAAGTTAAAAAGTTTTATTCTACCTAACAAACCAGTACCGTACTTTTACTTTTGACGTCTTTTTTCAAATTTCCTCACACACACACACTCACGCTCTTTATATTTCTCTTTCATCCCCTTTTTCTGAATTTTCAATTATTTAAATATTTAAGACTTTGTTGGCCAACATATTCACAGTACTTAACTTTCTCCTTGCCATTCCAATTGTTCTGCCATCTTCATGTTCACTTACACTGTCCCTACCACACAACAGCTATCACTGTTTTTTTCACGTTTCTGTATTTAGTAAATTCATTTTACTTTCTTAGCAGTCTCGTTCGAATATAATTTTGGAGTAGGTCGGGCGTACTCACACGCACCGGCCTTCCGTCACTATTTCACTGATACTGTTGCTGAGCCACCGACTATGCTGGTTGGCTAGTGGTGAACAACTGCGAACCTCGTGCACGCTTGGTTGCATGCCTGCCAAGCGTTAGGCGTTGGCCGCGTGGTCACCTCATTCTGTGATTGGTTGAAATGCGGCAAGCGGGAATAATTCGCCTTACTTCCGTTATGAATTTTGGGTCGGAGATTACATACTTTCCCATGCCCTTTTGTGTCCTCTGAGCACACGTCGCAAAAGGCGGCACACACACACACACACACACATGCCCGCACACACACTCCAACGTTATAATTTCTTTTGTACCTGACTCTGCCTCGTACGGTTTCAACCATAGGGTGTTTCAAAAAGTTACATACAAATAGTTAAAATCAAAATTATAAAATTAAAAATGCTCTTGCTTTGTTGCATTACACAGTGTGGGCAGCGATGGGGCGGGGCTAGCGCCACCATCTTGGTGACACTGGGTGGCGTGACTCAGTACGCATCCAGCTGGGGCCGGTATAGTTTTGTCTTGTGTTTCTGTGCTTTACTAATAATTTTTAAAATGAGTGAATCGATTGAAAATCCTGCGAGCTGTGAAGTGCGCTCAGTAATACGATTTCTGCAAGCAGAAAACTGCAGACTGGTGGACATTCATTGCTGCACCAATGGCCGTGGACATGCAAATGGCCGCATCAATGTGCATGATGATGAGTGAAGTGGCTGGCCGAGTGTTCTTACTGACAAACTGGTGGAGAAAATCAATAAAAAAAATCCGTGAAAATCACCGCTTTATGATTACTGAGCTATCACATGAGTTTCCTCAAATTTCACGTAGTCTGCTTCATGAAGTTGTCACGATAAAGCTTGGTTACCATAAGTTTTGTGCGTGATGGGTCCATAAAATGCTTACAGAAATGCACAAAAACCAGCGGATGGCATCAGCATTGTCATTTCTTGATGCCTATGACAAGGATGGTGATTCTCTACTGGACCGTATTGTAATGGGGGATGAAACCTGGGTTAGGTACGTTAATTGTGAAACAAAAAATCAATCCATGGAATGGGACCATACTTGCTCATCCAAAAATCCGAGGAAGTGTTTGCAGACCTTGTCAGCAAGGAAAATGATTTTTTTGACAGTTTTTTGGGACAGAAAAGGGGTTCTCCTGGTAGAGTTTATGGAATGGGGTACCACAATCAACTCCAAGGTTTACTGTGAAACCTTAAAAAAGCTGCGGAGAGCAATACAAAACAAGCAACGCGGTAAGTTGAGCTCCGGGGTATTGTTCTTCCACGACAATGCCCGACCACATACAGCAGCACGAACGCAAGAACTTCTGGGAAAATTTGGATGGGAGATTTTCAATCATCCCCCATACAGCCCTGATTATCACCTGTTCATGCATATGAAAAAGTGGCTGGCAACGCAGCCCTTTGAAGACGACGAAGAGCTGAAGGCAGGCGTTAATGAATGGCTGAAATCGCAGGCGGCAGATTTTTACGATGAGGGCTTTCAAAAACTCATAAATCGTTACGATAAGTGTTTGAACTTGAATGGAGACTACGTGGAAAAATAGTGTAAGAATGTAGTTTTCAAGTGTGTAAATAAAAAATTTTTCTTTCATTTTTTTTTTTTTACTTATTCTAAAACGTAAGTTACTTTCTGGACAGCCATCGTAATACAAGTTTCCAAAACATACAATTTTTAGAAGGGGTCTGAAGTACCAAATGAACACACTGCACATGTTTTATTTAAATAAATATTTTGGGAAGGGCTTACAGAGAAAACCACCATAAATTTATCTTCCTTTGCTCTCTCTTCTGTTAAAGTAGACTATTTTTTCCAGCTCTCTTTGCCTACAATTTTTAGCGGTCTTTCAAAAATATCTTTAGCAAACACTTTATGATACTATTATATTAAGATTTTTCAGGGAATAAACAACAACAACAACAACAACATAAAAAACATGAGCAAAACACTCTACATGAGTAGGCTTGCCATATGGCCTAGTTGGACCAGGATAGTCCCGGACAGTGCATTTGGTTCCTAGAAAAAATAATGGGTGAGACAGTGTTCTCATTGATGAACAATGCTTGGGCAGATGACACAGGTTTAATGCAGGAGTCAACAGTGTATATGTTGACGCTGTGTAAAGTAAATTTTTGACTTAGTTATAATGAATTTTTTGACAAAATAAAAAACAAAAAGACGCACTGAAAAAGGTGCAGTTAAGTGAAAAATATGACTGGTTTAAAAAACATTTAAATTACACACTTCTTGCAAATTCTTAATGTAATGAGTAATTTTTTGATTCAACACAACTTCAAATACTGCACTTAAGTTTGTAAAAAATATTTTCTTTTATTTACACTTTGTTATGTATTAGGTATTATATTTATACATTATATACACCTAATAAATTAAAAGTAGCAATATAATAAACACTGTAATATTTATATTTTAATTCCAGCCTCCCTTCTCCCCTCCCTAAACAGGTGTCCCAGTTGGTCAATAAAAAATTATGGCAAGCCTATACAGGAGTAAACTCAAGAAGATTCTAAAAATGTACCGTAGTAAAATCGATGAGACGACTTGGGGAGGGATATACTAGAGTTTGCGCATGCACACACACATAAACACACAAGAATTAGCATAGTACAAGAAAAAACATACTATAAGGGAACATTTAGTTAGCTTTAAGTTTTGTCAACAGGAATTGCTCATCTTCTGCCCATTCCCTTATAATCAAATTTAGTTGGCACTCTTACTAAATCGTTAATGATCCTTTCATCTAGCTTAAAAATCAACATTCTATGCAAATACACTTTATTCTTCTGGATCACATAGAATAGACAGCTTGAATTTAGTCTTAATTTTCTTGAATATTTTGGTCTCATACTCTTTATTCAAATTTAAGTTTACAACTTTTAAAATTTTGTATGATCTGAAGTCATAAATTTTGTCAGCACAGCATTCTATGATCTGATTAAATACAGCAATTGGGCTAGCCATTTTTCAGTTCTATTTATAAATATCACAATTTAAATGAATTAATATAATTACGTGGATTCAGCACCGAACGATAATATTCACTGTCATGTACGAAGACTGACAATATAGACCTTGAGACAAATCAGACTACTAGGTAGAAGGTAGAAGGGTGGAAAACTTTAAAATGGAACAGGCAGAAGAAGAATGGAACAGGCACTGAAGTGCAGAAGAAGAAATAAATCAGTGTTGCCCACACAAAAATCTCATAAATAAACCAGTGACTGCTTGTGCAGGCACGGCAGAAGTGGGCAATCCCCCTAATAAATTTGTAACTAAATTATCAACAATACTACTCTACCATGTGTATGAAGTTGTCTTATGTGAGTTATATTTTTTGTCAGCTAATATCAACTGTGTGGCCAATGATCCAGCTTTAGTCATTCTATAAATTCAAACAGTCTTGTGCAGAGTGGGCAAACAGATAGTTTCATTTTCAGATGGCAATGGATGACTATCTTACGGGGGGCTACGCCAACTGTTCACACACCAAGTTAAAGAGTCAGTTTTGTTTGGATGTTCTTCTTTTGTCCTTTTATTCTATGAGTTGGATGCACTGAATTCTTTTCATAGTTTTAAATCCGTTCTTTGTAACGGGGCAAAAGGGGTAAAACAATATTTAATCATTTTAAACAAATAAACCAGTCTTTGAACTATTCGGTAACAGTCAGTACAAGGTACGCATTGGGAATTGTGACAAAGGATATGTGAGTCATCAGGAATGTGCGGCGTTGTGCTGCGTAAAATCAATCTCGTGTTGGCAATGCAAACTGCTTTCCAGTTCTCGCGAGATCTCGGGAAACATTCTGGAACATTCTACAGCCAATGAGAGAACGAGTTATGGAGAAGACATCCGGTTGGTGGCCACGTGGTGATTTACACACAAAGGACGAAGAGCGTCACCCCGGCAGCTTAGCTGAGGTAGTCGTCTAACCGCCATGGCTGCGGCCGGTTGAATACAATAGGCTCGCGAGCCAAAAAAATCTTTTAACTTGTAGAAATGTGAAATAACTAAAATAAAACAGTGCAGAGTGTAACGTTTGATGCGGTGAACCGAGTTAATCAAGAGCAATTTTAAAAAATTAAAACAGTGCAACGATTTTCAGACAAATAGTGGTGCAGCACGTGGGCAGCAGACGCCATTAAAAAATGTAAACGTATCCCATCAAATCAATTATATAAATTTTAATATAAAGAGCTCTATATTATGGGGGAATAATTTAAATACTGTATGAGAGTGTGAGTGAGCAAGATGCTGGGTTGTCTTTATATAAGATAATTAAATTTTACGTTAAGGTTTGAAATAGTTATATACCATGATAAAGTAGACTATATTGAAACAATATTAATTACTTTATATTAATTATTAACTCTTACCTTAGGGTTCTTTTCCAGAGTCGTACAGGCGAAAACTGCTGCAGAAAGGATTATTTGAGATGAACGGTACAAATATAAATACGCAGTTTATGTTAAAACAAATGCTTCTGGTTTATTAAACACATTCTTACTGTGATAGCAATAAAATATTAGTATATTGTGTTGTATTAGTAATACAACAAATCAGTAACGAATAACCTAAAATCAAACAGATTAACAAAGGAAATCTTCCTTACTACTAACCTCTTACAAATTACTTATTTTTTATATGAACCAATACGTGTTTTATATAACCAATTCTTTTCCCCTTACTATTTTCTTTTATAGAGCTCTTTAAACTTTTATTAGATAATATTAGAAAATTTTGCTTGAGATGCTTGAAATCTTTAATTAATAGTTTGTTTATTGGTACTTAACCAAATCCTGAGAAGTTCTCGCTGCTTTCACCACCACCACGTGTAAATTACCATTTCCTTGAGCACTTCGCACTTCAATGTTTCACACATTTATACGTCTTTCACATTCCGTATTGAGTAGTTTTAAAACCGTATTCAACAGGTTACTATTTTTTGGTTATGTTTTCTTTGACAACATTATGTTGGCCGACGTACCTTGCGCTAGCACTGATAGTTGTTTTTTATTGTTTGACCTCTACATTGTTCACACACTTTAACAGTTATTGTACTGGATAGGCCGACGATGTTTTCGGCCCATCTCACACGCCCGAGGCCACCGTTTTTTGTTAACTTGTAACTGTACGCCGATTTTCTGGCCGCTCGACCGTGAGTTGCAGTGGACCTAAATTCAGTACTGCGCTAAGGCAGAAATACACGGAGTTTCGTCTGGTCACGTGATAGTCAGTCTGCGCTCCAATTGGTGCTTTTTAAAAGGCGCTATAACACAGGCATAACGTTTAGCAACATATTGCCGCCTGGTGCAATATGATTTGACATTATTTTCTCCGTGATTCACGGCTGACACAAAACTGTATGTTGTTTCATCATCTGTCTGGACTGTTTGAGTGCGGAGACAAAACACAGACGTTTTGTTTTGTAATAAACACTGCATACTTGGTTGACTAAATCGAGGTTCCAAAAAGGTGAACGCTGGCTACATAGGGAATACACTTGATTTAAAAATTTGTTTTTTATACAATTCTGTACCGTTACAATATGTTTTTGTAATTTTGGACGAAAAGTAATTAAAATAAACAGTAGTGGTTTTGAGAAGAAAATGAATAATAAGTAAATTTAAAAGAAGAGTAAACTAAATGTTGAACTTGAATAGTAAAAAGAAAAAAATGCTGAAGTCTATGTGTTTGTATTAACTGGGGTCTCGACCTAAAAGCTGAAGTAGTTTGAATTGGAATTCTAAAGATCATAAACAACCAAAGTTAGATTATTGTTTAAAAACAAATGCCTGATAAAAATGTTTAATAAAAGCTGAGTTAGTTAACAAACAAATGAGAGTCGAATACATTACTGAAGTTAACCCTAAGTCACATTTATAGTTCACAGGTTCGTGTGATGAACTCTGGCCTAGACAAGGTAAGTTTATTATGTTATTATAATTAAAAAAGTGGTAAAGAGAAAGTACCATCTCATCTTATGTAATTTATATACTTACATTTTTACATTCTGCTTTCATTTACATTAAGATTTATTTGTTTGTGTTGTAATTTATATATAGTAGAACCTCCATTAACCAAAACACATTTAACCGAAATGACAGACCAAAAAAAAAATATATATATATTCCAGACTTTTACTACAATGAAAATTTGTTTTGCCGACAAAACATGAAAACTAATGTAATAAACATGTAATAAATTGTGCGTCATGTCAGCAAAGCGGAAACGGGTCATGATAACGATTGAAGAAAAATTGGAAGCAATTAAAAGAATTAAAAATTACGAGATTTTGCAAACTGTGCGAGCCGATTTTGGTGTTGGTGTTCCTACTGTTTCTGATTGGGTCAAGATGAAAAATAAGTTAGAAGAGCATGATTTGAAGATGCCAAACAAGAAAACAAAGAAGACATGTCACAAAACGAGAAAGTAAATGAAGCTGAGCTTTTATAGTTCACAAAACAAAGGGACGGCGAAGACGATGACATAGCAGAGAGCAGCAGCCATGACAACACTGACGAGATCTTCATTGCCTTAGAGGTAAGAGATTTTATTTTGGGTTAGGGTTAGGGTTTCTCACAAAGTTTTATTCATATTTTCAGATAGCGTTATGGTCCGTCGAACAATCTGAAGAATCAAAGCCCTCTGACATTCTACTAATGAAGCGATGGTGAGATACTGATGCAAGAAAGCGATGTGAAAAGAAAAAGCAAAGGAAAACATAAGATTTTTTTCAACAACAAAATCATAAAACTGGTGTTACAAAATGACTTTATGTAAATAGTTTGATTTTTATTCAATTTTTTTTATATAATACTGTATATTGCCTCCAGTTATTTACCTCACACTTTAAAAAATATCTACTGTATGTAAATTCAGTGTTGTAAGTATTCATTTTGTGTAGGCCTGGGAAGATTATTGTTATAACTATAAGATGCCTTCAAAGTCAGTAAATAATATGACCTCTGATCATATCAAAATTATGAAAATACAGGAACTAAACAATTAGAGCTACTAAAATTCAATTTACATATTACCCAACACACAAAAATTCAAAAATAAAAATTACACTTTTCTTACTATTTAATTATTACTTTACGAGGACTGTAAATAATTTGGCTTTCTGCTGGTAATTTGTTTCTTTTATTTTGTGTGTACTAGATTAAAATTTTAGCCCTTCCACTCAAGAAACTCAACAGCCACCACTGCATAAAAGTCATAATACTTTAAATGTCTATAATGATCCAATATCAATTTCGTGTATAGTTCACAACTTATGAATTTCTTTTATTTATTTAATACTTTCTTTAATGGCATAAAATATAACCAAACAGCATTACTGGTAGTTAACAACTAACTGTATTGTCTGTGTAATCTTTAGAATTGATGTAAAATACTTACTTTTTGACTAGAAGAATTCCACCAACAAATGTTTGATAATGATATCTTGGATGGTATTCAGGCGACGCTACATGAAAGAGTCCTACACTGGGATAAGCATAAGATAACTGTGAATTCAATGGCAGTAAGTCAACATCGTGCATTGCAATATAATCACAGCCATCGCTTGTAGCAATTGTGAAGCCCACATTTATGAGTGATGCACGATTGAACCTGTACTGGTCCACCTAAAACAGATATATTTAATTATGTTAAAAAAACTATCACAGTCTAATCAAAGCATAATCTGAACTGTCTAGAACTTATCAAACTTGTAATCGCAGCCCTCCTGCCTCCTTGTGTGGCCCATGTTTCAGTTCACAGATTTTTTTTTTTTTTTTTTTTTGTTCTATAGTAAATACTTTTTAATAAAGTTTTTTCATATATATGTAGTTTATAAGAAATAAAATTGTCTAAAAATTTACACAATCTAAGCAGATCTACATAATAAAAATAATAAAAGGCCATTATTCATTTTACTGGGCTTATTTTTATCACAAAAAGGAATAATAATATTTGTTAATAAGTCTGTGTAGCTTTTCTGTCTAACAGCGGGGTGCTGTCGTGAAGATCTACATATGATGTATTGATTGCTTGCACGTGTTGTTTCTCAATCACCATGCCCACATATACTTCAGTTAACAGTGAAGTAAGAGTAACACTCATTGTTTCACTAAGGGTAAAGTTATAAGGGAGACTGGAAGTGTTTAGGACAGAGGGAGTTTTCAGTCACTAAGATGTGATATTCAAAGATTAGTTGCACTAAGGTGTTTCCCTACCACAGACATTTGTTTTCTTACTTGTTTTACAACTGTGTCTAGAAAGTATTGCTTACAGTTGTTGGACTCATATGAAGAAAACTGATTCTGTTAGTAATAGTGTGGAATTCTGTGTGGGACTTTTGAATTTATAAGACATCCTTTGGAACATAAACACCTAATGTCAATAATATTTTCTAGTAATATAATAAGTATAGTTAATTTTCATATACGAAACTTGAGTGAATCATTTGAGATTACAAACGTAAATGAAATTTAGGAAAATGTAGATGAGGAGGTTTGGGTCATTGACCAATACTACCTTGATTATCTAATTTATTTATTGTAATGCTTAAAAGATTCAGAAACGCTAAAAGAGCCTAGAAATGGTGTCCACTTAATCAGCCTATGTTTTCAGTATGTCAGAACATTAGCTAAATTAAACATCAAAATTTGAAAGTTATATTACCAAAAAATGTCCTATTAACTGAAGCCTACTTAAAGGAGAGTATACTAAAATCTTTTATTGTGATATTTTGCATTCTTTAATAATCTTTACTTAAACACACACACACCATATATTTACGTACAAGACGAAGACTTGTAGAAATGATTTATCTACTGAAACAATAAAGAGGCAGTATAAGAAATAGCTGAAGACAAAAAAGGGCAGTAAACTGCAAAGAATCATAACTTACTAAAAACGAATTGATTACGGCCGTATCATCACCAACTAGAAATCAACCATTAAAGATATGAAATACATTATCATATATTTGTGTATACCAACTTCATCTGGTGCCAGTAGTATCAAACTTAAAAGGGAACAAGGAAATGAGCCCAGAGGCCTAAAAACGCCTGAAAAATCCAATTCCACAAAAATAAATGAAAAATCCAACTGCAGCCCTGACAAAATGAAACATTAACCCAAGGCAGGCTCAAGAAAGTTAAATAGTAAATGTATATGAGAATACCAGGCAGGACTAGTATTTTAATGGTCACTCCAGTAAAAGCTGGAAAAAAAAGCGGAAATTGTGATAAAAGAAGAAAAAGGACTGGACTTGAAAGGAAAGAAAAGAAAAGAGTATTAGCCATCAACCTAAAAAACTGAAAAGTAAATAGTTTAAGCTTTGCAAAAATAAAATTGTGTGCATGGAAATGTATATGTAATATGTGAACAAATTGTAAAGAGTAGCTAAGGAGAAGTAGATCCTTCGTCTCCTATTATGACTGTTTTACTTATTTTTAAAATAAAAAATAATCTTTGATGTCTTTGTACAGAATTATTGTGTTCCAAAACTTTCTTATTGGTGACCAATGCTCCCTTAAATAGAGAGGGGATTGGAACATTTTACAAGTGGCAAAAATTAATTCCAGTTTTGTTAGTTTTATTAGCAGCCATCTTAACACCAACTTTGTCACTACTTATTGCCACACTGGTAAATACTTTGTTCTTGATGAGGCCTTTCAGTGTCTCCACCATCTTCAGGTCTTAAACGACACTGGTGGACCTGAAGATGGTGGAGACACCAAAGGCCTCGTCAAGAAGAAAGTATTTAGCAGTGTGGCAATACATAGTAACAAAGTTTGTGAGAAATTAATTCATTATTATAAAAATAAGACAGTATAATAATCTCTTTCATTTTACACTTTTCCATACAAAAGATTTTACACTGCCTATTATTATACATTTGCAGCTTAAACCAGAAAGTTTGAAAACTAAAAAATAAATATGTCCACATTTTTATGTACAACATACTGTCCACTAAGCTATTTAAATTTTAATGGTCAAAATCACTATTCCGAGATCACCTCTTCTCATTAAATTCTTCTGATTTATTCATCTCACCTTTTCTGATTTTTTTCTTCTAACTCAGACTTCATTAGATTTTATAAAAACGCTGCTTACACTGGACTTAAAAAGAGTCTGAAACAAGACTTAAAAAAGAGACTAAATACTCCTGTAGAGTAATGGACATCTATAACACACCATTAGATATGGTGAAATCCTTAATATACAATATAAACATAACAATTTAACAAGCGATTTTAAACATAAGAAGGAATGAAGTACAGTACCTGATTAATAATATAAATCTTGTGGTTGATTGCCTGGTTATTGAGGAATGTATTCATGTGTGGCACAAACTCCAACAGTTCCTCAAATCTGTCTCGGAAGGGTACAACCACTCCTAATTTATGTTCCATGCTGTAAGATTTAACAATTTTGGCACTGCTTTGCTTACAGATGCATCCCTCTGTAAATCAACAGTTACACATAAATTACATGTTGAAAGTACAAAAAGCTGTTTTGTAAATTTCATAAATTATAAATACAGTAGAATCTCTGTTAACTGAAACAAAGGGGGAAGGCAGTTTTGGATAATAATTGAGATGTAATTTTTTAAAGTTTGAGGTAAAATAACCGAAGGCATTATACAATATTATCAAAAGATTTTAATAAAAATAAAACTGTTTTACGTAAAGTCACTTTTAACACTATTTTTATTATTTAAAAAAAGGAATTCTATTTTCCTTTGCTTTTTCTTTCACATCGTTTTCTTGCAGCAATATCTCGCTATCGCTTCATTAGCAGAATGTCACAGGGGTTTGATTCTTCAAATCCTTCGACGAACTGTAACGCTATCTGAAAATATGAATAAAAATCCATGAGGAAAACGAATATTTCATATAACCTAATTTAATGCTCTAACCCAAAATAAAAACTTACCTCTAAGGCTTTAAAGAGGTCATCAGCGGTGTCATGGCTGGTGCTCTCTGCTGTCATTGTCTTCGTCGTCTGCTGCATTGGTCCTTTTCTGTGGTTGTTTAATTGCCTCCAGTTTTTCTTCAATCATTATCACGACACGTTTCCGCTTTGTTGACATGACGCACAATGTATAAAACCCAGTTCATACAAGATATCACACAAGCCACAACACCCGATCACCACAGATGGTTACTTAGCTGACGATGTGAACTACCGACCGTGCCAAAACAACTTGACTCGACAGACTGGAAGACACATGACCACACAATAGGCAGCAAGCGGTCACAGTCTGCGGGCGCCCGTTACCCACCCCCTTTGTCTAAAAGGGACAAAGTGGTTGACCTGATGGGTGACGACACTCTATGCTTAATACAACTATTACATTAACAACTCGTAACACAAAGTTTTTTATGAGTAAAAACAAAGTTTTACCTTAAAACCTGAACCGGTTTTAACTTTTAAAAAGCTTCTTCAGAGGCTCTATGCTTGTTTTCTATCTCAAACTAAGGAAATCTGTTTGTTTTGAACAGAGCTAACATGACAAATCAAACTTCTCTCAAACAATGTTTATTATATTAGTTTTCATGTTTTATCTGGAAAACAAATTTTCATTGTAAAAATAGGGTTTTTATTGGTCAGTCATTTAGGTTAAACGGTATTTCGGTTAAAAGTGTTTTGGTTAATGGAGATTCTACAGTGTTACCATTCCATATTATTCAACATACTCTTATACAATGTGTATACTTCAAGCCAACAAACTTTCAGTTCAAACAGTGTTTTCTTCTAGCAGTATTTCAGTTGCTGGTGATTAAAATTTTCTGGTTTGGTTCAAAGATTTCATTTTCTGTTGTATTGTATATTGGTCTGATGGTCACTACTGCAATAAAACCGACTCTTATTTTTGGGTGTTCCAAAAATTGTAACATTTCTTACATTGATTTGTAATGTACAATATTTATTACACTGAAGAATGTATTGGTAGTAGTAATATTAAATAAAATATTAATAAACAGAATTAACACTGTTGCACACCACTATAGAAACGCTTTTAAGCTTCACAGCTCATCATCTGACTGGAAATAACAACAGTCAGGATTATTGTTATTTCCGATTTGATAATGAGCTGTGAAGCTTGAAAGCGTTAATCGCAATAAATTTTCTATAGTGGTGTGCAACAGTATTAATTCTGTTTGTGATTATAACCACTAACACAACTTTATTAATTAAAAATATTAAAATAATTATGGCTTTATAATTATATTCAAACAGCATGAATAAGTTAACAATAAGATTGGTTGTAGGTAAATATTCCCTTTGCTTCTGGCATAGGGAATTCTTGGAACAAACATAACAGAAAATAATTCGAAGGTTTTAAAAATATACAAACACTTGGTAAGTTTCACAGTTTATTACCTCTGACAGCTGTTTCAGCTTATTAAGCTATTCTCAAAGAGATCAAGGAAAGAAGGAAATCAAGGTTGTTTGCTTGATCTCTTTGGGAATAGCTTAATAAGCTGAAACAGCTGTCAGAGGTAAATAATACACTCTGAAACTTACCAAGTGTTTGTATATTTTTAAAACCTTTGTATTAATATGTTTCACCAAGTGCCCAACAAGTCATCAATTAAGAATGAGAAAATAATTATTAAAGTTGCTTCATTATGACAGTTAATAATTGCAGATACGAGTCTTATCATACATATAAGATCACGTTTATTTGTGTTCATTCCTTCACTGTTAAATAAAATTCTTAACAGTGACAAAAAATATTATACAATAAGTAAATTTGTAGTAGCAGAAATTAAACCGCACATAGGTCTACTGGTAACACTGACAAGACAAACCTACCCCACCACTGTTAATTGTTCACATGCTGTTGGAATGCTACTGTACATCCTTTCAGAACTGAATCATTCTTTTAAGCTCTTGAGGCTCTTCAAGTCAATGTGAGTGATACCTCCATAACATATAGGCTAATACTGAACATTTATTGATTTATAATTTGTAACATAACTGTGTCGTCCGTCTTTACTTAAGCCCCGCGATGGAAGCCAAATCTGTAACTTAACGGTTACTGCTGTCTGTAAATATTAATTAATGGGTACACGTGTTCAGGTCCCGCTGTTGAATGTCACTCTGTTCAATAATTATGTTACTGTTTAAAAATGTTTAATGGGGTCTCTTGTATTATATGCAGTAATTATTTTTATAATTGATGAAGTATAATTTATTTGTAGTGATATGGTTTAGTATGAATAAAATATTAACTTGTTGATCCGCTGATGAATGTAACGGTCGCGTCGAACTTGAAGTCGAAATCCTCTTCTATATAAAAATGTCGTCAGTGTATGTATAAGTCAAGTGTTGTCTGGACGAATATATTAATATAATTAACACTTCACGTACCTGGTTGTCGTACTTGAGGTTCAGACGTTCACCGACACTGAATAAACTGTCAAGTTCCCTTTTTGACCAGTCTAATATTTATAAACAAGGTTTTACAACACCTTGAATGTTATGTGGGTGCCATATGGGTTTTCTTAAAGAAATGTCCCATAAAAAACAAACTTCTAATTTTATGGTTGGGTGTGTTTACTTTTACTGTTTCTATCTTTTAAATGTTAATTGAATGAAAAATAATTCAAATAGTATACTAAAAAATTTCTGTTTTGATGTACCTCAGTGTATGCAATACTGAGGGTTGATTATCTAACTTAAAATAATTAAAACAAAAGTTAATGCTGTATAACAATATTGGTTTATTATAACCTCTAGAATTGAATTGAAAAATACATTTAACAATAATATAATTCGGATCACAAGTTATCCGTTTACTGACTGGTCTAGCTCAGTTAAGCACAATAAAAAACTCTTATTTTTACTAACAAATTTTTATCTTAATGGTCTAAGTACCTCAAGGGTAAGTTCTTTAAAATACAAAATAGAACAATATTAATTTCTTTTAATAAATACTACTATGATGTAGTAATTCATTTTAGGCCTCTTTAAAAACTTGCAATTAAATAATTGGTTAACGAGAATTTCGTTTGCTTATATTCTAATTGATATTAGTTATAAATAATTCTAATACATATATCCTTACGTTGGGTTATATTAAACCCTCTAAATAAATTAATACAGTGTTCTCTACGAATAGTTTGATTGTTTTTGCGCCAGTACAAGTATGTTAATTCCTACAATCAATGGATGGTATATAAACAATAAAATTGGTCACCGTACTACCTTGATTTTTAATCGTATAGATTAAAAATGAACACTTTAACGATCAGATTATATTGATCGCTAATACACTACACTTTAATCGCACTTGGAAATGAGAAATAACCTTCTTCTTACTGACAATAGGTTATAGCCTTTACAGGTTATGTTAAATTTACTCGTTCCGATTACACGCACTGTTTATATAAACTCACAATTAGCTTTCGACGCACTCAGAGACGATGACTCGCCTTTCCAATGGTTAATTTGATAAAATTTAAGGTATTTACTACAATTGTACTGTTGTTGATTATTAAACTATAAAACAATGCAGAGATGCAACTGGTTGGCTTGTGGATAATGATGCAAATGCCAATTTCTTAGCGTCCCTTTGATTATATACCCCGCTCTCGATCGCCTCTAGGAGTAATTTTCGCTAAGTAAACTCGTTTGTTATTGGTACAAAATTATGTGATAGTGATGTAATGTTTTTAATAAACACCACCGACGCGTCTTTTGTACTCAACTGCCGTTGTTGTTAGTATTCACTGGCACTTTCTTAAATCTTGTTAAAAAATGATGCTAACACTAATTATTAAATTATTACAATTCCATTCTTTAAGCTATTATTATCAAATTAAAGCTTAGTTTCTGATCTTTATTTTGATATGGCTTGAGGCTGGTTTGAACCTAGTTTTCACTGACAATACATAGAAATATCGTCCTAAAACATGGTTTCTTAGTGCCGTCTGCTAATAATGCAAAATGCGACCATTTTCCTATCTTTGATATTTGATTATTTATATCTGTTTTCTCTTTTGAACGTTATTACATGAATAAAAGTACATACATTATTAAAACTGAATGCTGCCTACAGCTGAACAATATTAAATCTTAGAATAATTATGACAATACATTATTCTGAAAATTCCTTATCCTCTAATTACATTTTTACATGGCCTACTCATTTTTAAGGCATATAATATTAATTAAGTGGTGGTATTTCACACCTTATTCATTATATTTACTATTCTGTAAGTTTATGTTAATTAGGGGTCCTGTTTCCCTATTATTTTACTGACATAAACTCGTTTATACAGGGTTTGTATATAGTTTTAGTACAAGGTTTATTTCCTGCTTATTATTATCTCTACTTACATTTCATTTATTTAGGAAGTTGCTTATTTACACATAAGGCTTCCGTTTATATTTACCCTTATTCTATACTGTTACATCTTTGTTGGTAATTCTATTTTTTATAGCTTTGTGGCTACAGCTAGCATATTATATAGTCTTTGTTATTTCTGTATCATAGTTCTATATCTTTCAGCCAATATGCTTTTATTTGTTATTATCTTGTTAAAGTCATTGGTTATTTTGTTTATATTATATGACTCTACACGTCAATGTCTTGAACTGGCTCACTTGACAGCTTATTTGTGAACTTTGCTTGTCCATTAGTTATAGTCAGTCATCTATATATATAAAACAAAGTCGGGTTAGTTACACCATTTATAACTCAAGAACGGCTGGACCGATTTTTATGATCTTTGATTTGTTGGATTTGTCTCCGCCCCGAATAGCAGAATAACTATTAAAACATGGGAAAAATTCATGAAAAAAAATTTATGAAGAAAATTCATTTTCTCATACATTTTGTATGGAACGGCTTTTTTGATGATATCTCGAGAACGGATTGACTGATTTCGATGAATTTTTTTTTCGTTCATCTCGGCCTCGAGAAGTTTCCTCGCGCATTGGAAAAGTAAGAAAATCACAAAAAATTAAAATCCATATACAACGCCATCTCTGATACATGACAGAAACAAAAAAAGGAACAAAATGAACATGGCGTTGTATGCTGGTTGACAGCTGATTCAGTTGCGCGGTCCTTTCATTGCATACCATTTAGCTAGCTGTGCAGACCAATTTTCACCAATTTTCATTCAGTTTTCGACTGTTATTACATTTGAATTCGATTCAATTAATTCTCTTCAAACGATTTTTTCTGAAATTCATCAGTGAAAAGTGATTTCAAAGAGATGAGTTCAGTTTGATGAAGTGCACATTGTGAAAGGTTATGTCGTTTGTCATTGTGCACGCATCGACAATCAATACAATCAGTAATTTTGGACTGTGTGTTTAATTTTCCAGGCAGATTCGTTCGTAATTCTGTGGAATTCTATTTTCAATCGTGATTTTCAAACAGTAAGTTGCCTTCGAAGATGTTCACTTTGTGAGGTTATCACATTTATGATTGTGCGCACATCGATAATTGCTTCATTATGTAATTTTGAATTGTGTGATTAATTTTCCAGTGTTATTTACAATGCCGCGAGCCAGAAGATCTAATCTTTCACAACGAAGCCGTAATGCAATTAGACTTCGGAATATTGCGAATCAATCCACTGCAGATGAACAAGAAATAGCACGAGAAGAGCGCCGCGTTAGTATGGCCTGACTTCGTGCTTCACAAACACAAGAACAAAGAGAGGCAGTACGTCAAACGGCAAGGTTGGCAATGAGAAATCGTCGAGCTTATCACACAGATCAACAACGTGATAATCTTCGACGCGCAAGAAGAAATGCTTCAAGTGTTGATTTGAATCGAGTAGCGTTTCAATATGATTGCACAATTGACTACAGCTCGCATCCTTTCGTTCGAATTGGCCCAATGGAGGTTGTGTGCGACCATTGCGGTGCATTGAAGTTCGCTGGAGAAACGCCTGGATTGTGCTGTCTCAGTGGCAAGGTGAAATTGCCATTATTGCTTCCGCCACCTGAGCCATTGCATTCATTGCTTCGTGGCGAAACACCAGAATCACGACATTTTCTATCGAACACTCAAAGATACAACGTATGTTTCCAAATGACTTCATTTGGAGCAGACATTATCGAAGGACGCGGATTCAATCCAACATTCAAGGTAATTTCTGCTCGAGAGAGTAAACGTTAATTTTCTTTTGGTGTTCATAAATCAGTAATTCTGACTTCGTCTTCGACTTTACAGATCCAAGGCCAAATTCACCATCGAATTGGATCATTGCAACCGCTTGAAGACGCAGAGCATAAATTCATCCAAATTTACTTCATGGGCAATATGGAGGAACAACTTGATCGGCGTCAAATGATCAATACGGCAATGAAAAGAGCAATTCTTCAAGATCTGCAGCAACTACTTCCTGAACATCATGCATTGGTTTGGTTGTTCAAAACTGCGTTGGATTGCAAGCCAAGTGATGACTACAAAGTCGTGATCAGAGCGGATAAACGACCAGCTGGAACACACGAACGCCAATTCAACGCTCCAACAATAGATGAAGTCGCAATTGTGATTGTTGGGGAAAACTTGGAAATGCGCGATATTGTGCTTACACGTCGCGACACTGGACAACTGCAACGAATATACGAAACACACCGTTCATACGATGCATTGCAATACCCGCTGATGTTTTGGCAAGGAGACGATGGCTATCACTTCAATATCAAAATGATAAATCCATTGAGCGCTGAGTATCGATATCATAATTTTCATTTCAACATGACACTAATTTCACTGATTTCATTTCAGGTGAGGAAACTACCAAGAAGGTTAGCTCGATGAATTATTATGCATATCGTTTGATGATTCGTCAAAATGCTGACAACTATTTGCTGCGATTTCGTCGATTGCTTCAGCAATATTGCGTCGACATGTACGTCAAAATCGAAACGGAGCGCCTCACTTTCATTCGGTTGAACCAAGCCAAACTGCGTTCGGAGGAGTATATTCATTTACGCGATGCAATCAGCACCGAAGGAGATGCAGCTAATGTTGGTCGATTGACTATTCTACCGGCGACGTACATTGGCAGCCCGCGTCATATGCATGAATATGCGCAAGATGCAATGACATATGTTCGTCATTACAGTCGTCCAGATCTATTCATCACCTTTACGTGCAATCCGAAATGGATAGAAATTGTTCAACTGCTGCTCCCCGGACAATCATCAAGTGATCGGCACGACATCACCGCATGTGTCTTCAAACAAAAAATCCGGTCGCTGATGAACTCGATGCTGGATGTATTCGATTGAATGGCAAAAACAAGGCTTGCCGCATGCACACATTCTTATTTGGTTAGTCGAAAGAATTCGACCAGACCAAATACATGACATCATATGTGCCGAGATTCCAGATCCCGAAACCGATCCAGACCTGCATGATGTTGTAATTACGAACATGATTCACGGACCGTGTGGTGCCATCAACCCCCAATCACCGTGCATGGTCAACGGCAAGTGTTCCAAGCGTTATCCACGAAATTTGACGGCAGAGACTATCACTGGCAACGATGGTTATCCACCGTATCGGCGTCGATCACCCGATGATAACGGTAGAACTATCACAACGAAAGTGAAAGGAAACGATTTTGTGGTCGACAACACTTGGACTGTTCCGTATTCGCCACTTCTTTCCAAAACATTCAAGGCGCATTGCAACGTGGAGTATTGCAATTCAGTGAAGTCCATCAAATACATCTGCAAATATGTTACAAAAGGCAGCGATATGGCGGTTTTTGGCATTCAAACTCCAAATACCAACGATGAAATCACGCACTATCAAGTTGGTCGATATGTGAGCTGCAATGAGGCGATTTGGCGTATATTCTCATTCCCCATTCATGAACGTCATCCCACTGTTGTACATTTGGCGGTGCATCTGGAGAATGGTCAACGAGTTTATTTCAATGCATCACATGTTGCTCAACGTGCTGAAACACCTCCAGCGACAACATTGACAAGTTTCTTTTCGATTTGCCAAAGCGATCCGTTTGCACGAACGTTGCTCTACTCTGAGATGCCACGTTATTACACTTGGAACGCTTCATCGAAGAAATTTCAACGTCGGAAGCAAGGCGATGCGGTTCCTGATCATCCGGATGTGTGTTCTACTGATGCTCTTGGTAGCATTTACACAGTTCATCCGAAGAATGACGAATGCTTCTACTTGCGGTTGTTGCTGGTGAATGTTCGTGGGCCGACATCATTTGAATCACTTCGAACTGTCAATGGTGTAGTGTGCCCAACATTTCGTGCTGCATGTCAACAGCTCAATTTGCTTGAAAACGATACTCATTGGGACATGACAATCGCTGAATCAATTGTTTCTGCATCTCCAAGTCAGATACGCACATTATTTGCTATCATTATTTCGACATGCTTCCCATCGAATCCACGTGAACTGTGGAACAAGTACAAGGATGACATGTCAGAAGACATTTTACATCGAATTTGTGTCAGTTCAGGGAATCCCGATCTCGAGGTGAATGAGGAGATACATAACCAGGCTTTGCTTTTGATCGAAGACATGTGTTACCTCATGTGCGGCAGTTTGTTAGTAAAGTTAGGAATGCCAACGCCAAATCGTGGTATGAACGACGCTTTCAATCGAGAATTGGAACGTGAACGTGAATACGATCGAGATGCATTGAACAAATCAGTTCGAACGAATGTACCACTGTTGAACCCCCAACAGAAGGAAGTGTACGATACGTTAATGAAGGCAATTGATGATGGAAATGGTGGCGTATTTTTCCTCGATGCGCCCGGTGGAACTGGGAAGACATTCCTCATGTCATTGATTTTGGCCACTGTTCGTGCGAGATCCGAAATTGCTGTAGCAGTTGCTTCTTCTGGGATAGCGGCCACATTGCTAGAAGGATGCCTAACGGCTCATTCAGCGTTGAAATTACCATTAAACCTTCAAACAACTGAAAAACCGACATGCAACATTGCAAAATACTCAGCAATGGCCAAAGTTTTCGTAGCAAGTAAAATCATCATATGGGATGAATGCACAATGGCGCACAAACGCGCATTGGAAGCACTCAATCGAACTATGAAAGATCTGCGCAATGACTCAAGATGTTTTGGAGGCGCAATGATTCTACTGTCTGGCGATTTCCGCCAAACACTACCAGTCATTCCAAGATCGACCGCTGCCGATGAAATAAACGCTTGCCTCAAATCATCGACTCTGTGGCGCTATGTGAAGAAACTTCAGCTGACGACAAACATGCGAGTTGCATTGCTAAACGATCCATCTGCCGAAGATTTCTCCAAACAATTGCTGACTATCGGTAATGGCCGTGTTCCTGTCGACGAATCGAACGGATTGATTTCGTTTCCGCCAAATTTTTGCAATTTCGTCTCAACGAAGGACGAGCTCATCAACAAAGTGTTCCCGAACATCATTGCTAACCACAAAAATCACAATTGGTTGAGTGAACAAGCAATTCTCACGGCAAAGAACAAAGATGTGGATCACTTAAACTTCACAATTCAAAATCAAATCGTTGGTCCACTGCATTCCTTAAAATCTATCGACACTGTAACAAACGAAGACGAAGCAACCAACTATCCAACTGAATATTTAAACTCACTCGATCTGCCTGGCTTGCCACCGCACAATTTACAACTGAAGGTTGGCTCGGTAGTCAACATGTTTCGAAATCTGAACCAACCAAAACTATGTAACGGAACGCGTTTGGTGGTGAGAAAACTCATGGGCAATGTGATTCACGTGACGATACTCAAAGGAAAGTTCAAAGGTGAGGAAGTTCTCATTCCGAGAATTCCGATGATCCCAACCGATATGCCATTCGAGTTTAAACGAATACAATTTCCGATTCGTCTTGCATTCGCCATGACGATCAACAAATCACAAGGCCAATCCTTGAGTGTTTGTGGCCTGAATGTAGAAAATAAATGTTTCTCTCACGGTCAATTGTACGTAGCATGTTCACGTGTCGGCAAACCATCCACTTTGTTCGTTCTCGCACCTCACAACAAAACGAAAAATGTCGTATATCACAAGGTGCTTCAATGAAGGGAATCGACCCGAGTGCAACCCATCCAGCAAATAGTTTAACAGAAAGTAGTGCAACAATGCTACGCGAATCATTTCGATTCGCTTCAATAAACCACATGCCTTGCTGCCACGTGAATTGCATTCATTTCAATGCAATTAAAATACATTTCATTTTGATTTTTGTACATTTATTGAACTTAATTCATTTTGAGTACTCATTTTATCTTAATAAAAAACTGAATTTAATTCAGCTAATAAGTTAACACAACATTTATTGATTCTGAGGCGGTACGAAGTTCGCCGGGTCAGCTAGTTGTATTTAAGTTGTAGTGTCATGCAGTGTATTCATCACTGCTTCTTGGGATCCCTCTTCTTCTTTCTTCTTTGCTGGTCCCTTCTCTTCTTTGTTACATTCATTATAATTATTCACTTTACAACTTTAGTGTCATATTTCACCCTTCTGGTGAGCATTATGGCTATGGAACATTTTGTGATGTTACATATACTCCCCTCTCAAAATTGATAATTTGAGAAAAGTTTTATGGTTTGAAGAAATTATCACTTTATTTTGTTTAATTATAAGATTACTGCTTCTCTCTTTATTGAATTTAATAGTCTGTTGGTGTGTTGATCTAGACTAAGTTCTCAGATAGTCTTATTTTCAGCTTACTAGTATTGTTCAAGTTTTATACTCTTGGTCATTTAGTTATATCATATATTGGTTCTTAATTTAACAATTTCCCTGTTTTTCAATAATACATTTTTCTTTACATTATACACATTTTGATTCTTGTGACAATCTCCTTTGTTCTTTTATTTACCTCACAGTTGTTGATTTAATCCTTGAAATATTATAATTCCCTAACAATTATAGCAGGTTCGGAGTCAGAGGGGCTCTATTTGGCATCCATTCTCCGCCGTTCCTCAACTATACACCCACAGAATCAGAGGAATCTTCAGCTCTGTCTGGGACAATAAAAAGTTGCACATAACAACAGTTGCACTATCACACATATAAAACATAATATATCATTTATTTTTCAATATAAGACATCATATTCATTAGAATACTCAAGGGATTAGAGGTTCCATTATTAAATATCACTATAGTATTGACGATTCGGAACACTAAGTTTTTTATAAGTAAAAACGTAAAGTTTTACCTTACAGCCTAAACCGGCTTTCACCTTTAGAAGGCTTCATCAGAGGCTGCCGTAGGTAGCGTTGTCCGTCTTGTTGTTGGCGACGGGATAGTTATTCGAAAGATTGAAGCTGTGTGTGTGTGTGTGTGTGTGTGTGTGTGTGTGTGTGTGTGTGTGTGTGTGTGTGTGTGTGTGTGTGTGTGTGGTGAGATGTGTTCGAATAATGTGTGTGATTTGAATTGTGTCTGTTCGTTTAGGATGTCGTTTTTATTTGTTTTTGTGTGTTTGTATATTTCTAATTGTTCTAGAGTGTCTAGTTTTCGGCCTTTTGTGTGTACGTGTAGAATGTTCATGTTATTGTCGATGTTTTAATATGTGTGGTTTGCTTCAATGAGGTGGTTTGCAGAGGTAGATTCTGTAGTGGTGTGGAGTGCTTTTGTGTGTTCAATGTATCTCTGTTTGAAGCTACGTCCTGTCTGGCCTATGTAGAATTTAATGCAATTTGAGCAATTTAGCTTGTATACATTGCAATAAATTCTACATAGGCCAGACAGGACGTAGCTTCAAACAGAGATACATTGAACACACAAAAGCACTCCACACCACTACAGAATCTACCTCTGCAAACCACCTCATTGAAGCAAACCACACATATAAAAACATCGACAATAACATGAACATTCTACACGTACACACAAAAGGCCGAAAACTAGACACTCTAGAACAATTAGAAATATACAAACACACAAAAACAAATAAAAACGACATCCTAAACAAACAGACACAATTCAAATCGCATGCATTATTCGAACACATCTCACCACACACACACAGCTTCAATCTTTCGAATAACTATCCCGTCGCCAACAACAAGACGGACAACGCTACCTATGGCAGCCTCTGATGAAGCCTTCTAAAGGTGAAAGCCAGTTTAGGCTGTAAGGTAAAACTTTACGTTTTTGCTTATAAAAAACTTAGTGTTCCGAGTCGTCAATACTATAGTGATATTTAGTTAAGTAACGGACACGTCATGGACAACGAAATCCAAGAAGTTCCATTATTATCACTGCTAATGCTTTATCATTTTATTTAACATATTTCTCTTCACAGGTCATTATTATTTATAACTTGACACATCTGTTATATTATTATCAGCCTTGCTGCTATTCATCAATACTAGGTTGTAAGTTATTTTTTGTGATCATTCAATGTTTTTAATTTACACACTTATCTTCATCACTATATAATTATGCAGTTATTTCTTAAATTCTTTATCACTTTATGTCATATTCTTCTATTCTTTTTTAGTTTCACCATAATTTATTTTTAACACTGTTTATACACGGGTTTTTTAACACTTTGTTCGTTATCATTTCTTGGATTATCTGGGGTTTTCGCACTTTCACCATTCTATTGGGCTCATTATGGGTCAATTACTTTTCGTTTGAGTCATTTTATTTATCTCTGCTTAGAGTATTGTATATCTTGATACTGTAGACATTATGACATATTACATTTTATGATAGTTTTCATTACACATAATATTTCTTCAACGATGCTTGGTTAAATGTACCCTTGATTTTCTTACTTACTGGGTCAGTAATTTCATATGTGTTGTTCTGATTGTTTTTTGTGATTGTAGGTGTCTGGTATCTAGGATTTAGCACTTCTCTTATGTGGAAAATGGTGCGGTCTCGAGGGCTTCCTTACTTCCAATGATCTCAGCCGTCCATTCCAAATCTTGTGTACTCAGAGTTATTTTTGCCCTACTCATGTCGATAATGGCCGAGTATTTCCGCAGGATGTCGCAGCCGATTAAACTGCAAAATGGTAATCCATGAGCTACCAAAAATATCATTGGGATCTTGACTCCATGACTGGTCACTTCAAGACTGACCTGTTTCTTGACAGTTTTATTTGTCGTCCAGTCGCTCCCACTAATATTATATTGTTAATTGGTAGGGTTGGTATTACTGATTTACTTTCTTCCTCAGACATTTGCACCCGTGTCGATCATCAATGTGGTGGCCACCCGTTTATTTCGGCAGTCACATATGCTATTTCATTGTTACATTGGTGGTTGTCAATTTCTTCTTCTTCAAGCAGTTCTTGTTGATGTTTTTCAAATAATGACTTCATATTATTGTGATGGTTCTGTTTAAAGTCTGTTTGTAATTGTACCCAATAGAATGGTTCAGCGAGGGGCTAGTTGGTTTCTCACTGCCGCAGTGCGTTTAAAGAGAGTTCATTCTCTTCTTCGCGTCTGTCCGGCGTGTTTACTTGACTCCTCTCCTCCATATCGGGCCGTCCCCCATGGTTATTCTGGTCATTGGTTGGTATGAAATGTACTTGGAGCCGATAATCGTTATTTCGGCTGTCGCCTTCAATATTCCTGCTCCTTCATTGTCCGCCACGTGAGTTTCTCCTGTCTTCGCGCTGGTACTCCTCGTCATCATGTCCGTTAAAGCTACGGCGTCTTGGGTAATACCGCCTTCTTCCCTGCTCATTATTGGCCTGGATATAATTAGCCCTCCTATATTGCTGGGGTTGGTTGTTTCCACCTTGGTTCTGTGGTCGGTTGGGGTTGTTGTTATTATACTGAGGCCGTCTCATATTATTGTTATTATTACCAGTGTAATTATTACCCTGATTATTTGGCCGATAATTGTTTTCATTATTGTGATTTACATTATTATTATAATTGTTATAATTACTTCGGTAATTCCAGAAGTTAGGGTTGTTGTTATTATTTTGGTTATTATTTCTGTCTTGGTAGTTGTCATTCCTTTTACGGCTTCTTTTATAGTAACCCTCATGTTCGTTATCTTCGAGCAGTGCTGCCATGGCTTGGATAGTTTTTATCTGCCCCCATTGTCGTGATCATGCTACTCCTTCCTCATAGTGATATGCTAGCTTGGTGACCAGGCACTCCTCTGGTATCCTTGGTTCGAGGTTTCTGGCCAAACATACCTTACCAAGGAAGTAAGAAGTTGGAGTTGTCCCTCAACTGGAGTCGTATTTGAAGTGACATATATCATCTCGTACTATGTTTTGGGTAGACTCTGACCAGTATTTGGCCCTGAACAGCGTCTTAAACTCCTCATAACTTTGGATCTCGTGGTGGGTTGCAGTCCACCAGTTATCGTGTATTTCCTTAAAATACTCATCGATCAAACTGCGGATTACCGTCCATCTGCTTTCCCGGATTCTGGTCAGAGTTTCCTCCACTCGTTCCAGAAATTCGATCGGGTTCTTTTTATAATTTTTGAAATTTATAATATCGCGGTTGTCTATGGGTTGTAGGTATGGACCCTGTGCTGGTCGGTTACGGATGGTTTTGAGTTCCTCTCGTATTTGTAGGATCTCTCGTTGACGCAACTCTTCGATTTTTTCTTTGTTGTTAACAGTCAGGGTTCTTATGTTGTTCACTGATGCGTCTATTTCCTCACATCTTTCTCCTACGTCCGTTCTTACTCGTTTTATCTCGTCCTGGCTCATCTTCTTCAGAGACTCAATTCGGGCTTCATTAATTTCTTCTATACTGTTGATCCGCCCATCAACCTCTTCTCTAGTATGCTGTAATTCTTGGTTGTATTGTTCACATCTCTCGTGTACTTCTGCGATCTCTCTTCTAACTACTGTTATTTCTCTGTCTATTTTGGTGTTTATTTTCTCGTTATTCTCCTCCATCTTCTTGCTGATATCGTCCATTTTCTCCTCCATTTTCTGGCTGTTGTCGTCCAATTTTTTATTCAGGTTGCGATTATCCTCCTTCAATGACTCTATATTTTTATTAATCGATTCGACATTCTTTTCACTATCTTCCTTCAATACTTTGCTGTTGTTGTCTAATTTTTTATTTAAATCCTCCTTCAATGACTCAATATTTTTATTTAATGTTTCTTCCATCATCGCTCTTATCATCTTCAACAAGTTCGCGTTCCCTGTTTGTGTGATTCTATCAGTTTGTTTGGGTTGCTCGGGTTCTGCAGGAGGCGTTCCCTCTTGTTGGTTTTCCAAGGTATTATTGGTTACAACTTCCATTTCGGTTGTTGGTTGTGTCTCCTGTACCTCTATATTTACTTCGGTGTTTGCCTGTGCACCTTCTCCTTGGCTAGCCTTGTATCTTGTATCGTGTCTATGTGTGTTAGGCATGATCGTTCTATTGTACTTGCCGGGCTAATTTAATATTAAAATATACTATTAAAATATATTAATTCTGTATATTTTTAAAGCCGCACTCGTTGGTCGCCACTCTGTAACATAACTGTGTCGTCCATCTTTACTTAAGCCCCGCGATGGAAGCCAAATCTGTAACTTAACGGTTACTGCTGTCTGTAAATATTAATTAACGGGTACACGTGTTCAGGTCCCGCAGTCACTCTGTTCAATAATTATGTTACTGTTTAAAAATGTGTAATGGGGTCTTTTGTATTATATGCAGTAATTATTTTTATAATTGATGAAGTATAATTTATTTGTAGTGATATGGTTTAGTATGAATAAAATATTAACTTGTTGATCCGCTGATGAATGTAACAGTCGCATCGAACTTGAAGTCGAAATCCTCTTCTATATAAAAATGTTGTCAGTGTATGTATAAGTCAAGTGTTGTCTGGACAAATATATTAATATAATTAACACTTCACGTACCTGGTTGTCGTACTTGAGGTTCAGACGTTCACCGCCACTGAATAAACTGTCAAGTTCCCTTTTTGACCAGTCTAATATTTATAAACAAGGTTTTACAACACCTTGAATGTTATGTGGGCGCCATATGGGTTTTCTTAAAGAAATGTCCCATAAAAAACAAACTTCTAATTTTATGGTTGGGAGTGTTTACTTTTTACTGTTTCTATCTTTTAAATGTTAATTGAATGAAAAATAATTCAAATAGTATACTGAAAAATTTCTGTTTTTATGTACCTCAGTGTATGCAATACTGAGGGTTGATTATCTAATTTAAAATAATTAAAACAAAAGTTAATGCTGTATAACAATATTGGTTTATTATAACCTCTAGAATTGAATTGAAAAATACATTTAACAATAATATAATTCGGATCACAAGTTATCCGTTTACTGACTGGTCTAGCTCAGTTAAGCACAATAAAAAACTTAGTGTTCCGAGTCGTCAAACAATAATGATATTTAGTTAAGTAACGGACACGTCATGGACAACGAAATCCAAGAAATAAACTCTTATTTTTACTAACAAATTTTTATCTTAATGGACTAAGTACCTCAAGGGTAAGTTCTTTAAAATACAAAATAGAACAATATTAATTTCTTTTAATAAATACTACTATGATGTAGTAATTCATTTTAGGCCTCTTTAAAAACTTGCAATTAAATAATTGGTTAACGAGAATTTCGTTTGCTTATATTCTAATTGATATTAGTTATAAATAATTCTAATACATATATCCTTACGTTGGGTTATATTAAACCCTCTAAATAAATTAATACAGTGTTCTCTACGAATAGTTTGATTGTTTTTGCGTCAGTACAAGTATGTTAATTCCTACAATCAATGGATGGTATATAAACAATAAAATTGGTCACCATACTACCTTGATTTTTAATCGTATAGATTAAAAATGAACACTTTAACGATCGGATTATATTGATCGCTAATACACTACACTTTAATCGCACTTGGAAATGAGAAATAACCTTCTTCTTACTGACAATAGGTTATAGCCTTTACAGGTTATGTTAAATTTACTCGTTCCGATTACACGCACTGTTTATATAAACTCACAATTAGCTTTCGACGCACTCAGAGACGATGACTCGCCTTTCCAATGGTTAATTTGATAAAATTTAAGGTATTTACTACAATTGTACTGTTGTTGATTATTAAAATATAAAACAATGCAGAGACGCAACTGGTTGGCTTGTGGATAATGATGCGAATGCCAATTTCTTAGCGTCCCTTTGATTATATACCCCGCTCTCGATCACCTCTAGGAGTAATTTTCGCTAAGTAAACTCGTTTGTTATTGGTACAAAATTATGTCATAGTGACGTAATGTTTTTAATAAACACCACCGACGCGTCTTTTGTACTCAACTGCCGTTGTTGTTAGTATTCACTGGCACTTTCTTAAATCTTGTTAAAAAATGATGCTAACACTAATTATTAAATTATTACAATTCCATTCTTTAAGCTATTATCATCAAATTAATAATGCAAAATGCGACTATTTTCCTATCTTTGATATTTGATTATTTATATCTGTTTTCTCTTTTGAACGTTATTACATGAATAAAAGTACATACATTATTAAAACTGAATGCTGCCTACAGCTGAACAATATTAAATCTTAGTATAATTATGACAATACATTATTCTGAAAATTCCTTATCCTCTAATTACATTTTTACATGGCCTACTCATTTTTAAGGCATATAATATTAATTAAGTGGTGGTACTTCACACCTTATTCGTTATATTTACTATTCTGTAAGTTTATGTTAATTGGGGGTCCTGTTTCCCTATTATTTTACTGACATAAACTCGTTTATACAGGGTTTGTATATAGTTTTAGTACAAGGTTTATTTCCTGCTTATTATTATCTCTACTTACATTTCATTTATTTAGGAAGTTGCTTATTTACACATAAGGCTTCCGTTTATATTTACCCTTATTCTATACTGTTACATCTTTGTTGGTAATTCTATTTTTTATAGCTTTGTGGCTACAGCTAGCATATTATATAGTCTTTGTTATTTCTGTATCATAGTTCTATATCTTTCAGCCAATATGCTGTTATTTGTTATTATCTTGTTCAAGTCAATGGTTATTTTGTTTATATTATATGACTCTACACATCAATGTCTTGAACTGGCTCACTTGATAGCTTATTTGTGAACTTTGCTTGTCCATTAGTTATAGTCAGTCATTGTATTTAAGTTGTAGTGTCATGCAGTGTATTCATCACTGCTTCTTGGGATCCCTCTTCTTCTTTCTTCTTTGCTGGTCCCTTCTCTTCTTTGTTACATTCATTATAATTATTCACTTTACAACTTTAGTGTCATATTTCACCCTTCTGGTGAGCATTATGGCTATGGAACATTTTGTGATGTTACAAATTTTAATATTTTAAGAATCAGTTGAAGAAAATAGTCTACACTGTGTTGAAATATTTATCAGTGTTCTTGTTGAAACAAATGGAACCACCTAGAATAGCCGAGAGCATCCTCGTGTGGCAGGTGTTGCCTCAATCAAGGTCGCGTTCACGTACGTTCCAGTGTTCTACAGAACACATGAATACACATTAAATGGCATGCACATTGAGGATGGAAGATTTCTAGAAGACGTGCACTATCTATAAAAAGCCATAGCAGCCAGCCTGTCAGTTCAGTAGTATTGAGCAATTTCTTAAGTGCGGATCGAGTGTTTGTAGCGAAGTGTTGTTGTGTTATAATTGGTGCGGAATTCTTGACAGTTGACGTTATTATTGCGTGTGGATAATTTTTACTTTAATTGTTATAAGAAACTATCTTGTTGATTACAAATTATTAATTGTGTTAATTAAAGTTGGTTATTAGTGATGTCATTGGTGTCTTGTATTTTGTTTTCCACTGTACCATACAATGATCAGTTAGACCGTCGTAACATTATTATTAATTGCTTAATCACCAGTCACTTTGAAAAATAGTAATAAACATAGGTGCACAGAAAACAGATGAAATATAAATTGTCTATTGATTTTGGTGAAGATCGGTTAAGGGGAAGGGGTAGTTTATCTGCAACCTTTTACGTTTTAACAAGAGTAAAGTGCTTAATTTTGATAAATAAAGTATCCTTAAAAGAAGGTCAAATAATCCACTGTAGAAAGGTAGATGAAATATCTATAAATGAAAAGGGTAGTTGAAGGGGAAGGGGGTAATTTTCTATAAATTATAATGGTAGTTGAGGGAGGAGATAATTTTACTTCCATGTTCCATAAGGAAATGGAAGTATGGTCATGGCAACAAAAATCGTGTTCGAAATAATGGCAGATTCTGATTGTACTACCATCAGAACATGAAAAAAAGTCATTTTTCGAAAAGTGTCTGTGTGTCTGTCTGTCTGTAGAATTTTTTCTATGGCAAACGATAACAGCCGCAAATTCAAACAGAATCAAATAATTTTTTGCATACAGCCCTGAATTGTAGAGGACTCAAGGCCTATTGTTTTTGGTGAAGATCGATTACGGGAAAGGAGTAGTTTACCTTGCAACGTTTTACGTTTTAACAAGAGTAAATTGCTTAATTTTGATAAATAAAGTATCCTGAAAAGAAGGTCATAATAATCCACTATAGAAAGGTAGATGAAATATCTATAAATGAAAAGGATAGTTGAAGGGGGAGGGGGTAATTTTTTAAATAAATTTAAATGGTATTTGATGATGGAGGAAGTAAATTTTATAAGTTTTATATGTGTAATATGTTAATGACAACAAAGAAGTAGTTTCTATGGAAACATTTCATTTCAATTTACCAAAATTATATTTTTTTCATTTTAATTTAAATCTTATATGAGTGAAAACATATCGTTCCTGGCAGGCAAGCATATCTCAATTATGTAATGTTTACATTCCCAAAGTTTTATTATTGTGATTACTGCAATAAAAAGGCAGGCAGGACACACACACACACACACACAATTCACGTTATTTCTGGCCTCACTCATTTTTATTTTTGTACGTTTGCATGCTTTTTAAATGGAAAGTGTCAAAACCCACATCAACACAACGTGTGAAAGCCGAAAAGGTGTCCAGCGTGGACAGCGATTTGCTTCCTGTGGTCACTCACCAGTGTAACTACACGTGTTTACAGAGGAACAGTTCATAGACAGACTTTTCGTCTTTAGGGAGTGAACCCTCTGCATGATGCTCAGGGTCCATTAGAGACTTCAAAGCGATCCTTCTTTTCCGTGTTTGTTCTGTGAAACGTACACTATAGATTCGCAGCTTTACTCTGAGCAACGCTCCATAGGGAATGTTGAATTTTTTTCCACAGTGTACCCTCATACACACTAAAACCTGCTCTGATGTTTTGATTACAAACATAATGATATTAAAACTTTGGAAACTTGAGCACTACTTAATGGAGATCAAACATTAACTTTTACAAGCCATTAATTTTATGCATATTTTGAAGCAATAAATATTTTAATAAATTAATACTATCTGTGTACTTATTTCTGTAATAATATAAGAATTACAAACTAATATGCGCATGTGTGTATGTATGAAAAATACATAAATATTTGTCTCCTCTGGAAAATTGTTTGCCCCTCCTGGAAAATATTTTGACCTCACTGATGACTAGTTATTTACTAGCCTGTGTGGAATATAGCGTTATGACATGGATCAGAATGGTGGGTATTAAACAGAAGACACAAACGTATTAAGGAAGAAATGTTTTGCTGAGAAGTTTATAATTATACGGGTAAACAGAATCGTCGTTCTGGAATTCTGAAGACGAATGGAAAGAAAGACTCGATTTTAAAAAAGAAAAATGACTAGTTTGTATTAACAGGAAAGACTTTGATAACACTATAGTCATCATTCACCCTCGGCCGATAACTCGCAGCGAGAGCTTAAGTTCATTACAGGAATTAGATCGCAGCTCCCTTTGGCCAGCTCTTCGTTCGACCTACAAACATTTTATTCAAAAGTAGTCCTTCCTCATGAAGGTTGAGGATAGTCTTCACCCAGCTGACATGGGGGTACCATTTTAGCTGATACGTCATTTCTTCAGAACTCAAGCATCCACTTAGTTAAAATTTAAATGATTTTAAATCTAAATTTTAGGACATGGAAGTCATGTATGGTTCTCCATACCGATTTTTTAAGTAGGAACTGTTTACACACCCAGCTGTGTACAGATTATTGACTAGAGATGACTCAATGTTAAATGGAATCATTATCATGTCTGCTGTACTTATTGAGTCAATAAACATGTTTTGTATTGTTTTGTAAAGAACGCATTTATCAGTCATTCTACCGATTATGGTAGCAAGTCAAAATAAATTAATGAAACACAACAATTTGTTAAAAAAACATGTTTTTGTTGTAAAATACTGGAATTACCAAAACCATAACTGTATTTCAAAAATAAGCATAATCTAATTTTTTTTTTTTAATTTTAATTGATGATAAATATAAAACTGTCACGGTTGCACACCACTAAATAAAAATTATTCCGATTAGCGCTTTCAAGCTTCACAGCTCATCGTCAGATCGGAAATGAAACAAATGATTTGTGCAACAGTGATAATTCTGCTTGTGATTTTAACCACTAACACAACTTTCTTCATTAAAAATATAAAACTATGCACAGTTTACACATACAAAATCACCAGAAACATAACCAACTCACAGCTCGTTGAACCAATGGTTTTACTCTGCACACTGTACACACTTTCCCTACTGTTATGTTCATTGAATATTGACCAATGGAAATAGGGCATATGGCATCCTTATCCTCTTTAATTATTTTCTGGAAAGATACAAGTCTGTTGATGGAATTGTTTAAAAACATTCCTCCTTCTTTTGTCTTTTTATTTCAAGTTCTTCAATAGAATCAGCTGATGTGAGCTCCTTAGAAGTTCCTTGCTTTTTTCCCTGTACACTTGTTGCTCGCTGAACTATTGGCAGTAGAGAAAATACCTACCAATAGGCATACACAAATGCCTTGTACAGACACTTTTTATGTAGTTTTAGAAATTATCCCACATATCGACCATATTCCGTAACAAAATAAGATGATCATATACCCCCGAGTGTAATGTCATAATAAAACTTAAGACATAAGGACATAACCTGCACTGCTCTCAGCCGAACACATGTCGACCACTTTCTTTTAAATAATATTTACGGCAGAATATTAGTTATTTTGTACAGCAATAATATATTGGTAATTAAATCTTAATTCTTTAGACACTTGAATAACTATGGAGAGAAATTTTTAATGAGTTTAAATGACCACTTAGCAGTTTAAATATGAGTTTAAATATGTTTGACTAAGCAGAGATGAGCTCTAGCATGGTGCCACTTTCAGCACTGCACAATAACAATTCAAATAGCGTAGCCAGCACAAAACTACAGGAAAATAACTTACTCTCTTTGACAAATAGGGTTAAGTATTAATTCTGCTCATATAAATAATTATTTCACAACGACTCGGAACACAAAACTTTTTATGGGTAAAAACGTAAAAGTTTTACCTTATAACCTGAACCGGTTTTCACTTTTGAAAAGCTTCTTCAGAGGTTGCCGCTGGTAGCACTGTCCGTCTTGTTGGCGACGGAATCGATTTTAGAAAGATCGATGTTGTGTGTGTGGGTATGATATGTTCAAATAATGCGTGTGATTTGAATTGTGTCTGTTCGTTTAGGATGTAGTTTTTATTTGTTTTCGTGTGTTTGTATATTTCCAATTGTTTTAGTTTTTGAACTTTTGTGTGTACGTGTAGAATGTTCATGTTATTGTCGATGTTTTTGTATGTGTGGTTTGCTTCAATGAGGTGGTTAAGTTAAGTTAAGTTGGTTAAGAATTCTGCTCATATTCCCCATATTGCCCATATTACCCAAATTCCCTTATGTATTGAATATCCCTTATAATTTTAATAAAATTATAGAACAAAGCATATTAATTGATTATTTTATATTATATTAAATTGTTTGTTTTAGTCATTCATAACTGATTTTCGATATTATGTTATTTTTACGTGAAGCAGTGTTTTTATCACTATTACAGGTTAAACCTGCACATGTGACAGCAAAACTTGCTGTTAGGTAACAGGGAAACTGAAAGTACAACAAGAAACCAATAAATATGCCCTTAAAATAGTACTTGGTTTTGTGCAATTCCTCGCAAAAAACTCAACTTAAAGTAAGGCAGGATGGCCCCTTAGGTTCCCGTACATGTCTCACATTATTTGACGGAACTCACTTTTGTTTGAAATGTTAAATTGGTTAAATTTTACATTTTTTTTGCCATCAAAATGCATTTGTGACTTTTCACTTTTATTTTGTACTACACTACAAATACAATGTTTTCCGTATGTTTATGCATAGGCCTACTGGTGGTCCCTATATCTGCAGAAAAAGATCAGCTTCATTAGAAAGCAGACCAGAATGTTTTTGTGTAAGTTAATTTTTGAAATGATTCTCAAAATGTGATGACTACTAAACTGGCGTTTTAAGAAAATCTGTCTATAAATAAAATGATCAGTACCAAATGATCTTTACAAAAGATTCATCCTGAGATAAATTTTGGGAAATACTTCATTGATACAATTTGTCTTTGTTTAATAATTGTTTTTATGGTTATAATTACCGGTATTTAAAAAGTTCAATCAAAATTACCAGAATAAGTGAATAGTATTTCCAGGTGTTTCCGATAAGCACTGTATACAGATAAATAATATTTGTTAACCATTATTATGACCACTTAAATACTACCTATTTAAACTTACGTGATGGTAATGAAATGAAAGATATAATACATCCCACAGTGAACGTGCACACAATCATTAATAAGAACACTTTTACACTACATAATTTCGACTTATTTGTTGATTTCAACATTTTGGGGTAACACACTACCTCACTATGTTTTGTTAATTAGTCCTAATCATTTTAATTCGTCCCACTTCCCTAAGTGAACGCCGGACAAGTCAAATATTTAAACGTTTCTCTCACAACGTAAACAAACATTTCAGTTATAAGGCTTTGACGTTCAATCAGCTGATTCGAAATTCAGAACTGATATTTTCTTTAACAGCTGCACAAAAAAAGTAACAGCTAAACGGTAAGTACTAAACGTATTCATTTCAACAAGTTTAGTTTGTTTAAATAAAAAGTTAATACACACCTAAAATTAAATTCTAGATTTTTATCGAGTTTCTTAACATTTTATAATTATATTCAGAACATTAAAAAAAAATTAATGTTTATTATATAAGATACCGTAATCAAGTTAGCTCGTGAATTTACCGCTTCGTTCGAAAATACGAGAATGCAGGGAGGCGAAACAAAAATTGTTTTGTTCCTGTTTTCAGCATTAAAACAGTTCACGTAAAAATAGTCTTTTTTTTACTTACTTCACTACTACGTGAATATACTAAAAAAATAAGTGGAATAGCCCAGGTATCAACTAGAGTGGTCCAGGTAATTCATTGCAGACTAAAATCAAGATGCACTAACTACTCAACAACAGAAGAGTTTGTCATTCTGCCAAAAATTACTCAACAGTTACTATCAGAACCAGAGGTGTGCTAAACTAGTATTTGAAAGTAACAGGTACAAATGTAACCATTCCAAAAAAAGTAACAGGTACAAATACCTCTTATTATATAGCCTACCTATTATAGTATACCTGTATTATCAGTATATAATTTGTTATAAGAAATAAATTGAAACTAAAAGTATGAACAGTGTTACTTTACACTATGATTTATTAAGCTGTTACTGTTTAAAATAAAATAAGAAACAAGAGAATTTATAGGCCTATCTCCCATTGGCAATACTAATTTAAATTTTCACTAGGAGTAAACAAACTGACAGATTTAATATTAAATTATTCTTGGATTTCGTTGTCCATGACGTGTCCGTTACTTAACTAAATATCACTATAATATTGACGACTCGGAACACTAGTTCGCAAACCACCTCATTGAAGCAAACCACACATATAAAAACATCGACAATAACATGAACATACTACACGTACACACAAAAGGCCGAAAACTAGACACTCTAGAACAATTAGAAATATACAAACACACAAAAACAAATAAAAACGACATCCTAAACGAACAGACACAATTCAAATCGCACGCATTATTCGAACACATCTCACCACACACACACAGCTTCAATCTTTCGAAACACTATCTCGGCACCAACAACAAGACGAGCAGCGCTACTAACGACAGCCTCTGATGAAGCCTTCTATAGGTGAAAGCCGGTTTAGGCTGTAAGGTAAAACTTTACGTTTTTACTTATAAAAAAACTTAGTGTTCCGAGTCGTCAATATTATAGTGATATTTAATTAAATTATTGATTCCATTTTGGTTAGACAAATCAGCTGTGAAACTCAGGCAATGAAATTTAGAGTGCACATAATAGCACAAAAAAATGTCAAAAAAAATATCAGAAACGTAATATAAAACAACAGTAAGCCACAAGAGTGAATGAGAATAAAAACGATTTTATAAATAAAAACAGTAAAAATATAAAAACAACTGTAATAAAAGAGATATAAATAAATAAAAACTTATAAATAATAAGAAACAACAAAAGTAAATTAAATGCATTACATACATGGATAATCTTCAGATTCATTCAGCAATATGCACAGAATGTACAAGTCTAATATACAGAATATACAATATACTAATCTATTTCACATCTATTCACATTACAATTTGCTTCACTCAAATAACACTTTATAGGTATATAGGTATAGTAGCTACTATAGTTATAGGTTATAACAATATAATTCGCTTTTCAAAATTTACCAAGTTTGTGACTAGTATAATATATAATTTGTTATTATAATCTGTATTATATATCTGTACAATACACGAGAATATATGTAATATCAGTATGATTTTTTTTCATTTCGTAAAAACAGCTTCATCTCATTGGCATAGAGCTATTACGAGCCTCGCTTTGTTTTGCTTCATTTCATACTTGTGTGGCAACCGGCACGTGCACAGAAGGAAGTATTCAGTACCGATAACTGTGGCTTTGTACTCGTTTATTCGTTAGTTGGGTAGGGGGTCCCACAAGTAATCGGAACAGGTATTTCAACTTTTCAGTCATTGTTATATCTGTTCCACAAAAATAATTGTTCCAAAATACTTCTTACAGGTATATTGGCCCACCTCTAACCAGAACCTATTGATTTGTCGAAGCTAAACATCCCAGATAATCTTCCAGATAATGCTGATCCAAACTTCCACGAACCAGGTGACATTGATCTACTTGTAGGTGTACTTTTTTAATATATTGTGCTATGGGAAGATAATGACTCCAGAAGAAACACTAGTTATTCAGAATACTTTCCTTGGTTGGGTAGTATTAGGGAAATTCCAGACAAGTCACACTTCGCAAATCACATGCAATGTTAGTAGAGACGAAAATCTAGATAAACAGCTTCAGCATTTTTGGGAGATTGAAGAGTGTTCAGAGCCTGTGAAGAGGACATGGTCTGAGATTGAAAATATTTTTGAGAAACCTACACCAGAGATTCAACAGATCGGTTTGTAGTGAAGCTTCCAATAAATGAGAAATAATGTGATAAGCTTAGTGATTCTAAGGCAACAGCACTTCGACACTTTCATATGCTTGAAAAATGATTGCAAGGTGATCCCTGCAAGAAGGAAGAATATGCCAATGACAGAATATGAGCAACTCGGTAACATGCACCAAGCTGAAAACGTTGACGCTACAGATAAGCAAGTGTACTACCTGCCACATCATTGTTTAATAAATGAAGTCAGCATGACTACGAAACTAAGAGTAGTGTTTGGCGGTTCTTGTAAAACACAAATGGTATTTTACTGAATGATACCCTACTGGTAGGACCACCGGTGCAGGAAAAATTATTTTCAATTCTAATAAGATTCAGGAAGCATCAGTATTATGATGACTGCTGACATAGAGAAAATGTCATGTCACACAGAGAAAATGTGATGTGTACATCACACAGATATTGATTTTCAGAGGATTTTCTGGTGTAATTCCTCAAAGGAACCTATAAGAACATACTGTCTAACTACAGTTACATATGGCATATCAGCAGCTCCATTTCTCACCACCAGGTGCTTGGAACAATTGCCAAACAGCAAGACTTTCCTTTGGCATCAGCAACCACATTATCAGACTTTTATGTTAATGAACTCTTGACAGGATCAGATTCCGTAGCAGAAGCACTACAGTTACAGCATGAAGTAATTGCTATGTTGAACCATGGGGGGTTTAACCTCAAAAAGTGGTGCTCAAATGAAGCACAGTTCTAGAAGTAGTACAGAACCAAGAGAAACAGAAAGAATACAAGATTCATCCAGTAGAATTTGGTACAATCAAACCACTTTGGGTCTGGTGAATTCATAAAAGGATTCATTTTCCTTCTCAGTAAAAAAGTCTAATCAACAACAGTGGATTCCAAAGCAAGTTATACTTTAACAAATTGAATCTTTGTTTGATCCTTTGAAATTGCTAGGACCAGTTATTATAAGGGTGAAGGTCCTTCTTCAATGTATATGTGAGCAAAAGATTGAGTGGGATAACATACTTCCAGAATCAATGCAAAGTCTTGGGTTCAATTTTGTGAAGAGTTAAGCAGTTCTTGGAAGTTCTTGTTAAGCATTCCTCAAAAGGTGTTTTTAGGTGGAGCTTTGGGTGTTGAAATACATGGGTTTTGTGATGCTTCAGGATCAGCATATGGAGCATGTATCTAGATTCAATGCACAGATGTGGATAACCAACCCTGTACACAACTGTTGTGTTTTAAATCAAGAGTACCACCAGTGAAGAAGGTGAGCTTGCCACAACTTGAATTATGTTTAGCAGAATTACTCTCTAGACCTCTCAGTAAAGTTATCATTTCATTAAAGTCTCACTTCAACATGTGTGACTTATGGTCGGATTCAATAGTCACTCTGGCTTGGATCAATTCTCCATCAGCACAGTGGAAAACTTTCATAGCAAATTGGATAGCAGAAATTCATGAATCAACCAGCAAATACATATGGAAACATGTGTAATTACATGATAATCCAGCAGATCATATTTCACATGGCAGCAGTACAATCACCAAAGCAGCTGTACAACAGTACTTAGCAGTGGAATGGTCCACCATGGCTATGTGAAGAACCTAGCAAATGGCCAGTATGTATAACATCCACAACATGGTTAGAGAACACAAGGAAAATATTAGTGATAACAAAGATAGATCGCATCAAATATTAGTGGTAATGCAAGGAAAGATAGTATGGTAACAAATAATGAGAGATCGTGAAATAGATTTTCATTATTTATTAAACTGCAGAGAGTGATAGCTTACTGTGTAACGGGCCTATTTTGGGGTAATAAGGCAGTTTGTATTTTTTTTTCATAAAACAATAACATTTTTTGCATATTAGGGACAAACGTATAAACGAAAGGTAAATTTAGTGGTTGCGACGAAAGCGACAGTGGCAGCACTGCATGTGACAATTATTCTGTAATATTTTATAAAACCGACGGAATTGTGCCAAGGTCAACTAATGACACACAAAACCTGTCAACAAATTATGTAACGAACATCAGGCGGACGTTACGTCAGCGCGTTACATAACGAAGAATGTTGGTGCAGCAACGCCCGCAGCTCTGTGACACACAGAGAACAAAGGCAGTTGGAAAATAACATCTGAACACTTCGGACGCAAACAACTGTCGCGTCCGCCCGGCTCGCCTGTTTTTAGGCGAAGTTATGTGTGTTCGCCGGCTGTGCGTAATTTTCGCGCCCGCACCTAAAATGTAAATACCGCAAAACCAAAAATGTAACTAACAGTGAAAAAATGTAACGCAAAACTTAAAGCATATCCAAATCAAGTGAAATGAACAGTTTTCTTGGAATGATGACAGTGGTGGAGATATAAAACTAATCATTAACTGAAACAAACGTGTGTGCGTGGAACAATATGACTTCTTCTGGACAACATGACTAAATCAGCTAAGTAATCTACAATAAAACCAAATTTTCAACTATGGTTTAATTTTTCAAAATTTTAACATTTTCCAATGATGAGCTCTTAAAATCGGGGAATAGTTATGTGTGTGTGTGTGTGTGTGTGTGTGTGTGTGTGTGTGTGTGTGTGTGTGTGTGTGTGTGTGTGTGTGTGTGTGTGTGTGTGAAAGCGCTGGTTTTCGTTATGTCGTAGTTGTAGAGAATAGTTGGTATTTATGTTATATCTTAATTTGAAAACTGCTTAAGCAAAATGATCTTTTTTACGAATATCTATTCTTGAATATTATGAAAGTTAAAATGGTTGTGAGCATTATAGAGTAAATAAACCTTTTGTTCATTGCCAATGTGAATTAAATTCATTATTGCAAATAAACCATTCTGATCTCCTGTGTTCGCCTAAAAAGGACCCGAAAATGGTAAGTACACATATTTTTTCACACGTAGTTGGTAACAAGATGGCGCCCGACAAAATTAGACAGTAAAAATTGAATAAAAATAAAATCAATTATGTTTTTATTTATTATATTAATATGAATAAATCAAAACGTATCAATGGCTTCTGAACAGGGACAATTTTATATAAAGGAATTTATATAAAATATAGGCCTACTGGAAGAGCAGAATGGTTGTTTGAAATGGGAAATAAAATTTTTGTGTGTACGTAAAATAGACGTAGATAGGGGTTATGTTGTGATGAATGTGAAATATTGATGTTGATATTTTGTAGCGGGTATTGTGAAGTAATATGCATAATAATTAATATGTATGATAATTATTAAGTAGTATAAAGGGTATTATAATAAAATCTTTTAAATATGGCTAAGATACAAGAAAATGATATGATGAGGGTTATACTCAATCAAATAGAGAAAATGAACAGTAATTTTAACAATAAATTTGAGGTACAGAATAATAATTTCAATGATAAATTTGATATTCAGAACAGAAAATTCGATGAAATGACTACACAAAATGTTAAATTTGAAAGTAACATGAATAACGAGGACGATAAGACGGAGCAAACGTCTGAACGAGATTGATGAACGTTTTAGTACATTTAAAGACCAGATAGTAGAGTCAATAAATAGTAGTTGTGAGAAAAAGTTTGATGAGATGAATAAAAATTTAGAAGTTAAATTAAATCAAATACTGAATAAGAAGGTAGATGACAATGTTATAGGTATAACGAATATTAAAAATGACGAAATAGTGGATGATAATGATATTAATTACAATTCTGAGAGTATAGTGGGGGTAAAGAATAATGGAGAAACATATAATGAAGTTTTAGAATGTGATTATGAGATGTTAATGTGTGTTAAGGAGTTAGAGAGAGAGTGGAAGAATAATATAGTAGTTGAATGTGGGCAGAGGGTAAATTTTCCCATTAAATTTTCTGAACCAGAGTGTTCACAAATGTTGTTGTTTTTGAAGGGCGAGAGACCCGTATTAGTAGATGAATTGAAGTGTATATTGATGTTGTATAATGTTGTACCCTCTGTCTGTAATAATTGTGAGAGTGTGATGTGGTGTTATGAAGAGAGAGAGTTGTGTATTGAGAGAGAGATAGAATTATATAAGTTAAAAAGAAATTATGATGAATTGAGAAAAATATTAGAAGGGGTGAAGATGAACAATATAAGATACTTACCTGTTGAGAGAGAGATAGAGAATTATTTTGAGAATATCTTTATGAACGATAATGACTTACCTGACGTAATAGTAGAGGAATATAAAGATGATGAAATGACTTACCTGACGTTGACCAATAATACTGATGGAGACTGGACAATAATACCTTATGTTGACAAGGCTTATGAAATATTTATAGGGAATAACCCTATAAATTATAATGGCATAATGGATGAAATAAAGTTGATGGATTATTATAATAATAATAAACTGTATGTGGATAACAATGATGCATGTTACAAATATATTAGATATTTATATGAAGATGGAGGCTGAACTAAAAAAAAATCAGTGAGTGGACATTGTTAAATATTGTAAATTTTGGTAACGACCTTGCAGATTTGGACATATGAAGTGTGAAACAATTGAACAGTTATTGACGAATACTTTGTAAATAATGTAGTGAATTCATTTGTGTGTATTATGAAATGTTAGGTAAATAATGTGTATATGTAGTAGAAAAATGTTGTGATAATAATAATAATAATAATATTATTAATATTTTGCAGTCTAAATAAATAATAAAATAATTATGAAGACAATAATTAATGACTTGTAAAATTTTGATAATAATTGAAATATGTTGTGTTTTAATCAATATGTCTAATAATAAATTGAAGTAAATAATTTGAGATGTTTCAATATTGTGATTGAATGTTATATGTTTGAATTTTATAATGAATTTAAATGATTTTATGAGTTCTCAATCTGATAACAATTAATGAAAAATAAATAAATGTTAAATGTTTTAGTTGGTGGAATAACATAATGGTTAAAAATATAGATAAATAATAAATTTGAAAATTTTGAGGAATCCAATTACAGCAAAGGATGAATAATGAAATAATGATATATAAAAAAGAGTTGATGAAAAATTTTAAGTAATAATGTTTATAAGTTTTATATAAATTATTTAAAAGAGAATTATTTGTTTAATGTATGCTAATAATCCAGGTTAATTTCTATTTGTTTGTTGTGTTGTGATACAAGATGTGTGGATAATTTTGGTGAGTAGATTGGTGCCCAAAGAAGTGACATAACAGTGTAGTGTGGAACTGCAATGGTGGGAGGTTGTAAATTTTGTATTTAATATTTTATGTTCATGATGGTTAAGCTTACATATAAAGGGGGTTAAAAAACCATCCAAACTAATAATGTCATTTAAGTATAAATTCTTAAGTTTAGTGTTACAAAAGATATTTTACTTGTGATTCCCCAACTTTTCGGGCGGTCACGGCCTCACCGAACCTTGACCGTGGAATTGGTTTAGCTTTAACAGCTATGGTTGGGGCACATTATGATTACGCGCTGACCATACTGGCCATAGCTGTTATCGTTGTAAAGGTGTATTTTGAAATTGATGGGGGGTGAAATCAAGGGGAATCACCAAACTAGGGAACAGCGGCTGCCACTCTGTCCGAGGAGGGACAGCAGAGCCAGGTGGTAGACCCGCATTAAGGGCGCATAACTATAGACAGAGATATTATGATATCTAAACCTTTAAAATGTAACGCAGAAGCAAGGACACGGAGATGTCAAATTCCTCCAAAATTTCAGTCCTTGTGGACACAACTGGACGCCACAGTCCAGGGGGGGTCATAGTGTGTGTGGCAGGGAGGTTATCCAGGGGGATAACGAATTAGAAATTTGCTATATTTTAATAATGATAACTTGCTACTAAATAATTTTGTTTTGATTTGAAAAATAGATGCACTAAATACTTCCTATATTGTGTTTATTATGTCTTATTGTGTTAATTGCATGTAGTATGTTAGGAATTAAGAATGATAAAAATATAATAATATGTATTCAATGTGTTTTTAGATTTTAAAATAAAATGAAATAAAGTTGTGATAGTTTAAAATTTTCAATGGGTTGTAAAAGATAAAAGTTGGGTGATGAATATTTGTGGGACATATAGATCTGTCCAAATTGAAGTCAAAGTTAAAGAAATAGTAGAGATGAAAATAATGTAATGTTGTTTTGAGCTAATGTATGTTATAGAATTTTGAGAAGTATTGATGTTGACACAGTAGTAATGGAGAAGATATGTAGAATTTTGAGTGATATATTGTTGTTTATAATTGATGTTGTTATTTTGTTGTAGTTGTAGTAAGGTAATGAGATTGAGATTTTGGGGATGGCAATTTTGTAGTAGGGGGTAGTGTAATGTGGGAGTCCGCAACATAATGATAAGTTGGGACGGGATAGGGATAGATTTTAGTGGAGACGGGGCCGCCTTAGCTAGAATCCAGGGGCCAGAGAACGGGAATTGAGTTTTTTTGGGGGGGAAACACGTATCCTATGTACAAAGGGTTAGAGAGTATTTTTTTTATATATTGAGAGAAGGTGGCGAATTGAGTTAAAGTAGTAAGTAGTTAGAGGTAGAGAAGGGTTAGTAGATTTATTGATAGAGAGGGGTGTCATACTAGTTAAAGATTTTGTAAGGGAGCGTTAGAGTAATATAAGGGGAAGATTATGGGTAAATGCCAAGTTGATAAAGTGAATTATAATGAATAACGGAGAATCACCCAAATTAATGAAAGGGAATAATAAATGAAATGATGTGTAAAACAAAGATTGAAAAAAACAAAAAAATTTTTTGGAGAAACGAATTAATAAAAGTTAAATTGGGATTAAAAGGTAATTTTCTGATTTTATGTGCAAACTTAATGATGTAAAGTGTGTAAATTTTAAATACAAATTGTTTACTTTAAGATAATAATAACAATGTGAATTATGAATGTACTATGTTTTCTTATGTTATGTTATGTTGTTAGGTATTCTGATATGTTAGACATAAGTAAAAAAAAAAAAAAAAAACCAGTGCTCCTTAGCGCAAACCAGCACCGCTAGGGGGAAACAGATCAGTTGGGGATATGGTGTTGTATAAGGCCACTATTTGATAATTGATTTGTTGTTTCAGTGTTTGGTGATGCTGTGGCGGCGGACCTGAGCTGGCCAGCGCGTCAGAGCAGGGGCGTTAAGTATCTGTCTGACTCTACGGTGTTGGGATCTCGAGAGAGAAGTCCAGTATTGTCATTCAGGTGCGGTCACAGTCACCAGACCAAGGGTGAGTTGATTATATTTTTTGTAAATCATACAGGGGGTTGTGGCGACATATCCTGGCTGATCCCTTTAGCAAGTATGAATGTGTCAATGAGATTTTTTATGCTTCGGCATAAAATATCTCATTGAGGGGGTATTGTAACGGGCCTATTTTGGGGTAATAAGGCAGTTTGTATTTTTTTTTCATAAAACAATAACATTTTTTGCATATTAGGGACAAACGTATAAACGAAAGGTAAATTTAGTGGTTGCGACGAAAGTGACAGTGGCAGCACTGCATGTGACAATTATTCTGTAATATTTTATAAAACCGACGGAATTGTGCCAAGGTCAACTAATGACACACAAAACCTGTCAACAAATTATGTAACGAACATCAGGCGGACGTTACGTCAGCGCGTTACATAACGAAGAATGTGGGTGCAGCAACGCCCGCAGCTCTGTGACACACAGAGAACAAAGGCAGTCGGAAAATAACATCTGAACACTTCGGACGCAAACAACTGTCGCGTCCGCCCGGCTCGCCTGTTTTTAGGCGAAGTTATGTGTGTTCGCCGGCTGTGCGTAATTTTCGCGCCCGCACCTAAAATGTAAATACCGCAAAACCAAAAATGTAACTAACAGTGAAAAAATGTAACGCAAAACTTAAAGCATATCCAAATCAAGTGAAATGAACAGTTTTCTTGGAATGATGACAGTGGTGGAGATATAAAACTAATCATTAACTGAAACAAACGTGTGTGCGTGGAACAATATGACTTCTTCTGGACAATATGACTAAATCAGCTAAGTAATCTACAATAAAACCAAATTTTCATCTATGGTTTAATTTTTCAAAATTTTAACATTTTCCAATGAAGAGCTCTTAAAATCGGGGAATAGTTATGTGTGTGTGTGTGAAAGCGCTGGTTTTCGTTATGTCGTAGTTGTAGAGAATAGTTGGTATTTATGTTATATCTTAATTTGAAAACTGCTTAAGCAAAATGATCTTTTTTACGAATATCTATTCTTGAATATTATGAAAGTTAAAATGGTTGTGAGCATTATAGAGTAAATAAACCTTTTGTTCATTGCCAATGTGAATTAAATTCATTATTGCAAATAAACCATTCTGATCTCCTGTGTTCGCCTAAAAAGGACCCGAAAATGGTAAGTACACATATTTTTTCACACGTAGTTGGTAACAAGATGGCGCCCGACAAAATTAGACAGTAAAAATTGAATAAAAATAAAATCAATTAATTTTTTTATTTATTATATTAATATGAATAAATCAAAACGTATCAACTGTTTGAGATTTGTGAATAACTGTATGAAATCCAGCAATCAGAGAACATTGAAACATTGACCTTTAAGAGTTAGCTTCTTCATTAACCAGGATAGCGACATTTCCCCAAGGTGAATGTTTTCAGCAAAGCATAAACCAATTTAATGTAATGCAGTGAAGTGAAGAACAAGAGTACGTTGAAGTACTATATGCATTTTTGGATGAATATGGTCTCATCAATGTGGGTGGGCGATTACGTCATGTGAATATACATTATAATAAAAACCATCTAAACATCCAATCTTACTCCATCACAAACATCAATTGACCTACTTAATATTGGAATATGAGCATAAGAGGCAGCTCCATGCACATCCGCAGCACTTACTAACATGTTGAGGAAAACGTTTTGGCCATTAAATGGTTGAAGGGTATGCTTCAGTGTGTGGTGTGTTTTAGAATTATTCCCAAACCATCAGAACAATTAATGGGCAGTTTACCAGCAGTATGTGTTTGTTCAACCAACCAAACCTTTCTATTAATTGTGGAGTGGATTACTAATCCTACCATTCCTACTGCAAACAAGTCGTCTCAGAAAACATAGTACTTGTAAAGCTTATATCTCAGTTTTTGTGCTTAGCCACTAGGGCTGTTTATATAGAACTCATGAAAAATTTATCAACAGAAACTTTCATAGCAGCTCTGAAGAGGTTTATGGCAAGACGAAGAAAACTTGCAAATCTATACTCAGACAATGCAACAACGTTTGTAAGTGGCCACAATGGACTTAATGAACTGAGAAAGTTATTTTTGTCTGCACATCATCAAGAAGCACTTAATATATTTTTAGCACAGGATGGCGTATCATGAAAATTCATTCTTCCCCATACTCCACAATTTGGGGGTTTATGGTAGGCAGCAGTGAAATCTATAAAATTTCATTTAACAAGAGTTACAGGGCACAAAGTATTTATGTATGAAGAGATTACACATTTCTAACACAAATTGAAGCTTGCCTAAATTCCTGAACAATTACTCCATTATCTTCTGACCCTAATGACCTTTCCACACTCACACCTGGTCACTTTTTAATAGGAAATGTTCTTACAGCTCCTGTGGAACCAGACTTGCAGACAGTTCCAGTCAATTGTCTCTTAAGGTGGCAGCTTGTTCAACAAAGATTCCAGTATTGCAGTATCTCAACAGTCTTCAACATCGAAACAAATGGGAAAGTTCATGTAAGAATCTCAACATTGGTGACCTCGTCCACACGTTTAAATGGAAACTAGCACACATTGTTGAACTTCACCCAGGTAGTGACAGGTTGGTGCGAGAGGCAAGTGTTAAGACATCATTCGGAATCTTCAAATGACCAGTTGCAAGACTTTGTTTATTTCTAAGAGACCAGTGACAAAAATTGTCTTTTGTTGTAACTTTTTTTTTTTTTAATTTTGTCATGTTTACTTATTGTATTTTTGTATGTATTATTTAGAATATGGTTGAAATAAAATCCTTCAAGGTGCGGGCATGTTAAGTCTTGTGTTATATATGTGTGTGTACATGTGAGCGCACACATGCGTGCATGTGTATGAGGTCATAATAGTGGGGAGAGTGAATGGCTCTCTCGTAGAAGGTTTAAAGGGATGTGTGTGTGTGTGTGTGTGTGTGTGTGTGTGTGTGTGTGTGTGTGTGTGTGTGTGTGTGTGTGTGTGTGTGTGTGTGTGTGTGTGTGTGTGTGTGTGTGTGTGTGTGTGTGTGTGTGTGTGTGTGTGTGTGTGTGTGTGTGTGTGTGTGTGTTGAACTCATTGAGTTGATATGTTCGTGCTGCTTTGCTGCTTTCATTGTGCAGTGTTTCAGAAAATACACAAATTAAATCATTTTCTTTTCTTTGTGTTTTTGTATACAGTCCACTAGTAAATACATCACATAACACAACAATTGATGGAAAGTGAACTGACAGGCATTGTCAGTCAACAGCATTGTGGATAACCATAGCGACCGAAGACTTCAGTTCTTAATATTGTCAGGATCCATCCAGTCTTGCATAACCGAGAAAACCTCCCACACATCGGCTGAATAGGTCCATGATCACTAGGATTCCCATATTTCTCATGATGTTCTAGGGTATGGGCCCATCGAATCAAGTGCAATGACTTACCAAGGCTGGTTTGGACATCTCCCCGCATACTAGTGTCAGCTTTCTAGTTGGTTGGCTGAGTACAGGAACAGATGGAACATGTCCAGATGTAGCTGGCAATACCCACCTCATGGAATGGCAAATCAGTGACTGGGGCTTAATAATCACCCATTTCTTTAGCCAGTCAGAATTGGCATTAGACTGTCTCATAAGTAAGTCTCTGAGTAACTGTCCCTCCTTACTTATTCACTCTCACTCATAGGACACGCACACACACACACACTTACACGCAAACATTATATCACATGTTCAATATTAGTAAACAGCAGAGTGAAAAAAATAAGAAGTATCTATGATTTGTTACAATCTAAGGGCTAGGGTGACTCAAGCATTTCCTATGTGAGTAGATTATTCCAACATCTGGGTCACCCAAATTATCCCAGGTTGGGGCACTCTGTAAGATTTAATTTTTCTTGGATTTCGTTGTCCATGACGTGTCAATTTATTAACTAAATATAATTATGTCACTACCGACTCGGAACACAAAGTTTTTTATTGGTAAAAACGTAAACGTTTTACAGCTCCTGGTGTTTACAAACTATATTTCTCAGATTGCAACAAATTCTACATAGGCCAGACAGGACGTTTGCTTCAAACAAAGATACAAAGGCACACACAAAGGCACTACACTCCACTACCAAATCCACCATTGCAAACCACCTCATTGAAGCAAATCACACATATACAAACATTGACTTCAACATGGATACTCTACATGTACACACAAAAGGCCGAAAACTAAACACTCTTGAACTACTGGAAATGTACAAACACACAAAAACACATAAAAATGACATCCTAAGTGAACAAATACATTTCAAATCACACGTATTATTCAAACATATCATACCCTACACACACAAAATCGATCCTTCAAAAGTCGACACCATCGCCAAGAACAAGACAGACAGCGCTCCCAGTGGCAGCCTCTGACGAAGCTTATAATAACCGAAAACTGGTTCAGGCTACAAGGTAAAACTTTTATGTTTTTACCAATAAAAAAACTTTGTGTTCCGAGTCGGTAGTGAGATAATTATATTTATTTTTTTATCTGAATAAAATGTCAAAACTAGTACTGAAAGTTGTTTAGCAAAATCAGTTTTATTAAAAAGAGATCAGTTATGGCATTATTTATGTCTGACAGCAAAATCATCCACTGGTTAAGTCTCTTGATCAAATTCCTTATAGACGGAAGCATACGCTGTCAAATTTATATTATTGTCATGTTGTCCACATTACTATTATAGACAGGCTGTATACAGTTTTGTCACACTCTGTGTTTCTCAAATAGTTCTTTTAAGGCAAGGAAATGTCCTTTCACAGAATATATTTGACACAGTCATAGTAATGGCAACTTGTGCATTTCACTACTTTATACAAACTTGTACTTTTCTAATAAATCAAGAAGAGTAGATAAATTTTGAGTTACTATCCTAGTGTCTTTGTTATGTCTATATATCTCATTATTCATAAATGCAAAATAACTGAATATTGTAACGATATTGTTACAAATACAAATATATAAATTTGTTAATTTTGTTTGTGTAAAAAAAAATTTTGTTTATTGTTTATATTTATTATTTTTAATTTATAATTAATTAAAATTAATTAATTAATTATGTTTTGTTGTATTCCGAATCTTTTGTTAATTGTTTTTATTGTTTTATTGCCTTTTCAGTATTTTTAAAATCCTCTCGCCAGTTGATAGAATTGTCTCCAATAACAATCGATTTGTGTATTTTTCTTATTTGGAGGTTATCTTCCTTCGGGTGGTGAGATTCTGGTAGTTAACTCTATTAAATTTACTTATTAAGTTAATTATATTTTAGGAATGAAAAAATGTTCAATTATGTAATATATAAGAAATTTTATTAACAATTATTTATTATTTCGACTCTTTATCGATATATAAATCGATTCTCAGGGTATCGTTAATTCATACAATTATTTATATTAGGATTCTTTTAGCAGTTATTTTAGGTAAAGTCAGAGAAATAGGGTTAAGTTTATAAAGTATAACATTACAAATATATCACCTTAATGATTAAAATACATATATGATAGTTAATATATAATGGTAAGTGAGCAGATTTCAAACCATTCAGTAATAAAGGCCGTGTTGCGTGGTATTGTGGGTAATGAATGATGGCTGCTCCTCGTGTACAGTTGCAAAACGGTCACACCTCGCTGGTTCAAAGTTCAATAAAAGATGCTTTCCCTCTGAATTTTCGTCCTTGTGGCTGCAATTCTTACTTCTTGTATTGGTGGAGTGTCTCTGGTTCAGTGTTAGTGTTGTACTTTGAAAAATAGTGTAGTATTAAGTCAATTTCACTTTTGTCTGTTAGGACGATATTTGCACTTTTGTGTGGTGAAGTATTTTTACTGTTTTAATTGTTTAAATGTTATATTCACTGGTGTTCTGTTCTGTGTAGTACTAATTTAGTGTCTGTAGGTATATGTTCCACTTATTTTCCGTTTAAAAATGTATTTTTACTGAAACTCTCGTTTTTTCACTTTAGGCTTATAAAACATTCGCCATTACGGTAGCAGAAATTAGGTTAAGGTTTACAAAGTACTCGCATCGAGTGTATCATTCAACGTCTAATAATCAACTAATTCACTTCCTTCGTCTTCGGCTAAAGTCTTAGCCAAACCAATCTTATTCAATACATTGTTCCAAATTTATTTGCATCCTGTGCATGTGAGAAAGTTACATTATATAACTGATTATATTTTTGTTATTCTTCAAATTTATTAACTAGTAAATACATAATCTTCTTCTTCAGTTCATTCTGCTTAATTTGATACCAAATAATGTAGTTTTATTAAGTTTTTGATCTAAAATGGTATTTTTTACCTCATTTTGTAATTGTAAGTTTTAAAATCACTTCCTGTCCTTGTCTTCCAAATGATGCCATTTTACAAGTTATATTAATGATTATATTAAATCACAGATTGCAATAAAAGGTTTATCTTACCTTAATTTCTTGCAATTAGATTAATTGGTTATGTTTTAAAATATTATACAGTAATATATGACTCCCCTCTCTAAATTTTGAGTTTTTACATTTCCATTTTTAACAATAATTCTGGCTATAATTTTACAAAATCTTCCTTAACTATATTTCCAATTACATGACTTTATTACTGATTTACCTTATATAAATTCCTTCAGTTTAATTGTTTTTCTGTACTTATTTTCTCAGTTTTGATGATGTTTAGTTTTTAACATTTGGCCTAGATTTCTAACAGTTTTTTCATACAAAGTTTTTTAAATAATACATATTGATTTATATGCTCTCTGACTTTCATTGCTATTGTGACATAAATTAACATTTTCTTATTGTAAACAAAATAACAATTAGTATATGGTTCATACTATTAATACCTAACACCTAATTCAAATTAACATTTGTCTTTCCAAAATCAGACATTTTATACTTAATGATTAACAATAATACATAATAAATATTTCATAAATAAAGAATGTTAGTGGTTCTGACATTTTTAAATTTGCTTATTTCTAATACCTTATTCTACATAAACAAAACATAATTATTATAATCTTATACTCTATTTCTTACTAAGATTCTACTTTCAGTTTTTATCTGTTTTTATATTTATGGGGTAATGACTCTTTGTCACTTCACTGTTATTATGTATGCCCTGCTCTTGTTTTATTTTTGTCATTCTAATGAATGTTATATAAAAAGAGTGGCAGTTATCTAAAAAACACATGTATTATCGGTCATGATAATACTTTATTTACATTATTCATGAACACAAATTAAAGCACTTTAAAGTTGTAATATTTCACCATCTACTTAGTTTGTGAACTTCAATATTGAAACATAAGGTTTATTTTCTATGACACTAAAACTTGCACTGATTCTCTTTTTATTCCTTGATTTTATTTCTAAATAGTTACATAGTTCTACTAAAATCAATAAATCTATTTATAGAATATAATGAAGGTTTGTTTTTTGGTATTATATCATTATCTCACATTGGTTCACTTTCAATTCTTACTCTATACACTTTTTGGCTTACATCTATTTTACATGTGGTTTTTACATTTGATATTTTGTTATACTTTCCTTTATTATTATTATATTTATTAGTTTATTTTGGGGTTTGGATTTGTTTTTATAAGAGCACTCCTTCTTCTTGTGGATGCTGTCTTGTTCTTGTTTCTTCATTGATCCCTTCTGTTCTTCTTGTTTCTTATAAAATCATTTCCTTCATCTTCTTGTGGATATCATCAGGTTTTGTGTTTCTTCCTCACCTACTCTTCTTGTTTCTTACAACATATTTTCTTTTCTTGTTGTGGGTTTAGTCATTTTCTGGGTTTCTTCCTTACCTACTCCTATCCTACCTGGGTATTACCTTTTTTCATATTTAGTTTTTAAATTTATGTTGATGATTCATCACTCATTTTAATCTTAGTTTTACATGAACTGTTATTTTAATCTATGTTTGTACTCCACGGTGGTTCTTAATTAATTTATTTATTTTGCTTTCTCGGATTTAACAATGTTATTATTTTATTTTTATGATCATTTTACCTTTCATTTTTATGGGCTTATCTGTCATGCTACAATATTATTGAACAGCTAATGGTTTTTCAGTAATCTGGATTTAGGAAATTGCCACTGTTTGGAGCTAGACATCTTGCCCCATTAATCTGTCAGATTTGTTCCTGAAACTCTTCATTAATTCAGTTTAAAACCTGAATAGACATTAGACATGAAATCAAATGATTGGCTCAGTAAACCAAAGAGATAATCTTGCAGATGCTTTGGTAATTACATTATTTTTCCTTTGGAGAACAGTTAGTCTATTAGAGAACTTTTTCTATTATGGACAGGATGTGTCAAAGAACAAAGCTACATTAAGCATTGAGACAATGCGAGCTACGTCAACTGTGAAACAAAATTGTAGAAGTTTGTGAGAAGTTTTGTGATAATATGTTGAAAGATTGAAAACTTGCTGTTTAAGATTACTTCATCAGAGAAAAATTTATGGCACAATTGTGGTAAAATTCAGCTCCTCTGTGTTCACCTAACTTTTTGTGCATATTCTGTCATTGAAGAATAATGTTAAGCTTAATAGGCTTACACAATAAATTTTTTTTACCATTTTACTGTTTTGCGAATACAGAATATAACACAACCCAATGCCTTATTTTTGTCTCCAGGAAATATGGTCACCATTGGATTGACTAACATAGGAAGCATTTCTAATACTTAATAAAAAGACAGCACACTCTACTTAAGCATGTGCTTATTCACAACATGTTATATAAGTCACAGTCTGCTTCTCTAAAACCTGAAGTTTGAATCTATCATTGCACGAGTGAACTGTTCTTTAAGAGCATACTTCATTTTCAGAACTTTTTACAAGTGTTTTACTTCCATGTTCCATAAGGAAATGGAAGTATGGTGATGCCAAAAAAATCATGTTCGAGATAAAGACTGATTCTGATTGTACTACCCTCAAAACATGAAGAAAAGTCATTTTTTGAAATGTGTGTGTGTGTGTGTGTGTGTGTGTGTGTGTGTGTGTGTGTGTGTGTGTAGAAGTTTTTTCTATGGTAAATTATAACTTCCGCAAATTCAAACAGAATCAAATAATTTTTTGCATACGTGCCTGAATGTAGAGGACTCAAGGCCTATTGATTTTGGTGAAGATCGGTTAAGGGGAAGGATAGTTCACCTGCAACATTTTATGTTTTAACAAGAGTAATTTTTTCTATGGCGACGATAACTGCCCCAAATTCAAATAAGGTTTTGCATATTTACCTGAGTTATAGAGTTCTCAAGGTCTATTGATTATTTTTGTGAAGATCGGTTAAGGGGAAGGGGTAGTATACCTGCAATTTTTATGTTTTAACAAGAGTAAAGTACTTCATTTTGATAAATAAAGTTTCCTGAAAGGAAGGTCATAATAATCCACTGTAGAAAGGTAGATGAAATATCTATAAATGAAAAGGGTAGTTGAAGAGGGAGGGGGTAATTTTCTATAAATGAAAATGATAGTTGAAGCGGAAGGGGATAATTTTTTATATGTATTCTATGTTATTGGCAACAAAGAAAAAGTTTGTTGTTAAAATTCCTTCCCAGGCTGTTTGGCCATGGACCAATATTTTCTGCAAAACCAGACGTTTCGGCAGTGCAATTGACTGCCATCATCAGTGAAAATTGAGTGCACTAACGTGAGGTGGTATATGTTAGTGACCACAGTACTGTGGTTAAGGCTGAAGAAAGAAAGCAGAAAGAAGTAATTTCTATGGAAATATTTCATCTCGAAAATGATTAAAATATAAATCCTAGAACATGGAAGTCATGTATGGTTTTCAATACCGATTTTTTAAATTTCCTCTGATACATGTATCTGTGGACTGGTGTATTTTATTTTTTGTTCTTCATAAAATAGTTTTTGTGAATGTAATTTTCAGCCATTGGATTTTCATCCTATTAAACTGCTACCCAATCTTGAATAGAAATTCATGAGGTTATGGAGTTTGTTTGGAAAGTTGATTTAATCATAGTGATACTTTAATTATAATTATAATTTATGACTCCAATTACTAAACTAACATGTTTTGTTTATTTAAAGTATTATAGAATGTTACACATTTTTTACTGACAAAATAGTTTAAATTAAGATAAAGTAATGAACATTTGTGTTGTCATGTTTATCAAAACAAATAAAGGGGTTGGATAGCAAAAATATGTAAGTTCTGATGTTGGGATAAGAACTGACATTAGGTTAACTGATAAGGTTTCAATCAGGGTATTATATATTGCTTACAGATTATACTATCATCTTTATATATAAAAATTCAGCCTGCGTATGTTTGTGCTCGCAAAACTTGAAAAGTAGTCGGTCGATTGACTTGAAATTTTGACACAACGTTGCATTCGAATACGCGCGTGTTTTCGAAAATCGAATTCATTTCTTTCGTTTCTTTCCAGTTGATCGTCATCTGTGTTTTCGCGGGCTATAGTACGCATTTTACGAGTTGAAGAAGAAGAGAAAAGTTGTTGTTTTCATTCACATTGATGTGCATAATCAATCGTTGGAAGTGATTTGATTATCTGGGAAGTGATTTGATTATCTGTTTTCAAAAAACGAAATGTGAGTTAATTTGATACCGAATGTTGTATTCAATTCAATTCATTTGTTTTGTTTTGGAAATGATTTAATTAGCTGTTTTCGAAAATCAAAATGTGAGTTACTTTGATTTTGATTGTTACATTCAATTCAATTCATTTCTTTCGTTTTTTTCCAGTTGATCGTCGTCTGTGTTTTCGCCAGCCATAGTACGAGTTGAATCGAGAAGAAGACCCGCACTGATCAAGAATGTTTAGACGATAATGAACGTGTTAGAGTCAGAACTTCTCAAAGGCGAGCAGAAGAATCGGCAGATCAGCGGGAAGAAAGACTTGAAGTCTTACGAGTTGAATCGAGAAGAAGAAGAGCAGCACAATCGTCTCAACAACGCCAAGAACAATTAGATCAACAGCGAAGACGTATGCAGTTGCAATATCTGAATGATCGAGCTTCATATCACCGAATTGCTTTTTCATACGAATCGGATATTCAATACAATACCTCATGTAAATTCGTTCAAATCGGAAAAAAGGACAAAGTTTGTCCGCACTGCACAGCAATGGAATTTAAAGGAGAAACCCCGGGAATGTGCTGCGCGAGCGGAAAAGTGAAGCTACCTGAACTTGAGCAGCCAAAAGAACCACTTAAAATTTGTTAAATGGAATTACTGATGATTCAAAACATTTCCTCAAAAACATCAGAAATTACAATTCCTGTTTTCAGATGACTTCATTCGGCACTAACGTTATAGCAGAGCATTTTATGCCGACATTTAAAATTCAGAGACAAATTTACCGCAGAGCTGGCTCTTTGCTTCCTTTTCCCAGCAATAACCATAAAATTTTCCAAATCTACTTCATCGGAGATGAAAATGACCAATTGAATGCATGCTGCCAAATCTCTACTGGAATCAGAAGGCATATTGTTGAGTCATTGCAAAAAATGTTACATGACAACAATAATTTAATTCGGATTTTCAAAAATGCGATTGATCTCATGCCATCAGACAGCCATAGAATTGTTATTCGTGCTGATCAAACACCAGCCAGTGAGCATGTCAGATGATATAACGCGCCAACAATTGATGAGGTAGCAATTGTCATGGTTGGAGAAGAATTTCATCCTCGCGATATCGTTTTGCAGAGCAGAAATGAGCAACTACAAAGAATTGCTGACACTCATAGATGCTACGATCCATTGCAATATCCAATTATGTTTCCTGACGGTCAAGATGGTTATCATTTCAACATCAAAATGATAAACACAGTCACAGGTGAACACACAGGCAAAAAAGTTAGTTCAATGAATTATTATTCCTATCGGATTATGGTACGTGAAAATGAAGATAACCATATTCTGAAATGCCGTCAGCTCTTCCATCAGTACATCGTCGATATGTACACGAAAATAGAGTCGGAACAACTACTATTCATTAGGCTCAATCAAAAGAAACTGAGATCAGAAGAATATATACATTTGAGAGACGCAATTAGTAATGATGGTGATATAAGTAACATACGAAAGATCACCATATTACCTGCCACATATACTGGTAGTCCGCGAAAACCCAACATGTAACATTTCAGAAACATCAACTGGAATGGGAAAGGTTCTTCAGGCGTGCAAAATCATTGTATGGGATGAGTGTACAATGGCTCACAAGAAGTCATTGGAAGCATTAGACCATACATTGAAAAACTTGTGAAATAATCAGGTTCCATTTGGTGGAGCATTGGTGTTACTATCCGGTGACTTCAGGCAAACGCTTCCAGTTATACCTCGCTCAACACCAGCTGATAAATTGCATGCCTGCTTGAAATATTCAACTTTTTGGAGCACAGTCAAAAAAATGCATTTAACAACAAATATGAGAGTTCAGCTTCAAGCCGATCCAACAGCTGACATATTTTCAAGACAATTACTCGAGGTCGGTAACGGCACTGTACCTCCAAATCCAGAAACAGGAAAAATCACCTTCCCATCTAATTTCTGCAACATCGTGAATTCAAAAGAAGAATTAGTAGACAAGGTTTTCCAAAGCATCGAAACAAATTATCGAAATCACGCATGGTTGATCGGAAGAGCCATTCTAGCGGCTAAAAATGTCGACGTACACGATATGAACAACATCATTCTAAACAGAATCACAGGTGAAACAGTGACATACAAATCCATTGACTCCGTGATGAACCAAAGTGAAGTAGTGAATTTTCCAACGGAATTTCTTAATTCTCTTGATGTTCCCGGATTACCGTCACACATTCTGAATTTGAAAATTGGAGTGCCAATTATATTACTCCGAAACATCAATCAGCCAAAGTTATGCAATGGCACACGATTAGTAGTTAAAAAATTGATGAACAATCTAATTGAAGCAACAATTCTGATTGGACCTCATAAAGGTGAAGATGTACTACTTCCACGAATACCACTCATTCCGACCGACATGGCGTTCGAGTTCAAACGACTTCAATTTCCAATACACCTTGCGTTTGCTATGACTATCAATAAAGCGCAAGGGCAATCTTTGCAAGTGTGCGGTTTGAATTTAGAAAACGATTGCTTCTCTCATGGGCAATTATACGTCGCATGCTCCAGAGTCGGTAAACCGTCTGATCTTTATGTTTATGCAGAAAATGGACAAACAAAAAATGTAGTCAATCCACTAGCTTTACAATAAAAAATGATTTTCTGTGAAAAACATCTTTTTTCTTCCTTTCCTTTCATTCCACAGCATAGCCACAGCAACGCAAGGCAGGGTATTGAATTGAATGATGTGTTTTCTCGGTGAATCTATGTTCACTAGAATACTTTTATTTACTTTCCCATTCATTTAATATCAGACTGAGCCACAGCAAAGCGTGGCCGGATTTAGCTAGTATTATATATTAAATAATTCTATAAAAATCCATGATTCTGAAATAATTAACTAGATATGAAATTTGGATGCTTTACTAATAAACTATAAAGTAAATATAAGTACATAAAATAAAAGCCAATTGTACATATTTGTTTTCCAAAAATTGTATAACGTGTAGGAATTTAGTAATAAAACTTCTTTTTGCAACTTCAAAGTAGTTTAAGAGCGTAAACACTTGTTTTCGCTATTCAGTAAACATTTGTATGTAAAGGAAATCAAGTGCCATAGAAATATTAAAATCTTTTATTTCAAAAATAGTATTAAAACATTTTATAGTACATGAAATAATATAAATTAAAACAAACTTACAGAAGATTAAACAATTTGTAAGTAGAGTATTTGTTTTAATACCACCAGCAGGTAGTTGGCATTAATAATAAAGTAAATGACATCACACGATGATAAGAAGAATGTGTATTCTTTTTCTTTTTTTGAGTGATAAGTGTAATTTTTCTAAGTGTGAACAGGGATATACTACATGTACTTACAGAGATTAAAAGTTTTCATTATCATATCATAGTATTAATTTTGTCATAGTTTCTGTTTACAGTTCCTTTTTATATGTATTATATAATTGTGATGTCATGAAAAATATTATTTGTAATTTTTTCAAAATGGAATTCTAATTTTTCAGCTGATTTGAAAACCAGTTACTGTTAAATGTTTTTATTTAAATACAGATCTCTTCTTATACATTTAAATAACAATATGAAAATGGTGCACTTAAATTTTATGTAGTCGTAGTTTTAATTTGTTTTGTTCTCTGAACATTCAGAAATTCTTCTAGTTTCTTTTTAATATAGCTAAATTTACTTTATATTAATAAAGTAATCCCTTTATAACTTAAATTTGTTTTGAGTACTATCACAGAGCGGCGTTTTTGCATCTGATACATAAACCCCGTGTTATGTACAAAGAAGCTGAGAATATAAAAATGGGAGCACATTCTAGGCTTTAATAATAATAGCGTAAGAGTATATGCAAAACAAAACAAATGATATTTGGTCTCCATGGAATTGCAGTTGTTTATAAGCAAACAGAAATATCTACATGAAAAACAAAATAACCATACTAATTTTAAGAGTTGATTAATTCAGAAAATTTACTCATTAATAAGTACAGATAACATGTAAATTTGAATTTCACAACCAACTTTGTTGATTTAGCTTTAATTTGTATACTTGTCTATACCTGGCTAAGTTTAAACTGACTAGAAATATTATTTACTTTGTAGCTTTAAACAGTTCTTATATTCAAGTATTTATATAATATATACAGTAGATAACCTACATAAAATAAAATTGTCAGTGCTACTTCTGATTTGCATCAACTTAGCCATTTTTAAAACTGCTTTTGTTTAAATTGCCAACCCTTCATCATATTCATCTGGTTCTTCTTCATCTGCTGGCAGTTCTTCTTCTGCTGGTACTGATTCTTCAGATTGTTTTGATTCTGTTTGATCTGCATGTCCTGTTTCTTGTGGCTGATTTAGCAGCGTTCCTTGTTTAGCATTTGTTGTGTTCTGTTCTTCAGCAGCAAGGGAAGATGGTTCTAAAGATTGGTCTTTTTTAACTTCATTAACAACTTCTTTTATTTGTTCCACTATTGTTTTGTTTGCTTCTTGTTCTTCTGTTTTTTTAGCAACAGGCACATTAACACCTCTTGGAGTCTGTTTCTTTTTTGGTCTTACTTCTTCAAAGACAACACTTTCTAACATTTTTTCTTCTTCCACAATTTCCTGCTGTTGTTTTTGCTGCTGATATTCTTTGAAATGTTGTAGTTCTTCAAGAGGAAGTTTTACATAAACAAATTTCCGTGGATTACTTTGTGCAGCAGGGATACTTTCACTGACTTCTTCTTCTACTTTTGTTGCTTTCGTTTTCTTTGCTTTCTTAATTTTAATTTTTGGAGTTTCCTCTTCTACCGGTACCTCCTTCTCTTGTGTGTATTTAGTTTTCTTGGACTTCATTGTAGGGTCTTCACCTTTAATTTTGTTTACCTTGACTTTTTTTGAAGATTTTAGTGGTTTCTCATCTAAAGTTTCTTCAACTGGTTCTTCTTCGTACACGTCTTGTGCAGTTTTAGCTTTTTTTAATTTTTTTATTTTCACAGGTTCCTCTTGTACACCTTCTGCTTCTGCAGTTTTTAAATACTTTTTACTTTTCTTAATCAGCTTCTCTTGCGATTTCTTTTTCTTGGACGCTTTTGAACTTTTTACATTTTCTTCAGCAGGTTCTCCTTCAATTCCTTCTGCTTCACTTTGTTCTTTTTCTTTTCTGTAAAGAATTAATTATATAATATAGTGATGACAATACATAAAAAGAAGATTGAGGTGTGGGAGAAAGAAATCACTTGTAGATATAGTAAATATTCTCAAACACTTGTTGGCAACATTGAGGAACCCAGAAAATACACATTATACTTTTAACCATAAGATTGCATAATATTGTGTACAAAAATGTACGCTGTAAACCAGTGGCATGGTGCCCACGTAACCGCTGTTGCCGGCAGCAACAGTACAGGAAATGAAATAAAATGAATGATATCACACAGTAAACACTTTAGTTATTGAACAGTTTGAAATGTAAATGATATTAGTAGAGAAACTTGATGAAAAGCTTAGAACTGCTTTCGAACTGATGGCACTTGCACCATCATTTTAATATTGTGTTGCCTGCCCAGATATCAGCAATGCTTTACTGCATATGGTCATTGATGCTGTTACTACAGTGACAAGGGGGAGGGGACACACTTGTCCGTCCAATGTGTTGTCACTGTATAAACCGGAAAAACGCTCAGTTACCAGCTTGTTCATTTTCAGAACTGTAGTGTACCAGTTACTGCGCACCAATTTCTATTTTGTTCTTTTAGTTGTGTGTTTCTCTGGTTTTCTTCATTATTTTTAATTCGATTATTTGTATTATAAATTATTTGGTGTAAGTACAATAGGGTTGGATTCCATTGAACTGGGACTCTATTCTTCTGCCAGCTCAAGATAGAAAATACACTAAACAAAGTTTTGGCTCTAAATGGAATACTAAAAGGAATATGAATATTTGATATTAAAAAAAAAATTGAATGACGCTAGGTTTTAGACCTAAGTCAACCAGCAACAGCTGTTATGTACCAACGCAATGCCACTGCTGTAAACTAAATTAGATTAAAGTTGTCACAAATGCAAAGATGTTTACTATAAACATTTGTTTGTCAGTAACATTTTTAAAAGTCTATCAATTATTATTAATTCATTTTCTAAAAACTGTTTTTTAATAAACAATAAACTAATCATTTTTATATTTTAATAAACTATTTATCAACAGGATATGTGGCATTATACACACCAGTTTTCTACATTTTTTCTTTACGTAAGAAATGATTTTGTTTCAATAATATATATATATATATATATATATTATATATATATATATCAGTTATAATAATTTAATATCTTTTTAAAATATAATTATTATAAATAAATAATTATATGTTGTTCAATAACAATATTTATAACAATTAAATTTTTTTGTAACGAATTGAAAATAGTATAATATTTTCTAACATAGAATACCTGAATTGTATAATGTAAATTAAAAAAAAAAAACAGTTTGCTTGTAGTGTGAAATACATAATCAACAGCACAGTTATTTGTAATAATCATATGATCTAAGATCCACCACTCTTACCATGTGATATGCTAGTAACATGTTCACTACTACATTGCCTCAACTAAGATTGTAGATGGGTATACATTTGTTAAATGGAATCTGCAAAGACTCTGGATAGCAAATATCAACAATTAAGACCAAGGTGATGGCTTTTCATGGAAATCCTGTATGGGCAAAAATTATTATAGATGGTACTGTCCTGGAACAAGTTAGCAGTTTTGAATAACTGGGCTACAGTGTGTCTTATAATGCAAACAACGACGTTGTGAATAAGTTGCATAAGTTCAACCTTATGTGCGGTGCCATTAGCCAAACCCGTAAGTCAGCAAGTAAAGGAACACGCCTAAAATTCTACAAGGTGATGGCTCTTCCCACACTTCTTTATGGGTCTGAAAATTGGATTTTAATGAAAGGCCAAGCCAATCACATCCAAGCGCGCAAAATGAGAGTTCTCAGGGGCATGGCAGGGTGTACTCTCCATGATCATAGAAGAAACACAGATATACAGCAGGAACTGAAGATTATGAGTATACTCGACAGGATCGGGAAGTATCGGTTGAATTGGTGGAAACATCTTTGCCGAATGGATGACTGGCGCATCCCCAAACAACTCTGGAACTATAAGCCGAGGGGATGGAGAGGTGTGGGACGTCGGAGGAAGCGCTGGAGTGACCAGCTCTAATCTTTGCCTATTTGAGACCAGAACAAACCATCCTTGGTTTCATTCTTGAAGGTGATGATGATGATGATGATGATGTAATTTACTTCATTTTTGACATAATCACTGCCATTGTTGAATGACAGTCTCAGAACCAAGTTTTCTATCCTTGAGCCCCAGTTTGAAGCCTGCCGTAATCCTTTGAACCATGTCATGACATTGTCTTTTATCTCATCATCATCTTTCAACTTTTTCCAGTCACACCAGTAACTTGTACTTTACTCGCGTGAAGAAATAAGTGAAAATTCACAGCTATCAACTAGTACAAGGGTGATGTATACAGTAGGAAATCAAACATTGTCATAGAGTAAGCATATGCCATGTGCTGCATACCTCTCATATTGTTTTGAATGGGCTGTCAAAGATGTCACAGTATATCACTATATACTTCAGCAGTAAATATGGAACAAGTGAGGCAATTTTGGCATTAAGACAGATAATAGGAAAATGACTGAGGAAAAACAAAGCAACATTTATAGTCTTTGTTGACTTAGAAAAGTTCTTTGATAATGTTAAATGGAACAAGCAGTTCAGTATTCTACACAAAACAGGAGTGCCCTACAGAGAATGAAGAGTGATCCAGAATCTTTAGCACGAGACAGGCATAGTTCGATGTGGAAACCATCAAGAGGAGGCGAACATTGAGAAAGGAGTAAGACAGAGATGTTCTTTATCTCCATGTTTGTTTAACTTGTATATCCAAGAAGTGATCAGTAGAGTAAGAGAAGAGACCCGTCTCGAAGTAAACATACACGGGGAAAAAGTGGACATGCTTAGGTTTGCAGATGACATAACAGTGACTGCAGAGAGCAATGAAGATCTACAAAATATTCTTGACACAATGGATCAGCCTAAAAATAAGAAAGAATCTAGTAAAGACATAAGTGTGGAGTGTTGCCCTATACAGGAGTGAATCTTGGACAATTGGAGAAAGTGACAAGAAAAGACTCCAAGCATTTGAGACCTGGTACTACAGAAGTATATTCAAGATAAGCTGGATGGAGAAGATCACGAATGAGAAAGTCTTTAGAAGAGCTCAGGAGGAAAAGAGCTTTCTACAAAATTTTAAAGGCAGAAGAGCTAAGTTTATAGGGCATATACTACGACACAATTGGTTGGTTAAGTGAATAATAGAAAGAACAATTGAAGGGAGGAATCACAGAGGATGACCCCATTTACACTTATGGTCGATATGAACTGCACATCATATTGTGAGTTGAAAAGAAAAGCAGAGAAGCATGAAGAATGGCGAGCTGCTGCCAACCAGCCTATGGGCTGCTAACCTAGAAGAGAGAGACTTCAGCAGTAACCGTTTTGCCATCTGGTATGAAATCAACCAGCAGAAAACCTCTCCAGTCCTAAAAAATAAAGACATTTATATGATGTTTGGGGGAATTCTCAGACAAATTTTGATTTTGGAAGATGCTGTACAGAACCATTTCAATGTTGTTTCAGTTCAAGAGTATAATGGTAAATCCATGTTTCTTGCCCAGTTACAATAAACACCAGGAACTCGCCTGCTTCTTGTTCTTCTTGTAGAAACAAGAGCATGAGAACTTATTGGTTTATCATATGCTCATCCATTAACATTTTTAATACCCAATGGACAAAACATTTTTTATAGCTTAACTTTGTTTTTACAGTGTCATGAAACATAGATCTTCAGAAATTAATTTGTGATTATTTCACTTTCAAATGTTATCTCCACAAATGATTTATTTAGTTTTGTGTAAAAGTCACTAGACACCAGTTTCAGGCAACAGAAGAAAGCCAGCATGCTGTTCCTTTATTCATCATGAATGTCAGTCCTTTCTTCCAAGAATTCACAGCACCACTTTGAGATAATTTGCTGATGAGCCATCATGTCACCATAATCAGCTCTGTTTTGTCTATGAATTTCTGTAGAGAATTCACTTTTCTTTTTTAATTTAGAAAATGTAGACTCTTTCCAATGACTATATTGAGGAGCTCATACAGAAATGGAAGATTGAAGTCCATCAGGGCATAAAAAGGAATTACCACTTAAATGTTTTGCTGTATGTGGATGATGTGGTTATACTACAAAATAATGAAACAGACTTACAATGCTCTGTGTACAGACTACATAAACTGGGATGACAATACAAAAACCTAAAGATATATCTACTAACAAAACAAATGTACACTCAAAGATTATGATTGAGGATAAAGTATTGGAACATACTTCAAATTTTAATTCAATTTTAGGTTGTGATATAAGTTTTGATGTTGACAAAGATGTACAAATAAAGTCAACAGACTTAAACACATATGTGTAACTATAAATAGAACACTGAAAAATAAAATGAGACGTGAGACAAAATTAAAATTCTACAAAACAATGGCTGTTCCAGTGCTATTATATGGCAATAAATCCTGGATTACAAAACAAAGAGATAAAAGCAACATACAATCAACAGAGTTGAGTTTTTTAAGAAGGGTTAAAGGATGCACAAGAAGGGATCATATAAAAAATGAATATATATGGGAAGAATTAAGTATGTATAATCTAAATGAGAACACTTATCTAAAAATGAACTTTTTCTTGTGAAACTTACTGTTTTTTGTTGGACGCGTTTCGGCGTACGTATCTGCCTGCCATCATTTTGTAACGGTTGTTGTGTGAAAGGTGTAGTGGGGGTGGTGTGTGGAGGAAGGGGATTGGCGCGGGGATTCAACTTTATGTTTGTTTTTTGTAAAATTGTGTCAAAAAGTGTATGTGATTTATATTGTAATTGATCGTTAAGTATGTTGTTTGGTTGTGTTGTGTGGTGTTTATATATTTCGTATTGTTCAGTTGTGTTGAATTTTTGACCTTTAGGTAAGTAATGTAAAATTTTAAGATTAATGTCTATGTTGGTGTAACTGTGGTTTTCTGTGTGTATGTGTGTGGCAAGTGCGGAGTGTATATTGTTGTTGGTTAGAGCTAAAAGCTCTTCAAAAAAGTGTTCAGAATAACGGGATGAAAAAGATCTTCCCTTCTGGCCTATGTAGAAACTATTGCAGTCATTACAATTTAATTTGTAAACACCTGTTTTGTTATATTTGTCTATGTCTGTGTTTGTAATATTGATGTGTTTTTTGATGGTATTGGTTGTTCTGTATGCTATTTTGTATTTGTGTTTTCTGAATGTGTTGGCGATTTTGTGTGTGTAGGAGTTGTGGTATGTGAGTGTGATGTATTTATTGTGTTGTGTGTTGATGGTATTTTGTGTTTTGTTGTTTTTGTTTTTGATGCGTTTGTGTAGTCTGTTTATTAAATTAGGGTTGTAACAGTTTTTGATTGCTATGTATTTTATTGTGTTGAGTTCGTCGGTGTAATCTTGTTTATTTAAGGGTATTTTAGTTAGTCTATGGAGCATATGGTTGAAGGCCGCATGTTTATGTTGTGTTGGGTGGTTTGATGTGTTGTGTATAACCATGTCAGTTGTGGTTGGTTTCCTGTATATTTTGTACATGTGTGTATTGTTAATTGTTAGGTCTAGAAAATTTATACTATTGTTTTGTTCAATTTCCAGTGTAAATTTTAATTTGTGGTGTATAGTGTTTATGTATTTGTGGAAGTTTTCAACTTGTCTTGTGTTGCCTTTGAATAAAAGTAATATATCATCTACATACCTGTGCCAGTATATAATTTTGTTAGTGTATTTGTTGTTGTTTATTATGTGGTTCTGTTCTATGTTGTGTATATATATTTCTGCTAGTATTCCTGATATGGGGGATCCCATCGGGAGACCTTCTGTTTGTGTGTATATCTTGTTATTGTATGTAAAGTAATTTTGTTCAGTTATTAGTTTGGTAAGTGTGATGATTTCTTGTATGTGTGTTTCAGGTGTGTTGTTTTGTCTGAGTAGTTGTTCTAGTGTTTGGATGGTTTCTTTGATGGGGACATTAGTGTATAGATTGGTTATATCAAAAGATGCCAGAGTTGAGTTATGTGGGATGTGGATGTGTTCAGTTTTCCTGACTAGGCCGATGTTGTTTTTGATAGATGTGTTGTTACTGAGATTAATATTTTCTCTGATTATTTTGTCTAGTTGTTTTGCGATTTTGTGGGAGGGTGCCTGTGTGTTGTTTATTAATGGTCTGATGGGAATGTTAGGTTTATGTATTTTTGGTAATGCATTTAGAGTAGGGGGGTTAGGTTTTATTTGTTTAAGGTATTTGGCGCTTTCTGGTTTGATTATATTTTTTGTGTTGTTTATAAATTTGTTAATCTGTTTATGAAATTTTAGTGTGGGGTCTTTATTTATTTATTATATACCAAGGTAACGTTAGCGTCATAATGGACAAACACCAATTAAACACTAAAATCGAAAATTTCTTCAACGAAAATGATATAACGGAAATAAATAAAGAAATAAAGAAATGAATAATTGTATTTCTTGTAGTAAGTACTGGGTGAAATACAAACACACATATACAAGGATATAAACATGAAATGATAATAATAATAATTTAATTTACAAAAATGGTTGTAGCAGTAATATCTAGTCATTTGTCTTGGAAGCGTAACTGACGGCCTGTTATGATTTAAGAAAATAAACACTTGCATTGTATATCACATAGCAATACTAATCAGCAACAAATTATTTATTACTTTTAACGCATTTTTAGCAATCTTTTATTAGTTGATTATAGGCTCTTAGGTACAAGTTATGTTATATGATGTTTGTTAAACGTGGATTGTATTATATATAACTGTGTGTTTGTGTTTTCTTGGCTCCCAGATAAACAGCACTAATGACACCAACACTGAAATAAGAAGAAGAATATATCTCACAAATAAAACATATTATGGATTATAAAAGCACCTGAGATCTAGCTTCATCTCAAGAAGCATGAAATACAAAATTTACAAAACACTTATCAGGCCAGTGCTGACGTGCATCAGAAAGCTGGAGAATGACAAAAAATAGCAAGAGACTTCTAGGTTGCTGTGAAAGACAGAGTCTAAGAACAATATTTAGAGTACTACAAGAAAATGGAATGTGGTGCAGGCGCTATAATTATGAACTATAACATCTTTACAAAGAGCCGGACATTGTCAGGATAATCAAAGTATATAGGCTAAGGTGGGTTGGACGCATAGAGAGAATGGAGGAAGGACAGCCTACAAAACGTATTTTCTACCAGAAACCAATGGGTAGTAGAAAAAGTGAATACCCCGAAGTATATTCAAAGACCAGATAGAGGAGGACCTCAGAAAGCTGAACATAAGAAACTGGAAAGCCAAAGCACACAATAAGGAAGAATGGAATCGACTCTTGGTGCAGGCCAAGACCCACCAAGGGTTGTAGAGCCACGGTTGATGATGATGATGATGATGATGATATTCCTCATATATCTTTTATTAATTATGTATTTATAATCAACTTTATAATTTATATATTTGAAACATTTTATCTTTTTATTTTTCAATAACTATATATTGGGTTTTCTTGGCATTTCTATAATTAAAAATATTTAAAATACCCTTTAAGTTTAAGAGATAGATAAAAATGTATAAAATGTATAAGTATTATAAAAATGTAAATAAAATGTAAATTTACATGTAGAACATTTGATGTGGTGAATATATGAACAACCTCTGAAACAGGTAGAGAAAAAATCCAGTTACTTTACTCAACTGAATATAAAATCTAATAAATGATTACTAAGCTCTCTCTTTTGCTATTGGCATCTGAAATATTAATTTTACTAGGTGGTTATATTAATAAAACTTAATATAAATTTCAGGGATGAATTGAATTTATTTAAAATGAACAAAGCAACCATTTGTTCATTATATAGGACTACAATTACGATATTACCATGAGTTTCATTTTATTATCTCACAATAGTTATTAAAATCAGAAACTAACTTAGCACTGCTTAAAAATCATCCGAAACTCTAGTCTGAATTACCTTTGCTTTGTAACCCCCCCCCCTTCCATACAAAATTGTTCCTTCGAGCTTTCTGTTTTCAGTATTTTTCTTTAAGTCCAAGTTTGACACCAGGGCGATCAAAGGGGCATGGATACAAAACTTTTATCCTCAAAGCATTAATATGTTTTAATTAATATACTACTCTTGTGATTCAATCTTATTCTCTTCTGATTTTAACCAAATAAACTAAAATAGTTCATTATTAGATGTTTTGACAAACTTTATTTTAATTGAATTGTGTTGACAATGCCAATAAATTTACTTTAGAATCTACACTTACTTTAATGATTTTGCTTTTTTTGCTGCATCCGTTTCATCAATGAGAACTATCAGTGCGATTATCACAACTCCTAAGAATATCAGACAACCAATGCTGTTGAGTAAAAAATATATTGATTAATATCCAGAGCCACCATGTTGGATTTATAGTTTAAAATAATTTAATAGTGAGTTAAAGCTAAATAATTAAATTGTGGTTACTTATTAAATTAATACTTACTTTCAAATGTATATTCAATCACTTTCAACTATATTGCTTATCTTATCTATATTGATCATTTCTTTATATAAATTTCTCTTTTAGCATACAATTTGAAAGACTAACATAAAAAATATAAAATGGAATAATAACAGTCTTTCATTACATTTAATTTTATAAATAATTAGATAGGTCCATTTCATTATAAATAATAAATGTAATATATACATTTATATATATCATTTACTACATAAGTAACTCGATGTTTCTTGCAGTAATTATATAATTTGTGATGTTTTCAATTTGTTTCTTCTGCAAGTAGTATAACTTCTTATATTCTTTTTAACACATGACGCACGTTTCACTGAGAAATATCAGTATCATCAGAGGTTTCTAAGTAAATTAATAACAATCGAAATAATTCTATTAATATAAAATTAATGAATAATCGAATTTGTATCGATTTTAATGTAAAATAAATAACTGATAATTGATTTAGGTCGATTAGTTAATGATTGTTTTAACAGCTGCTGAAGAAAATAAACATTAAAACAATCATTAACTAATCAACCTAAATTGATTATCAGTTATTTTATTTTACATTAAAATCGATACAAATTCGATTATTCGTTAATTTTATATTAATAGAATTATTTCGATTGTTATTAATTTACTTAGAAACCTCTGATGATACTGATATTTTTCAGTGAAACGTGCGTCAGGTGTTAAAAAGAATATACGAAATTATACTACTTGCAGAAGAAACAAATTGAAAACATCACAAATTATATATATATAAAACAGTTTTTGTATGTGCAAGTATTCTGAATGTTGTTATGTTCAATGAAAAATTCTATTGCATGAAGATAGTCTGCTGTCATATCTTAAAAATCTTAAATAATAAATAAATCTTAATGAATATATCATAAAAAAGCACAACTACTGTGAAATGTAAATTTAATAAATAATTTTAAAATAAAAATTGATCATTTCATTATATAAATTTCTCTTTTAGCATACAATTTGAAAGACTAACATAAAAAATATAAAATGGAATAATAACAATCTTTCATTATATTTAAATTTATAAATAATTAGATGGGTCTTTTTTGTGTGTTGACACAAGTTAAATAGGATTGAAAGAGTAGATGGACAATTATGACAAATAACAGTTTCAAGTAGTATTTCATTTGATGTTTTTTCAGCTTAAAATATAATACACAAAACAATGTTTAAATTATTTTCTTATATTTAGTTGTATATATATATATATATATATAGTGTGTGTGTGTGTGTGTGTGTGTGTGTGTGTGTGTGTGTGTGTGTGTGTGTGTGTGTGTGTGTGTGTGTGTGTGTGTGTGTGTGTGTGTGTGTGTGTGTGTGTGTGTGTGTGTGTGTGTGTGTGTGTGTGTGTGTGTGTAAAAGTCAGTGGTCTGCTGATATCCCATTAGATAAAATTCTTTGACATTTTAGATAAAATGTCTGCACATTAGGGATACATATTAGATCAGCTTAAATATTAGCCTTATATTAATTTTTCTATTAGATTAATTTTAAATTATGAAACAAATATTATAAAATTAAATTGATTTTTTTTACTTAATGCTTTGCTCCTACAGTCAGTATAGGCAATACGAAATTTGTTAATGAAGGATCATGTTTTTTTCTTGTACAGTCATTTTATTCATTTGTCTGTACAGTTGTTTATATTTAAATTGTCTATAGTACACAAAATTCATATTATTTACATGCAGAATAAACAATAAATATTTAGTTGCAAATTTTCTGTAAAACAAAGCAATTTTTTCATTATTCTTTTGAAAAATTCAAGACCAAACATTGCAAAAATTGACAATCGGTTTCAAAAGTAGATATTCTTAGAATAAACTTGTGTTAGTAACAAGAAATGTCTTGCACAGTACAGAACAAACTAAAGCTTTTGAAAACCACTTGTACAGTATTCTCTCAGTAAAATATTATATGGTTAATGTAGTTATAATGGGTTCTTACAATACAGTCAGCTTATTTTCCTCATTTATATATATATATATATTTTTTTTTGTATATTTTAATTGAAATATATTTTGTATACTTTAGATTTTTATTTTATATTTGGTAAAAAATTATATACACACAATAAATATCTTGCTTAATCTTATGTTCAACAAATTAATATTTTAAATTAAATGAATAAATATTAAATTAGTGCATATCAAGAGAATGAATTAATAACATTCATAAAATAAATACACAAAATCATTTTGTCAATTTTGTCAAGTACATAACATTTTATATTACAAACACCACAACAAAAATTTTATTATATGCAAACGTTAATGATTCAGTTCTTTGGGGTGCATTTTAACCATAAGTTCTAATTTATAAATTTGCAAAATATATTTGAATTGTACGAACATGTATCACTGTTCTAAACAGGAATGTTTTAATTAATGTGGTTACAAATGTTTTTATACTGTGGTCTATTTTTCATTTTGTTCTGTACTTATCTGATTTTTATTTATATTTATTTTTATTATTTTATTTTCATTTATATAAACAGAAGATAATTTGGTAGATAAAAAAAAACCACTTACCCCTTAGCCATTGCTCTGCTGTGTGTTTGTATGATGTTCCTTCGTTCGTTTCAGCAGTAGCTGTCTGGATTTCACTTGATGCACACTTATAACATGGACTTACTATATATCAGCTGTTGTAAATCCTACGTGAATCAACTGGTTCAAACAGTACTTAGTGCATATGTGTTACGTATTGTTTGTGCTGCTACCTAATCAGATTTGATAAGCAACAGGTAATCTATACAGTCCAGTAGTGAACTTTGTTTTAATTAAAACAATTTTTATATTGTAGAGACACTATGTTCATAAATGATATTCAGTTTAGAACACGCGCGCGCGCGCGCGCACACACACACGCACACACACACAATACAATACAATACAATCTCACATTTTTGTCTTAGTCATGTATGAAATAACATTCTGCAAAACAATGTATATGAATGACCAACTATCTTGTCAAAGGTGTGTGAAATATTATATATCAGACATATTAACATTGCGTAAAATATTATGCATATCAACTATCATTTTTGCCACTGCATAAAATAGCTTTTTGTTAGTGTATCTAGTTAATGCTAATATATTTTCAGACATGAAAAGTTTCGTGCTAACTACAATGAACCCAATAGCTCCTGTTTTGTATAGTTTACCAAAAATACATAAGCCTAATTGTCCCATGTGTCCAGTTATTTCATATGTAAATGCACCTGCATATAAAGTCTGAAAAAAAAGTTTATGAACTACACTAAGAACTCATTTATCCGAATTGGGTTTATCCAAAAATCCAGTTTATTCAAAACAATTTTTAGTAAATTTTAAAAATACACAAAAGCATTTTCCTGTTGCTATAATCTATACTTAATAGGATAGACAAGTGATTCCATGTGATATAAAGTAGAAAGTCAATAATCAGAACTAATTGGGATAAGGGGTACTCCGAATTATCAGTTTGTTTGGATTTTCAAACAAAGTACGGTATTATGTTCATATATTGTAAACATAAAGTGCAGTATTATTGTTAAATGAAGTTACTGTACTTACATATATGTATTATTATTTAAATAGAAGTTTCGGTTTATCCAAAATTTTATTTATCCGAAACGGGTGCGGTCCCATCAAATTAGGATAAACGAGTTTTTAGTGTACTTCCAAAATATATTAACTTTAACCCAAAGTATACTATTAAAAAAACTCTACAATTGGTTAATAATATAAAAAATTTACATTTACCACTGAATGCAAAACTAGTAGCATTTGATGTTAAGAATTTATTTCCGTCTATACCTGTAGGTGTTCTGCTGTCTATGTGTTGGCTTACCTGTGGGCTCTTCTCTGCCACCTTTATTAAGTGAAACATTTATGACATTTTTGGAGGAAAGCATTTTTACATCCAATAACCCCAACATATTTTATATTTTTCATTGGACAAGATATGTTGACGATATATTTTGTATTTAGACGGGAACAGATAGACAGCTCAATATGTTCTGAGATTATATTAATTCCTTTTACAGTACTGTGCAATTTACATTTGAAACAGAATATATAAAAAGTTAAAATGTTTGGATCTCACTATTATTAGATCACAAAATAATCTTATTTTTCAGATTCATAGAAAACCGACTTTTACAGATACCATTATACATAAACAGTCACTAACGTCTTGGCATATAAAGTTAAGCAGTTTTCATGCAATGGTTAATCATCTCCTCATAGTTCCTTTATCCAAAGAAAATTTTAATAAAGAAGTTGATATAATAAAAACCATAGCAGAAAATAACGGTTGTGACAAAAGAATAATAGACTCTTTAATTAAAAAAAAAAAAAGAAAAAAACAGAAGAAAATTATTCTAAAAGAACTATTCTAGTGCTGCTGCTCTGGACAGCACACAACTGCACAGGTTGCACGTCGCAGAGACAAAGCGCTCTGGAAACTGAGTTCCGAGCTACCTTCTAGAGCTCCTGCCTCATGGCCTTGCCTAAGTAGGGCATGTGCTCTTTAGCAGGGAGTTTCTCGGCTCTTGTGCTAGCCTACGCTAGCGCAGTATACACCGAGGGCGTTTCCACGAATCACCTGGACATATACGATACCTGCCCAGCCCAGAGAACTATTCTATTCCATTATTCTAAAATTTTATTCCATAGAGCTTGATCAGGGTAACAAAAAATTTCATTTAACAAATTACATTCTGTTTATGTACATATACAGCACACTAGAAATATGACCTGAATAGGAATATGACCTGACACTAGGAATATATGCTGTATATGACCTGACGATGGTCTATGACCAAAATCGATAGTTTTTAAGAATGTGAGTAATTAAAACTTTATTGCAAATCATATGTATGGTACCTTTAGGCTATAAACAATACATACACTACAATAGAAAATTGAGATTATAGGTACCATTAGTAAACAATAAGTGTGTGTATATTATAAAAATCACATTATCATTAGTCTCTCATAACTGTTGTTACCCCATCTATAAGTAGGACAACATCATGCTGCTGTGACTAGTTGAGTTTGGGAGTCCATACAACATAGATTTTGAAAGATGAGTCTTGCAAATTGAAGCCATCAGTGCAGGTTATTTGAAAGTTGTATTTAGTGAAATTGATAAGTATTGTAATTTTCGAAAAATTTAGTATTTATCATGTTATAAACAACTATAATTTTATTGTACTTTTATTATTTTTCCCTATAGTGTGTATTAGACAATTATATGCCTTGGAAAACTGTTGTATATAAGTGTTGTTGTTTAATCAAAGTGCTATCAAAATTGTAAATATTGATTCTCTGATATTCAATAATTTATTTCATTGTTATAAAATCATGATCCATGGGACTGTTTTAACAGTAAGAATAAGAAAGTATAGTGGTAATGACAAAAAATGAGCCCATTCAAGGCCAGCTCTAGTAGAAGGCCGGAATATTAAACATGGCAACGTTGTGTCTGAGGCCTATAAGCATAGTGTAATAAAATAGCTAAAGTGAACACGTTATATTTTGATTTAATTTCATAGCATTACTAAAATCATGAGTACCGGTAACCCTATTTATAGCTGTATCTAAATTATAGGTCTGTGCGCACTTGGTACTGTACGTTTAAGTTGAAGAAATTAGTGAATTAGTGTTAGGCTTAATGAATTAATTTTGTTCGAATTATTGAATTTGTATCATATGAATGAGTTAATTACTACATTTCTTAAATAATATATAAGTGTTTTACATAATAAACTTTTAATTTTCAAAAAATGAAGAATTATAAAACTGCTGTTAACCGGTAATTAAAAATGACGCGAGTTGATTATTGAAATACATAATTCTTGGACTTTGTTGTCCACGACATGTCCGTTGATTAACTAATTATAAGTATAACACTACCGACTCAGAACACAAAGTTTTTTGTTGGTAAAAACGTAAAATTTTTACCTTATAGCCTTAACCATCCTCAGACGAAGCTTATAATAGGCAAAAACTGGTTCAGGCTATAAGGTAAACATTTTATGTTTTTACCAATAAAAAACTTTGTGTTCCGAGTCAGTAGTGTTATACTAATAATTAGAAAAATCTTCAAATAAATATACTGCAAGTAGGTTTATTTTCACCTGACGCACGTTTCACAGAAATTATTCTGTATCTTCAGAGGTTTGTTTGAATTGTAATTGAATGTTTCACTTACAATGATATATATAATTAGAAATACAATATGCATACGCTTACAATGTTTCACTTATAATTACAAATACATAAATTAAGAGATCGTCTAGTCAGCCTCAAATATCAGCTGTTTCCAGTGTTGCCACGTTTTATATTCCGGCCTTCTACTAGAATTGGCCATGGTCCATTAGATTCAATTTTAATTACCTTAAATAGTGATACTGAAATGTTAAAATATAAGAGAGCAAGGTTTTCTAATTCATAAAAAAAAAAAATTAATGGTGTAAGCAGAGTCTGGAAAAAAAAATTACTTCCTTTCAAAACATCACTAGTACAACAGGCAATTATACAGAGATTACGTACTTTGTTTTGACTGTACAAAAGTCTGATAGTATTTATTTTTTAAGTTTGTTAAATCTTTAAATGTACGATTGAAGAACATGATTAACTTGACCAACAGATTTCTTCCACGTAATCAACTGCAACAATGATATGATTACAACTTGTGTATTTCTTACTTTTTATGCAATGGAATGGAGTGTACAACATTATCTAACATTGATGATTTTAAGTTTTAATTTCTACAAAAAAATTTCTACATAGGATTTAATTAATTTAGTAAACTTATCTGATTTCTGCAACATAGCTTTTTCACTATTAGTTTTTTGTGGTAATATAGATAATTTGAATTTAACAGTATGTAAACAAATGTTTAAAATTTGTTTACTTCAGATTAAAAAAAATTAGAGTGTAATAATTTTTTCTTATTCCATGTAAACATTGGTGTCTGCATTTGGGTCCTATTACAACGTTGCCACCAGTGTCACAAAGGATCAGCTGAGAGGCGCCATCCGGATTGCACCACTTAGTTTTGTTGCTACTTGCTCTCGTGGCCTGAGTGGCATGAATCGTCACTCGTTAGTAAGAGAAAATTTACATTATTTATTAGAAAAAGTTTGTATCAAAAGCAAACATCATGAATCATGTACTATAATCTTTGCTTTACCTCATTAATAAGAAAGCAAATAATTTCATCTAAAAATAATAAATGTGTCATCAAAAAAGACATTAACTCAAATTTTGAAAAATTGAGTGTTCATTGTCAGCATATAACCTCACTTTTAGTAAAATCTTTGTGTATTGGGCAAAAATAGATTGTACTTTTAATTTTTTTTTATGAAAATAAAACACACAAATGTAAAATATAGGATATTAGAGATTTTTACCCAATTAAAAATTATTTCTGATTTAATATGTGATTAATTATGTCTTATTAATGAACCAGTACAATTATTAATTGTAAGTATAATAATACTGACTTGGAACGCTAAGTTTTTTATTGGTAAAAATCAGTGGCGGCTGGTGAGATTTTAGTTTGGTGGGGCTGCACTACAATTTTCAACTTTCAACATTTACCGTTTTCATATATTAGTGAAATTTATATACTATTACTAGGTCTTTTACCTGTGTTGAAGCTGAAGCTGTGACAAAACATTGGTCCAATCCTCTTTGGTGCTGCTGCTACTGTTGGTGATGATATTTATGATTATGATTAATTATGACTTAAGTTCCAAACACTAAAGGCCTACATGTTAAAATTCAAACAAATTATAATTTTTAATTTATACATTAACCTTATAGACATTAAAATTTTCAAATTAAAATATAATAGTGAGTTATGTTCTTAAATAAAGTCAGAAATAAATCACCATTTCTTTCACAATTTTATTTAAACATGAAGTCCATTCTCCTTTCTTTGCAACTGGAAAACTTATTGATAACTTTGTGATTAAAATTAATAATATTTTCAATCATTTCTTTTTCTATGCTTAACATTGCTAAAGCACCAAGACGCCCTTGTGTCATTGTACTTCTTAGGAAACTCTTAACTGTTTTCAATGTGGAGAAGCACCTCTTGGGCTCAGCAGTAGTCATGGGAGTAGTTAGAATTATTTGGAGGAGAGTGAACACTTCTGTGCAGGACTCAGCAATTCCTGTATCCAACATGATTTTGTAAGTTTTCATAAACTCTGAATTACTGCGGAATTCTTACCTCTTGTACAAAACAGATAGTTCAGTTTCCAAACATTCTTTACACAAGAAAGGGTAAGCTTCAATAGTTTCAGCAAATTCGGGTGAAGAACTTATATTGTCTTTGGAGAGGGAGAAATTTAACAGTTTTGCTGCTGACAGGTGTTTATTAAAAGAAAATCTCTCTTTTATCTGATAACAAATAATATCACACACCTCCTTTGCAGAAACAAGTTTATGCGATAACGTTTTCCTTTTCTTCATGAGTGGAGTGTCTTCTTGTTTGTCAGTAACAGAAGGAAGTCTATGTCTTTCATTCATGATTGCTTCAAGAAATTTATTTACTGCATTATAGATACTATTGGAGTTTGCATTATGATGCTGCGGCTGGTTATATAAAATATCCACATGAGACATGATGTAATGAGAAACTTCTAGACAAAAGTTGAAGTCCTGGTCGTTCAGCATACGGAGAATACCTGCAGCCGCTTGCACAGTGGAATGATTTTGGTCAATTTGAATTTTCTCAAAGCATACTATTAGACTTTCAAAAACGGTGTTCACTAACCGGCTTTTAAAATTCCATCTTGTGTTTGACATTCAAGGTATTCTTTACAAATACTGTCTAAAATAGATAATCATGAGGGTGACTTCGAAAAAATGCAGGTATAGCGGTAAGACTACTGAAAAAAATACAAGCTTGTGAGTTTTGTTATGCTGCCTTTTCTATAATTAAATTTCATTGATGTGCATAACAGTGCACAAAATGTTCATATTTGTGTGACTGTTGAATTATTTTATGCACACCTCCCTTCTCGCCACTAAAAACGGGCCTCTGTCGTAAGTCTGAGCCATAAGTTTGTTACTGTTGCCATTCAGGACTATATTTACCTGTTCTAAAATGCACTCTGCTTACACTACAGCATTTTGGGTTTTTGGGTTTTAAAAAATCCCCAGAACCTCATGCACAATTCCGCTCAGTTCATAATGAAAAACAATAACTTTCTGTGTAAGACCTCACACATTTGATGTATCATCCGACATACATTACTGATAAAAATTTAGATTGTTTAATTTCAGCATGTATTTCATCACGAAACACCTCAAGGATACAGAAGTTTGTTCTTAGACACTTAGACAATGTCTTAGACATTCCCTTAAACACTGTTGACTTCATAAAATGACTTTTATGAGACACATCTAACTTTCCAGAAAATTCTAACAATCCTCGAAATACATCAGAATTCGATGACTGTGAAGTTTCATCGTGACCACGTAACGGAAGCTCAAATTTTCCACAAAACTTGACGAAGTCAATAATTTTCGAGAGAATTTCTCGATTTTGTCTCACTTTTTCATTGTGTTTGTTTGTTTGTTGTTTGTAAGCGTCACTTAACTGATGTGCAATGTTTATTTTTCCTAATATAGCTAAATCAATTACATTCTTCATATGTTTTGCTTGAATCTTCGTTTTTTTTTTTTACTTTCTTGCCTAAATGTTTTAAATCATTCACTCCAACCTTTGTCCAAGTTGCATCACCTCCAAATAATACCAAATAATTAACAAGGAAAGCAAAATAGTGCATTCTTTTCAGGACAGCCACACAACCACTTATGTTTGGAATAAATGGACACATTAAAATTTCTACAATAAGTCTGATTTCTGCGTGACGATGACTGATAAATTAATAATCAGGAGTCTCGTGACCTAAATTCTTAATTTATTTCTTCTCTGCTAACGATAACGATGAAAAACTGATGTTTTGCAAATATAAAACACTATTTTTATTTTTATTCATATTTGTTTTAAAACTACAACGGTAGAAATTAGCACAGTCTACAAACATGGAACACGGCGTCAGCATAAGATTTACATGCACACGTTCGACAGGCTCGGGCTAAACTGAATGCAGCCCAAGTTTGGGTTGTTAACGAAGCGTTCTCCCACCACATGCCTCAAGCGCAGATGCAACGCGCACTTGCCTAAGTAGGGCACAGCCCGCCTGTCACATACAGGCATCACGACCATCAGTTGTGGCTGAATGCGAATATAAAAATGTATTTCTTATACTGGCGAATCTTTAAAGAATACATAATTTCCAAAATAAAAAGTTATTTAAATATGGTAATTAGTTTTCCTTGAAAATTGTAGGGAGGGCTGCAGCCCTGCAGCCCTTATGGACGAGCTGCTACTGGTAAAAATGTAAAACACTTGTAGCCTGAATAAGTGTGTGTTCTGTTTTGTTTGTAGTTTTGTATATGATTCTGTATCCTGCTTTTCTAAATTTGTGGGCTATTTTTTCAGTGTAGTTATTGATGTATGTTAGTATTATGAACTTGTTGTTTTCTGTCTTTGTCTGTTGTTTGTTTTGTGTAGGAGTTTATTGACTATTGTTCTGTTGTATCCATTGGCTTCTGCTAGATATTTTATCATGTTTAGTTCGTCTTTGTAGTCTTTTTCATCTAGTGGGATGTTGTTTAGCCTGTATATCATGGTTCTGAAGGCAGCTAGTTTGTGTTGTATTGGGTGATTGGAGGAGTTGTGTATTACTGTGCCAGTTGTAGGCGGTTTTCTGTATATATTGAATTTGTGTCTTTGTTCAAATTTTGTGATGGTGAGAGCTACAAAGTTTATGCTATTGTTGTACTCATATTCAGCAGTGAATTAATATTCATTAATTCTAATTAATAATTATATTAAGTCAAAATTAAGTAAAATTATATACTTAATATACAATTAATAATAGAACTGGTTTTGTTAAAAAATTATGTGGTTAAGATATTAAAGGGCTTTTCCATGTGTTGATTGTCCTTCCCTTGTTAGCATAAATATCCGAGACAAACCCCTACATTGCTGGATGCTGTTTAATTTCACAAAAGCAGATTTTAATGACATTCAAATTTGCTAAGCAGATGCCTCTCATGGTGATATGTGACAGGCTGAATAATAATCAGTAGGTTGACAAGGTGGCAGTATCTGAAATGCCATGCGGAATGGTAGACGATCAACTCTTGTGCTCAACTGCGCATGTACTTGTCAGCCTCCATGTCTGAGCAAAGTTCCTCCACTTGTGTAATATTTTTATTGCTGATTCACCATATGTTTCTTAAACTATATTTGATGTCTCTGATTGTGATTTTCAAAGCAAAATTCAAAACAAAATTTGTTCAAAACAAAACTTATATCTGCATGGACCAATGTCACATGCATGTTAGAAAATAGACAGACTGATAGAAAGAACACAATAAATTTAGGACTAGCCATAATTTAACATAATATCATTTAATTGAAAAGCAATAATTTTTCTGCCATGATTATTATGAAGGCAATTTGCAAATTAACCTGTAATTGGTAGGCAAAGACAAACAAAAATATAGGAAAGTATTTTTCTTATATACAAAAGTTATGTACATTTTTGTATTACATTTTCACATGATCTCCACCCACATATAGGACTTTATTATAACATTGCACCAGCATTTGCAATCTGTTATTGTTAAATGCTGCCACCAAAGTACCTGCCCAAGATTTGGCATCATTAAGGAGATTCTATTTATGTCAAACCATTGGGTAGCTAACCAGACCTAATTAATTCATCATCTAGGTAATATGCTGGCACCCCTTGCCAGATTATATTTGGCACTGTACCAGTCCTAATTTGACTGCTGACAGGCCACACTCATGATCATCCACTATTCCCTTTCATCAAGTTTAAAGGTACAGTTACATGAACTTTTTTTCCGGCTGTGCACGGACAGAAGTGTCACACAGGCGGTTTATAATCGGACAGCAACATTGGGACATCTCGGATGCGCATCCCTGTAGCTCTCAGTATCTCACTGTCTACTCGTATATACACATTTGCCATTGTGCTATAAAGGTTAAATGTGTATATAAAAGTTAAAATGCAACTGCACAGAAACATCCGTGTTTAGATCAAAGAAAACATTGGTTATCAGTAGTAAATAAATCTTTATTAAGAAAACTTTTTCCATTACATTTTTTTTTATAAAGATGTCAAAACACCATGGAGACCAAAATTAATTACCATAGTAACAAGTAAATAAACAAATGCTTTTTTTAACAGCACCGTTTAACAATCTGTGTGACCACCCTTGTACGTGTTAAAAATGGACTAAAAATGCTGCAGGTTGCGTTTTGATGCGAGAGACCTTGAAAACACAGCAGAGTTGATGACCTGTACATTTTTTCCATGTTTGTGTAAGCAATTTCATTGCCGCCTGTGTGTTAAAGTCAATGTATTTCAAAACCGCATGCAAACAGCCAGGGAAAAAACGCTCATGTAACTGTATCCTAAGGGTTTCAAGTATGCAGAGTCTGTGCTCTGACTCATACTGACAGCTCCCCCACAAACAGAGTCAACCACTTAACAGTTACATCAATGATTTGTAGCCACCTTACAACCTTTGATCTGATAGTGATTGACTGGGACAACTGCTGTCCATACTGGGTCATTTGGGGCATGGTCACTCACTACCCAAGCAGCTCTAGACAGCTTCCATGCCTGATTTCCATCTATGGAAGGTTTAATAAAATAAAAGCGACACTTGATGTAAATACAGGCGCTGATTTATTTAGTATACAAATACACAGAAAACTGATACACTTAGTCTGACACACAATTGTTAACTGAACTGAACTGCACTAAAGATCGACTCTTTATATACCCTTTCTAAGACAACCAGAAAGATCCAGAAATCTCTATAGGTATACATACATCAGTGTCAAAAAAATGTTCCCCACTACAAGAGTCTAGACATTTCCACATTACAAAGAAAAACGCTGGCCCAATCAGAGCCTCACGGCACGCCCATGCGCCATGCAAGCAATACAACAACCCTGTTTTACAACTTTGTTTACTAGATGGATGGAGAGTTTTCGAGACCTTTCTCTTAACACCCTCCCTAAAACTCTGCATCCTTACAATAAATATCATCTTTATTAGTAAGTCCTAACTTTTCTTTCAAATATCTCATAATTCGTTTGACTAAGAGCCAATGTTTTTCGCTAGGATTTTCTAATTCACATGATACAATATTAACAGCAAAACTAATATCAGGTCTACTTACAATTTGCAAAAACATTAAACTTCCTACTGCTTTTCGATAAGGCAGTTTATACATTACTTTTTCAGATATAATATCATAAAAACTACAATCAATTGGAGTGGAAACTGGATTTGCTGAGGACATATTAAACTTTTCTAAAATTTTTGCAATATAACTGCTCTGATGTATGAAAACGGAACCATCTTTTAATCTCGAGATTTCTATCCCCAAGAAATTTTTAACGTCTTTAATACTCTTTATAGTAAACTCTTTGCTCAAATCATTTAATATTTTATCAATTAATTCAATTTTCGACGCAGCTAATAAACCATCATCTACATAAATTGTAAGTAAAATGAAATCATTCTCTTTTCTGTAAATATAGAAGCACGGATCAGCAGTACTTTGATAAAAACCCAAGTTTAAAATTAAATTTTTAAAATGATCTGTCCAACATCTAGGAGCTTGCTTTAAACCGTACAAACTTTTCTTTAATTTGCAAACGCGATTTGTACCATCATTAAAGCCTTCAGGCTGTTTCATGTATATATCCTCTTTAAGATTACCATGTAAAAAAGCTGTTTTCACATCAAATTGACCCAGTTTTAAATTAAAAAGTGCAGCAATACTTAACATGAATCTGATGGTATCAAATCGTGCTACTGGACTAAAAGTTTCATTGAAATCTACACCTGGCTTTTGGGAATAACCCTTAATGACTAAACGCGCTTTGTATCTATCAGTACCATCCGCATTGACTTTTCTCGTATAAACCCATCGATTATCAATAATTTTACGATTTTCTGGTTTATCAACTAGTACCCAGGTTCCATTTTCATACAACGAGTTTATCTCATCCTGCATTGCAGCTAACCAATTACCTTTTTGATCATTCATTATTGCTTCATTATAATTATTTGGTATATTTTTCGCGAGATGTGAAAAATGCGCAACAGGGAACCCATAAAATTCAGTTTGTTTTCTCTGAGATCTATTGCGCAATTCTCGCCCTCCCTGATTGTTATCTTTCACTTGAACAGATTGTACGGGTTCTTGCAAAGTTTCTTCAAGTTTGTAATCATTATCTTCGCAACTGTTATTAGTGTTTTCTACAATATTACCATTCTCATTTTCATTTACAATATCTTTTATTTTTTCATTATTCAAAGGAACATTAACCGAGCTATTAGATAATTTTTCAGGCTTAAATAAAACATCTCTACTTACAACTTGGAACATACACTCGATAACCTTTAAAATTTTCGTGATAGCCAACAAGACAGCCTTTAATTGCTTTTTTGTCTAACTTTTTACATTTCTCGACAGGTATATGTACAAAGCATTCGGTTCCAAAAATCTTTAACTTATCAACATTTGGTTCTCTATTATACCAAAACTCATAAGGCGATTTTTTATTATCATGTCTTGTTGGTGTTGTTCGATTAATTACAAATACGGCCATGTTTATTGCTTCTGCCCATAAATATTTTGGCAAATTCGCGTTCGCATGCAACATGGAACGAGCAGCTTCTACGATAATTCGATTCTCGCGTTCCGCAACACCATTTTGTTCGGGTATATAAGGAGTACTGACTGTCACTTTAATGCCTCTTTCGTTCAAAAAACGTTTTACCCATTGATTATCATATTCTTTTCCGCCATCCCGATGAATTTCTTTTATATTTCTTCCGAATTGATTTTCAACTTCCAAACAAAAAATCTTTAATTTATCAACTACTTCCGATTTATGTTTGATAAAATAAATATATCTAAATCCGGAAAAATCATCTTTAAATGTAACAAAATATGACTTCTTGCCAAGAGATTCAACTTCCATTGGACCGCAAACATCTGTGTAAATTAACTCTCGAACTTCTGTCGCACGATCAGTTTTCGCATGAAAAGGTAAACGGTGTTGCTTACCGTATGCACAGGCATCACAAAAGAAGTCATCATTTATAAATTTAATATTCGCATTTTTCAGAAAATTTCGTACATATTTAACGTTTTGGTGACAAAGCCGCTCGTGCCATAATTGCAAGGAATAACAATCATCCGATTTTTCTATTTTTCTGTTTGATTTTACAATTTGTTCAACCGGTTCTATTTGTTTACTAAAATTACATGCTTGTGGAAGTTTTACACGCACATCTAATTTTAATAAGTTTCCAAATTCATGGCCTACTGCAATGATTTGTTTATTTTTCATTAAAAAGCATTGCTTACTGAAATTTGTTATCAAACAATCTATACCTTTCTTACCCGCACATTTAGTAGAAAACAAGTTATTAATTAAATCAGGAGTATATAATACATCCTGAAGAGTACATTCTAATCTATTACCATCTACATAAGATTCTAAGTCTATGTTACCTATTCCATATGCTGCCATGTAATCACAGTTGCTTATCTTCACATTTACTGGATGTGCGAATTCTTCATACGATGAGAACCAATCCCTTCGATGTGTCATGTGATCCGTTGCTCCTGAGTCCAATGCCCACATATCTGTTTTTTGGTTTTCTCCTTTGACTCCTAGCAGTGCTATTCTGGGAGATGATCCCGGATGCGATGAAGATACTTCATTTTCAACTTGTAGCGTTATATTGCTACTCTTCTTCTGGCGACAGTTGTGGCTCCTGTGACCCTTCCTTTTGCATTCGAAACACCTGAAGCAATCCCTTTTCAAATGATTGGTCCTACCGCAGTTGGTGCAGAATAATCCTTCCTTTTTCTTCTCCGGATAATTTTTAATATGCCGATGATACTCATTTTTCTGTTTTTCGTTGCCAACTTTTAATTTTGACATCAAAGCCGTTGATGACTCACATGTATCGTCCTTTTCTTGAAGTCTAGCTTCTTCAGCCATTAATCGGTCAGTTAAATTTTCTAGATTTTTCTTACTCTCTTCGACTGAATCCCAGGCACTGTGAAAGTGGTTATACTTTTTGGGCAAACAAGACAAAATTTGAGTGAGAAGCATGCCTTTTGGTAGTAAACTTCCAAGAGTGTGCATTTTCTTCGATAGAATTTCAAGCTTTGAAATATTTTGGGCAACACTTTCACTCTCAACCCACTTATAATCGAAGAACTGTTTTTGCACAATAGACAGAGTTTCATCGGATTTTCTGTTGTATACCGAGCTTAATTTTGTCCACATTTCTCTGGCGCTTGTGCAACCCATAATCAGCTCCAATGGCTTGTCTTCGATCATAGTCACAATCAATTTCCTGGCAGTTTTGTCAGCCTTCAAAAACTTTTGCAATTTTTCTTCATATTCATCTTCTTTTGGGTCTTCATGGGGTCTTTGTAATTTTCCTTCACAAACAGCTAGCACATCGTCGTCATCTTCTAGAATTGTTCTTATAATGAAGTGCCACTTGTGCCAATTTTCTTTATTTCGCAACCTCTCAATTTTTAGATTCGAGATATCCATTTTGCTTCTTCAGCTAGTTAGCACTTTCTTCTTTTTTTTTATATTTGTACACTCACTTGATTTCACACTGCACTACACTCAAGCAAAGCCTGGGCCCATAACCTATGGAAGGTTTAATAAAATAAAAGCGACACTTGATGTAAATACAGGCGCTGATTTATTTAGTATACAAATACACAGAAAACTGATACACTTAGTCTGACACACAATTGTTAACTGAACTGAACTGCACTAAAGATCGACTCTTTATATACCCTTTCTAAGACAACCAGAAAGATCCAGAAATCTCTATAGGTATACATACATCAGTGTCAAAAAAAATGTTCCCCACTACAAGAGTCTAGACATTTCCACATTACAAAGAAAAACGCTGGCCCAATCAGAGCCTCACGGCACGCCCACGCGCCATGCAAGCAATACAACAACCCTGTTTTACAACTTTGTTTACTAGATGGATGGAGAGTTTTCGAGACCTTTCTCTTAACACCATCATCGTCATTTTACTCTGTACCACAGTTCAAGACACAGTCTCGAACGTACCCAGCAGATGATGGGAATTTTCAATGAATACTATGACACCACACACCTTATATCTGTGGTAGAGGCACTGACAAGATCCGTGTTTTATCAGTTCTTACTGGAACATAAATAAAGTAAACCATGTGCTACAGTGTAAAAGTATACTGGTCACTATAGTGCATGTCACATGACAACCAGTTTTGGTATATCAGCCAATTGAAGGTTAATTTTGAATAGCCCTTGTGTGTTTAAAAGAATGGACTAGATATTGTGACTTTTTGAACATCACTGTCTTTCAATTGGTAATATTTTACTTAATTGTTCCGTAAGGAAATCTTGTTCGAGATAAGGGGTGATTCTGATTGTCATCATCATCATCATCATCATCATCTTCAAGGATTAAACCAAGGATGGTTTGTTCAAGTCTCAAATAAGCAAAGATTAGAGCTGCCCACTCCAGCGGTTCCTCAAACATCCCACACCTCTCTGTCCCCTTGGCTTGTAGTTCCATAGTTGTTTGAGGATGCGGCAGTCATCCATTCAGCAAAGATGTATGATTCTTATCATACTAGCCTCAAAACATGAAGAAAAGTCATTTTCCGAAAAGTGTCTGTGTGTGGAACTTTTTCTCCGAGTTGTAGAGCACTCAAGGCCTATTGATTTTGGTGAAGATTGGTTAAGGGGGAGGAGTAGTTTACCTGCAGCATTTTATGTTATAACAAGAGTAAAGTACTTAAAAATTCATTTAAACTTTTTCAAAAAAGCGGTATGGCGAACCATACATGACTCCCATGTTCTAAGATTTATATTGAAAATTATTTATTTGAATTCGGTTTGATACTTTCTAAAAAAATATTCCCCACCCTCAAACCTTTGTCACTATTTATGGATATTTTTGTTATTACGGGGTAGTCGTTTAATATTGTTACAATGGTCTTCGTAGGTACAGTGGAAAACAACAAAATACAAGACACCAATTAAGTCACTAATCACCAGCTTTAATTTTCACAGTTTAATTTTAACATAGCTTCTTCAACGGTCAAGGCAGATTTTTCTACTTCAGCTATTTTATTTGACATGGATTCTCCTACATCAGATATATTTTTGTAGACATTGATTCTTCAACACTCAAAACAGATTTTTCTACTTCAGCTATTTTTAATGTCATTGATTTTTGTACCTCCAATATTTTAGTAACTTGCATATTAAGCTCACCTCGTAGGAGACCCAACTCTGCAGCGGTTTGTTCTTGTGTCTGCTTTTGCTCCTTTATTAACTCCTTGATGTCTTCTGTTTCATGCTTCCGTTCTTCTTTGTGTCTTTCTTCTGTTTCTAGCATTAGTGCTTTCTGACGTTCCTCAGCCTCTTCTCTTTCGTGCCTGCGTTTTTCATCCTGTCGTTTTTCTGCTTCTTCCGCTTCCTGTCTGCGTTTCTCATCCTGTCGTTTTTCTGTCTGCAACAGCAACGCCTGGAAATTTCCATCCTCTGACTGGCATCCATTGTTTCCGATTAATTACGAATTACACTCGTCTTGTACAAAGTGTCCACTGTTTCCACTGTTAACCGGTCTATCCCACTTCTGACATCACTGTTATCGGTCTACTGATCGTCGTAGGTACAGTGGAAAACAACAAAATACAAGACACCAATTAAGTCACTAATCACCAGCTTTAATTTTCACAGTTAAACAGTTCATAATTAACAACACAGTCTCTTACAACAAATCAAATAAAAATTGTTCACATGAAATAAAATGTCCACTAATATTAAACACAACTGTATTACAATTATACCGCCCGATTATAAAACACAACACTTTACTAATAACCACTCGAATGCGGACAGTAATATCGCCCGAGAATAACTCTCGAACCACAATGTAAATATATTGCCACTATACTGAAAACTAAGGCCGCTGTCGCCATGTATTTATACCTCAGCTCACAGACCAGAATGTTCCTAATTGCGTCTTAATGCCCTTGTGAACTATGTAATTAACTGGGGCTTTGACACAGTCCGCACGGCTGGCGGTTTCGAGAAAACTCTCACGGATGCGTTGACAGTCACGCATGCCACATACATTAGAGGGAGATTCTTCTGGCACATTCGACAAACACGTAGACTGTTCTATGATGTCGTAACACTAATGTTATTTTTGAGTCACTTTATCTATAAAAATTAGGTACTATATTCTTTTATAATTGCAGATGACTCATTATAGTTTACATTTTTCAGACTCACAGTCATTTGATATTTTTTGGTATTACAGGTCACAAAACTATTTTGGAGGTGTGTTGAAAGTTCTGCACATCTTAAACTCTCCTTATACTGTGCTACTAAATTATGGTATTTTGACATTCTGTAAGTAGCACAGTGTTTGATTTATTTTAAAATGGTTTATTGTGAACACTTGTCAGCATGATTGTACATGCAAACTAATTTCATATTATAATATAATAACACTGTACAGGAGCGGTCGTGGTGTAGTGGCTAGTGTGTGGTGCTGCTATGCTGTGATCATGGGTTCAATTACCACCAGGTTCATTTGATTTAGATATGGCCATTCTCTCTCACAAGGTAATGACAAATCAGTGAGAGGTATCCTGCCTAGTATAAACATGGATATTCTACATGTACACACAAAGGGGCGGAAAACTAGACACTCTTGAACAACTAGAAATATACAAACACAAAAACTCATAAAAACTACATCCTAAACAAACAGACACAATTCAGATCACACGTACTATTCGAACATATCACACTGCACACACAACATCGATCTTTCATACGACAGCGCTGTCACCAAGAACAAGACTAGCCGTCACCAAGTGCTCCTAGTGGCAGCCTCTGATGAAGCTTGTAATAAGCAAAAAGTGGTTCAGGCTATAAGGTAAAAATTTTACATTTTTACCAATAATAAACTTAGTGTTCCAAGTCAGTAGTACTTATAATACTTATAATAGATACTTACTTACTTACTTATTAAACTTATAATTAGATAATATGTATTCAGTGGGGTAATGGTATTGTCTTTACAATGGTATTAGACTTGTTTAAGATGTGAGGTGAATAGCAATGTTATCATGTTCATTTTCTTATTACTTTTTAAATTGGGAGGAAGTATTGGGAGTACAGCCATGAAATACCACATGGTAGAATGTCTGTAATCTGAACATTAAAAAATCCAAAACTCCAACGAACATCACAAATAGTTTTTTAAAGGGCATATCCACAACAAACATTATTGTTTGAATTATATTAAAAGTTTTCAATTTTTTACTATGTTTGGTAATCTTTCTATATCTGTAGACACTGCAGAATTGTGTACAATTTCTTTTACTGTATTTATATCTGTAGTGGACTACTGTTTAACTAACCTAATTTCAAATGTGAAATTTTCCAATATTTACTGTGTTGTGATCACAAGTTATAATGTTCAAGTAGTAGGATTTTTTGCAACCTACCAAGTACTGCATGAGACTGAACTCTGTGTCTCTGATGGAGGGGCTAAAGTATGAGTGAGTGTGTTTGTGTTAGTAGCGTTAGCTTGTCAAGGCCACGCCCTGATTTATGATAGCTGCCACGCCCTGTTCACAGTCAGACTGGCATCCACTCGCAAAGGCAGTTAAACACTTTGTAATTTTACTGCAGTCTGCTATTCACAATTGCGGTATTACATGCATTCAAAGACTACATATTATTGGTTCCGTGTTTACAACTTAGTACTTTTCAAGTAGTTGTGTTATAGTAACATTAACAATGCCAACTTGTGAACTATCGTTTAGGATGAGTATACTTTTAGTTAGTTTCAGTTAGTGAGTGAATTATCCTGTTACTTATTTATTTGTAGCTGTCTATTCACAGTGTCTCTTTAAGGGCCATCGAAAGAAAGAAAATGAAGTTTCGTTGTTCACAGCAAAAGAAATGCTGTCCAGAAGGAAAACTCTTGCTGGAAATCTCTTCCGGGAAAAACGTAATACATGTGAGGAAAGGAAACTTTTGTTGATGATTCTGATAAGTGTGTAGTAACAATTATCATTCAGGATTTTTATAAAAATCAAAATGTTGTGCTCACTGTTAAAAAAATGCCTACCTATCGTGAAAGAAAGAACCCATTTTTCATGGGGCACAATGTCATTAATGCAAGTGTTTAAAAGTGTGGGATTCAAGTGGAAAATATGTAAAAGAAAAGTGTTAATTAAAAAAAAAAATTTTAATAATGCGTTACAAGTATCTTGTGTGAATTAAAAGTTCTTGGGAATCTGGGAGAAATATATTTTTTTAGATGAGAGGAAATCCAGCGTTGAGTGAGTTTTGATAACGTAATGTGAATCGGTGTTTCTCAGTAGTTGTTGGTTTCTTTACACCGCTGAGCGTGCCTATGTGTGCGCATGTCTATGCTCTCTTTCTAAGCCGCATACCTCTCAGAGACATGGAGTTCAGTCTAAAGCAGTACAACTATTGTAGTTTCTGTTTTACCACACTCAAATACATTTTTACCTTTTTTTGTACTTTTAATATTTCAAGTTTGAAAATGTGAAAAAACTGACAATTCAATCTACCTTTAATCAAAGATCAGATTATCAGTGTTCTTGTGTAGGTGTAATTGTAAGTAATATGAGAGATATATATAGAGTACACAAGAAAAATATTGTCTCTATGAATTGACAGAACAATGTAGCTTAAAATTAAAGAAAGATATACATTTTCATATCTATGTAGTGATAGTAATTGTTAATGAACTTCAGCAAAAACATAGTAGACATGGTGGCCTAAATCATACCAGCTAAGACTGATGGTAGGAGATATGGTTATACATTAATACATTCTAACAGAATATATTCTAATTCTATTCAGTCAGATTGAAATCTGCCTTTTTTAAAATTCTTTTATTTCAATATTTCAACCACATACTTGCACATAACAGATACACATCTATAGTCAATAAATTATAAATTATTGTTATATTTACAAACATAAAAATAAGTTATTTCAGAGACAGCATTACAAAAAGTCAATGAATTATAGCATGGTAAAAAAATGTATACAATATGTTTATACAAAAAAGATTATTTGACATATCAAAATTTGATTCAAATATCTGGCATAGTTATAAGTATAGTAATAAAATGGATTACTATACATACTATATGCAGAGTTGTTCAATTACAATTAATGTCTGTAAGCAAATCCGTCAGTTGTTGTTTATTATAAAAAAACTCTTGCCACCGCATGATTTATGCTTGTGCTGAGGCACTTGCTTGGCATTGTTCATTTTCTTCTTCAACAATGAACCTCTGAAGTCGGCCATTGATTTCTTCTTCAACAATGTACACGTTTGTTGGTGAACATTCTTCTTCAAGAACTTCTGGTTCAGCTTCAGCAATTTCTTCAACGATTGGCTTCTTCACACCTTTCTTCTGTACTTTTGTAGGCTTCACTTTCTTTTTGCTTTCAGCAACAGTTGTTTCAGCAGGCTGTTCTTCTACAACAGCCGGTTCGGCTTCAGGCACAGGCACCTCAACTAAAATATATTTTCGCTTTTTGGGTGAGACAACATTTGGTTCAGCTACTATTTCTTCTTCTTCCTCAGCTACCACTTCTGGTTTCTTTACTTTCTTAGTTTTCTTCTGTTTTGGTACTTCTTCTATTGATTCCTCCTCAATCTGTTTTCCCTTCTTTCCTTTTTTACCTTTTACTTCTACAACTTCTTCTTCAACAGGTTCTTCTTCAACAACATTCTCTTCCTTTACCTTCCCTTTCTTTTCCTTCTTATTTAATTCCTCTTGCTTGTTTTTCTTATTTCCTTTTCCTTTTCCTTTACCATTTACTTCTTCACCATTTTCTGCTGCTGCTTCTCCTTTTCTACAAAAAACATATTGAAACAAAAAATAAGTCATTGTGTAAATAGTTTTTAAAAATAATTATTTACTTATAATGTATTTTCTAATAAGAAAATACAAATATATTAAATTATTGTTGTAAATTCAGGTATATTATAAATTACAAAAAAAATTGTAGATTTTTTGGTGGGATATTGTAACACACACACACACACACACACACACACACACACACACACACACACACACACACACACACACACACACACACACACACACACACACACACACACACACACACACACACACACACACACACACACACACACACACACACACACACACACACACTCACTCACTCACTCACTCACTCACTCACTCACTCACTCACTCACTCACTCACTCACTCACTCACTCACTCACTCACTCACTCACTCACTCACTCACTCACTCACTCACTCACTCACTCACTCACTCACTCACTCACTCACTCCTCACTCACTCACTCACTCACTCACTCACCCTCACACATATACATATTGTCCAAGTAACTGTTAATGTAAATAATTAAATGGTAAAAGTATGCTACATTACAATTAAAAAAAAAAAAAATTATAACATCTGATTGGTTGTAATGCTTCTTTGACATCTGTAATACAGCCAAAAGGTTTGTACAGGCAGAGTGTAGCCAAAAAGTATTACATTACTGTAGATGGAAAGCCAAAATACATGTTTGGGTCCAATTTTTATGGCAGCATAAATTTTAGATTCTCTAAAAACAATTAAAATTAACTTATATATCTGGTCACATCCTTACAATCGTAGATATCTCTGTTTTAAAAGTGTTTGAACAAAAAAATGAAAAGAGAAACTTATGTCCCTTTAAAAGAAGGACAAATCTGGAGATAAATCTTACACTCAAAGTTAAGTGTATGACAAACAAATTGACTTGTTGAGACAGGCAGCAGGGAAGTGAGAACTGATGCAGGTAGGAAGGCAATGGCTACAAAAGGTGGAAGCAGATTTGGGAAGCATGGGAATCAGGAATCTGGTAGGAAGAGAAGTGAGTGGAGGAAATCAAGGGGTCCATGCACTTTGGAAGAAGAAGAAGAACATCTTGTTACATATCACTGTACATTTAAGGTGTGTTTTGTTTCTGCTTGTATACTACTTACTGCACTGTAATTATTGATCAAAATATTGATGAAAGAATTATATGTAACATTCAAATAAAATCAATGGCACTAAACTCCTCAATAAGTATACCTATTGCCTGTAAAAAGTTTATTAGATTATAATATTGCAAAACATTAAAGCGATATATTTTATTGTCTAATGTTCTCACTTCTGGCATGAGAGATTTTGTGTTTGAGTCCATGAAAAGTATGATGCACAATTTATATCCAATAATATGAAGTTAAGTGACTAGTTGCAATGGCCAGTGCCTTTTAACAGAAAAGGGTCGTATTATGGGTGGGGAATAAACAGTAGACTTCTCCCTCTATACTACTAAAAATCAACTGATCAGCCAAGGCCCACATCTGGTAGGATATGTAAATCAGCAAAATCGACTGAATCTCACATAATTGTATTACAAAGATGTGCAAAAGAAAATTATATAATTATATTTATATGAGCATATTAATTAAAAATTACTGTAAAACAACTGGGGAGACAAAGATATCATTTAAGATAATGTATAAAATTAATAATGTATAGACTGGGTAAATGGCTGGGTAATCATATGTCTCTGAATATAGTTATCTGTTTTGTAAGTAACACAGTAACAGTGAAGTGATAAAGATACAGGAAAAAATTAAAAATTCAACAGAAAATATTATTGTTATTGTTGTAATTTTTGTTATTTTAATATTATGATTATTACTTTATGAAAAGTGAAATTATGAAAAAATGATTGAAGAATGAACATAACAGCATTGCGTAAAAGCTATATAATATATTATACGCTAATTTGAAAGATAGAAGAGAAAGTGAGATAGTAGAGAAAGATAATACAGAAACATTATGAAAAAGGCCAGAATAAAGTAACTGGAATAAAGGAACAGAAAATGGAAAAGATGGGATAAATATGAGGTTGTGGAAAATTCTGTCCAGAAGACAAATAAGATTTATGGGATGGTATTGAGGTTTCCGAGTTTGACAGTATTGATGATGAAGGGAGGAATCTTTAGTTAAGTAACGGACACATCATGGACAACGAAATCCAAGAATTTGTTTTTAATAAAGAACGGAAAAGCTGGGAGAGACAGCAATTGGAATAGATGAAACCAATTGCTATATTTTGAAGTGACTTTTTTATCCAAAGGGCTCTCAGTGTTTTCAGTAACTGGAAGCCTTCTTCAAACCAGCCAAGCAACTGGATATTATAGATAGAAGAAAAACAGAACTATGTAGCATTAATGATTGCCAGCCCGTTTCTCGCTCTTGGAGTCATTCCCAAGTGTACAGCATTTCAGAACAGAATGAACATGAAGAAAAGTTGGACCTAAGAAAAGGTGGACTGTGGAATAGGAACAGTCTGCTTAAGCCTAAAACCATTAAGAAGAAGAAGAAGAAGAAGATGATGATGATGATGATTAAAATAAAATATAATAACTCTAATGATTTGTTATAATAAATGAAAATACATCCTCATATGTTTCCACATATTCTCAAAAGAAAGCACCATAAAAGGAAGGTGTAACTGTGGATAAAGAAACTAAATTTGTTACACCAAAGAAAATATAATAATATTACCACAAATAGATCTGAATTTTTCAAACAACATTTTATTAATAATTCTACCATAGGTTATGTAATAGTGTTGTAATACAAATTTTGTAGTGTTTGACACTCATATGCCTTTTTTAATTTTCCTAATTTAAAACAAACAAAAAGTTTGTTATGTTGGGTTACTGTGACTGGGAACAACATGTAGTGTCTGTTTAAAATGCACTATATTGTCTGTCTGGGAGTGTCTGTTTGAAAAGCATTATAATTGTTTGCTTCAGCTATCTGTGATAATAGACTAGATAGAAAAAAGTATTTAACAACAAAAATCCAAATATGATGTAAACTCACTTTCCCTTTTCCTCCTTTTGTTTTCCTTCAGCTTTTTCGTTTTTCCCCTTCTTTGCTGCCTCTACACTGTCCATGAGTAAGACAAGAGCGATCAACACCACTCCAAATAAAATAATTGTTCCACGCCTGGAAGAAGAAAATTATTGCTAGTTGTTAACAGTGTAGTATACAAGATTCTACACTATTCCTATATATATATATCCAAAATCCAACATCTTAAGTTTATATACATATAAATATAAATATATATATTATAACAACACAACAAATTATATAATGTAATTTAATTTGTGTATCCACATGCTTTTGGAGCGCCAAATTATATAACAAACAACACACAAATTGATATATTAAATTTATGGATGTAATCGTAATAAGAAGATGATGGGTTATTTAAGTTAAAATTGTACCATTATTTATTTTGTTGTTAAACAAAATCTTTCATTTAGCATATTGAAATAGTACTCATTATTAAATCGTTTGTACGACTCTTTCGCACACACTTGTAGCTGACAAATTACATACAACAGGTTATACATAAATCTTATTATCTAATTTTAATTAATTAAATATTTATTTGCTCTCGGCTTACTCATTGTGTGGTCATCTTTTTGCAATTGCTGATTAATTTACTTTAATAATGAATTTACATGTATTCCAATTTCTTTAATATTAATTTGCTTTAAAACTTTCTACTGCATATGCATTCTCCTTTATCAACAAAGACTTTATTAATTACGGTAACTTAAAAACCAAATATTTCACTTATCATTTACGTTACTTTCAATTACTAAATTTTATAGGTACAAGAGATAATATTCTAAATTTCACTCTGCTTTTACATTTATGTACAATTTAGTTATTTTAATAAACTGGTTGAATGTCTTTCAGTCTAACTTTAATTAGTGTCTTTCAAATGTCTGTAATTACAATGGTTTTTCATCACCTCGTTTGACGTGGTTAATCATCTGTATGTCCTCCTTTGGTCCTCAGTCCTCATGTCCTCCGTGTCCTCTGGTCCTCTTCCCGGATTCCACTGCATGTGCTGTTTAATAGTGGTCTCGCCTCACATCATATGCTGCAGGTGTGTCCATAGACCTCCTCATATGTACTCTGCTGCTCTGGTTGGACTTCTAGATTGTTCTGTGACTCTCACTGTAGATTTAAATAGCGTCCCTGACGACTTAGCCTCCTAGGGCAATGGTTGAATAGAGAAGAAGCAACTTTATTAGTGCGACCTGGTATTTATAGCCAGGTCATGCAAAAGCTCAGGTCTGAACAATTTTTGACTTGTCAGATTTTGTCGAAGCGTCTTTTCCCCCACTCTGGCTCAATTCACTATTTTCACCTATCTTCGCGAATTATGAAGTCTGTTTCACACTACGCGATGTTCAATCGATCGCTAATTTTTATGTGTTTTCTATACGTAAATTATACTTCTTTATTGTAATTACAAAAAGAGCTATTCACTTTTTACGTATAGTAATTGCACTTTCGTCACATTGGCACTGTCTTTTAACCCTTTGTTCACCTTTAATTTCTATACACTTTGGTGTCTTTTGTTTTACCATATCGTACATATTTTTCTTATAATTAAAATAAAACGTAAAAACTATCCTACTTGAAAAGGGTTGGTTACATTTCAGGAACGGACAGGCTTCACACACACAAACAAAATACACGTGTACACAGCGCTAGCGACAGGTGTGCCAGGAATGCGTGTCCATGCATGAATTGTGCGTTCCCTATTTAACTACGATACAGCTTGCAATCTGAATCATGTTTTATTAATCCATATTTATTTATTTTTATTATTCATTTAAATTATTTTGGCAATGCACAGTACCGTTAATGGTTGTACTGTTGCAATATATACATATAGCACTGTCCATCTTGTTGTTAGCGATGGTATCGACTTTTGAAAGATCAATGTTGTGTGTGTGGGGTGTGATTCGTTCGAATAATGCGTGTGATTTGAATTGTGCCTGTTCATTTAGGATGTCATTTTTATGTGTTTTTGTGTGTTTGTATATTTCCAATTGTTCTAGACTGTCTAGTTTTTGGCCTTTTTTGTGTACGTGTAGAATGTCCATGTTGTTGTCAATGTTTTTGTATGTGTGGTTTGCTTCAATGAGGTGGTTTGCAAACGTGGATTCTGTAGTGGAGTGTAGTGCCTTTGTGTATTCAATGTATCTTTGAAGCTACGTCCTTTCTGGCCTATGTAGAATTTGTTGCAATCTGAGCAATTTAGTTTGTAAACACCAACGGCAGGCCCTGAAGAAGCTTTTTAAAAGCGAAAACTGGTTCAGGCTATAAGGTAAAACTTTTATGTTTTTACCTATAAAAAACTTTGTGTTCTGAGTCGGTAGTGAATTAATTATATTTAATAAACTTAAAGTACGATCAAGAATAAGTTTGGTCACACAATTGTGTTTCATGTTGTAGCTGGCTAAGAATTTTAGTCTGTTACCCATTTCTTTTTCAGGCTGACTTGACAAAAAAGAAAAAAAAAGAATAAATCCCTATTTCGGTAGCTGCATATTGTCTTAGCACATTTATGATTAACAAAGTGTAAATTATGTACCAAATGATATGTAAATTTTAAACACACCTGTTATATAATAGTAGAAGATATCAAGTTTTTCCTGGATTTTGTTGTCCATGATGTGTCCGTTGATTAACTAATTATAAATGTGTCACTACTGGCTCAGAACACTAATTTTTTATTGGTAAAAATTAAATATAATTAATTCACTACCGACTCGGAACACAAAGTTTTTTGTGTATAAAAATGTAAAAGTTTCACCTTATAGCCTGAACTGGTTTTCGCTTTTAAAAAGCTTCTTCAGAAAAAAACTTTGTGTTCCAAGTCAGTAGTGAATTAATTATATTTAGTTAAGTAACGGACACGTCATGGACAATGAAATCCAAGTAAAAAATTAGCGTTCCAAGTCAGTAATGATATATTTATAACCAAGTTTTTTTATAAAAATAACAGTGATTATAAAATTTATAAACATTTAATGTTTTCTTACTGTATTATGCATTAAATGTGTGTGCTTGTAAATCTAAAAGGTGTTTGTTTTAAAATTAATAGGAGTAAAGTGTTCCATGATAAAAGGTGTGAATTAATAAAAATCTACCAAACAATGATATTAACTGGAATCTTTACACATATTAGGAAAAGGATGACAATTGTAATTAACACATTTTGTGTGTTTTTAGCATGGTGTTTATCATAAATTCCTTAAGCCAAAATAAATTAATTAGTTATCCTTAAGTCTGCTTATCTGTTGTCATATATGTGTCCAGCTTAAGCAGTATTACACGTTTATACATTCTTTAATTATTACTGACTGTTATTTGTAAATAATGAGCTGTGTTATCTCGAAGGAGGTACTTTGTTTACATAATTCACTAGTATTTGACACAAACGTTTAATAATATTAATTTAACTCTAAGCAATCAGCATATGGATACTAACACTTATTTCTTCACCATTAAAATACTTGCATCAGAATAACAGTACTTCTGGTATAATTAAAAAAACAGTCTCTGTGTTCATAATAAAAAGTTTAAAAACATAGTTTAACTTAATGCTATAAAAAGTTATATAGTTATACTATATTACACTATATAAGAATATTATATAAATATTATGCGTGTGTGTATGTGTGTTTTATTTACATACACTATACACACTATAGTATAAACTATACATTATAATATACTATATTATAAAGAAAGTTAAGACTATAGTATAATAATATATAGTTATATAATAATTGAAAATATAATAATTCATATTTTAATTGAGTAAAATTGAAATGTTATGATTTCAGTTTTTAATAGTTGTGGTTATTTTGATTTTTTAATAAAACCAGCCAATTGCAACCAAATAAAAATTAAATATAATTAAATAAAAATCAAATAAGTTCCTACCTTATTTGCTATGTATAACTTTTTATAGTGACAATGAATATATTACTGATAATGTTTTAAATTGTTTAGCATCAAGAAAGAAAATGTGTGTAAAGATAAACACATCTCTCTCTCTCTCTCTCTCTCTCACACACACACACACACACACACACACACACACACACACGTGCATATATCATGTACACTAATATTAAAAACTCTTATAATTGTAACATTGTTTGCTTTAACATGGTAAAGCATTTCTTATTAAAGTAATACTTGTTGCCTTGAAATAGACTTCAATTTTCTTGTTTGGAAACTTCTGTGTCTAAACATATGTAGCTAAGACCAATTCTGAAGGAAAGTGGCCAGGAATTCAAGAGAAGTGTTTAACTGAGTCAAGAAGAATTCAAACTAATCTCTTGTTTAGCTTTTTTTTTTGAGCATCATAAGTGTTTTACAATCTCCCTGATATTTTTGACTCCATAGGAGAATATATAATTTTTTCAATTATTCTATATAATTAGAATTATTTTAAATATCATTTTTTCAATAATTCTGTTATTATAATTATGAACTATGAATAAGCAATATTTCAGTTTTAATATTAAAATTGTACTATATTCCTGGCTTTAATATCTCACATAGTATGACCAAGCTATTTGTTACACTTTTTTGATAATGGTAAATTGAAAAGTTGCAGCTAGTAATTTTATTAAAATAAAATATTTAACAAAAAATGTTTGGCTTAATATGTTAATATATTGTATTAAAAAATCAAATTTGTTTTAATTTCTACAACTGTTTTGCAACATGAAGATTGTGTTAACTCACTGAGAAGAATTGTACTGTGTATTACTTAATATTGGTTTTCGTTTAAGCATTTAATACAAATTACCACTTTATACATGATTAAATCGCTATAAAACTTGTAATTCAAATATTAAAAAGTTAAATGTAATAATTTCAAGAAAAAATAGTACCGGTAATTTGGATAACAGTAATAATTTTATACTTTTTTATTTTTGGTAATTACAGCCTCTACTTCTACAATTAATATAGAATGATTTTAGTAATGTGTCACTGTCTTTTGAATGTGGTGACTAAACATTTTCTTTTTCCTAATCTAAACAGTACAAATTAGTTTAAAAAAATGAATTCATTCTTGTATTTTTTACAGAAATTTCATATAAACTCAAAATATTATACTTTTTCTAATTTATAAGAGAGAGAGAGAGAGAGAGAGAGAGAGAGAGAGAGAGTGTAGTAGTAGTAGTAGTAGTAGTAGTAGTTAGTACTTTTTAAATATTGTTGAGTAAATATTTAAACCTATCTTTTGCAAAAAATTATGTAGGTCAATAAATTAACTGAATTATTACATAATTATTACTAACTCACCTCATCTTGGTTTGTTCTGTGCTTGTGTTCGTGTGTGTGTATCACTAGTCCTCTTTAGACAGTTGTAACTGTAGATGTGATGCTTTCTACTAGTGCACTGTAAATATATATATACCAGATATCCACCTGACTGTACTCACAAATCCTGTCATTACATCATTGCAGTGACGTGTGATTTAATACACTACGTTAATTCCTCACTTACGTGTACAGGACTTAAATTTCCGTTACCAGTAAATCTGTAAGAAATCAATGACATTGTGTTATCTCATTGTGAAATCTGTTGATTTTAATTTTTAACAATGCAGAATTATTTTTATTCATTTAATTTATTCACTCACTCAATTTTATTCACTTTAACGTGCAAGAATATCTGAATTTATCAAATTGTGTACTAATTATCTAGCATTTTATTAAAATATATTTCAATTTAAATATATTTCTGTCTATTATTTTGTTAATGGTATTTTAAAAATATTTTAGTCGGTAATATTTGGTTACATTTTTCTCCTTCTGAGTTCTTAATAGTTGCCTTATAGTTGTTCTTAGTGGTAACACTTCTTCCCTTTTCGAAGAGTACATATTAATTAAGTAATAATATGTTTCTAATAATAATTTTAAAAGTGTTTAAAAAATAAAACGATAGGTCTAATTGTGTTATTATAATAGTTTTGTTGAAGAATTATTATTTTAAATGATTTTTTGTGAAAGATATTAGTGTGAATATCTTTCACTAGAACCATATCTTGCTCTAGTGAAATGTTTGACCAGTTTTTACAAAACAAAATGGGTGTGAAATAATAAATTTTATAATTATTTTAATAAAACTGCAAGAAATTGTAATTAATATCATGCATTCACATTACTGTATACATTTACATTAATATTTTTGTGTGTGTATGTATGTTGTCATGTATTCGTACATATTTGTATATGTGGTAATAAATTTTAACATTTAAGGAAGACTTACAAATTTTTCTGAAAATCTGTTGTATTTTCTACTGAGATTTTATTTATTAAATTACTCTAGAAAGTATATATCTATTTAATTTTTCAATTTACTTATTTTACTTAAACTTTTAATTCAATATTTTAAAATTTAATTAATTTAAACTTATTTATATTTATATTTCTAATTATTTGTTCAGTTTGAACGCTGAATTAGAAAATGTCATCTTATTATAGGAAGTTAACTTGCTGATAAAGATTCTTTTCTATCTTTCTAGGATTGGATTTTGAAGTCCACTTCCTAATCTAAGAATTGGTCAGCTTTCATTGTTTGGTTTGACCAAAAGATGTTTTATTTTCAATATCACTGAATTTGGTACATCTGTAACTTTAAACTGTTGATGAGAAATGTTGTAACTGACATCCAAAACATACTTACATGTCGACTAAAGTTTAACTATCAACATCAAGTTCAAGAAATAATGACAGAGAAATCAGTTTCTTTGTATTGCCTAGAAGGGTAGAAATGGGTTAAAAAGCAAAGTAACTGATCCTCAAAACAAAAAGAAGATATTCACTGAGGTAAAACATTAAAATTTTTATCATGTTGGTTTGGGAATCGTTAAACAGTCGACACTGAGGAATATGTTTCATAACATCCTTTTTATATACAAGCCATGCACATCTTAGACCGTTTAAAAAGCGGGAAAAAATTAATAATCCTAACTAAATTCTGCCTGAAACACAGTAGTATAAAAACTTCTTATTAAGTCAGAGACAATTCAGAAATAATTTATTGGATGTACCCACTCCTGGTTCCTGATAATGTCTGTTCTGTTAATGCAATGTTTGTGTGTCTATAATCCATAAATCCTGCCTACACAGGCTAACACCTAGCTGCGGCTTGCCGACTCTGAAGTTGCACAGTGTCTGGCAGACAACATAGAATTACCGCCATAGTCAGCACATGCTTTGCCATCTTGGCTGGGCTGGGCCCTGAAACTCAGGGCATGGGAAACCTCGAGGTGTGCAACGACTAATTCCGGGAGCCATTCGCACTGACGTGGCAACCCATTGTTTTATAGAACTTGCCTTTGGACAGTCAAGCCTATCGTCCATGCCAGTGTGCCTCTAAGCTCCTGCAAGCTATGCCTTAAGGGGGCCACGGAGGCGAGCCTCAAGCCTGACGACTGGCTGGAGCATAGATCATAATAAGCAGAGATGCCCACACGTCATACATGCTATCATGTATTTGTGCACCACACCCTAACACCTTGTGCAAGGCAAATGACCACACAGCACTGTTGACACCTGGCATTCATCAGACTCCGGCCTGAACAATGCAAACAAACCAGGGTGTGAGACACCCTGTGCATCTTCTGTTTGTCTGTCTATCTATGTGTCTAAAACATCATTGATTTATAAAAACAAACTGAGGAAAGGCATATATGAGATCATTCAGTACTAGGTAGTAGTAGTAAGGTATCATTATGTTTGTTCTATGGTACTTAAGAAGAATTGAGTAGCCCAGTATCAAAACTAATCATTTGCATTTCTTATCAAAATCAAGGCTTTGTTCTAAAAATATTCTCCATTTTTGAAATGAACAGTACTTGTAGCATGTGGTATCAGAATTACCACTTACTATGACATTTTTACCAATTACTATGTCAGTTAAAAATCAAAACTCGTATCATCTACCATATTTGGAATTGAATGTCCAAATATACGAATAACCATGATATTTCATAACTTCTGGGTTATTATATATAGTTTCTACTGTTAAAACTTGTAACTTTTTTTTTGTATTGGCCATCTAAGGACCACATGCCAATTTCAATTATTTATTCGTTGTTCTGTTCTTTTTTCCAATATTCTTTCATCTTTTCACTGTGTCTCTTCTTGTTGTCTTCAGTCCACTTTGAACCTGCATTTTCCTCTCTCCTACCCTGGACTCCTTCCATTTTTAACACTTTTGCCCAAAAAACTTCTCTTTCAATTGCTTCTTCTGCATGTATATTATTTTTTTCTAAATCCTTTTTGGACTTCTTTAATCCAACTTGATGTTGACTTCTTCCCCCACAGATATTTGAAGATCTGCTTTGTTAACCTATTGTTGTCCATTCTATATATCCATGTTCAAAAAGTAGTAACTTCTCTTTTATTTTTAGTCATTCATCAATCTGCCTTCCAAAACAGGCAACATGTGATCATAGTAGCAGAAAAGGGTTCAAGTATACAAGTCTTAATGTGCAAAACATTTGTCTAGTTTACCAAAATTTTAACTCAAATTCAGCCAAAGTAGGACAAAATAATTTTATATTGCAGCACACCAAATATAAAATTCTAAAACACAATCCGTAAATGTCAGCAATTATAAAATAAGTAAACCAAAGGGTGTGACAATTACAAGGCTTGATAAAATATAAACGAGACTTTTGAAATTGGGACAAGCTTCTTCAACACTTATTAATGGTGGCAACAGTGGTCAGCTAGTAGCAGTATCACATGTTTGTTTCTGAAGTTGTTGTCACAGTGAGTCAACAGGAGATTCACGTGTCCCTTGCACACTGTGTAATTATTAAGTTTTTAGCATTAGAAGTATTAAACCAGCTGAAATTTTGTGCAGTTTCAGTGCACAATTTAACAAAGATACACTTTCCTAGCCTCAAGTGTACATGCGCATGAATTTGCCTTCAAAATGTCAGCTCAAGTTTCTAACCTCTCTTCCGCACGTTGTCCCTTAAACAAACATTATGCCTCAGAACATTTCGCAAGTTCAAGACATGGCAAATAACTGTTCATTAAATTAGCTCAGTAATTTCATTAAGTTATGGAAGTATGCAGAAAATATAATCTAAAAACAGTAAAATATAATTTCTGTCTTAAGTTATTAATTTTTATCTATATTTTAATTTTACTCTCCTGTTATTCATTTTGTTGCAATTATTTAATTGACATCAACTTCATGAGTCAGTCTTTGAAAAAAAAAACAAAGCTAAACCAGATAACATGTTATAAAAATATTTTATAATATTGGATGTGATCTATTGTGTTTTTCAAGATCAAGTTCATTTTGTGAGCATAGAAATTGATAAAAATTGCTTGATTGCACCTAATTTTGACCAGAGCCTGTAACTATCAATGTACACCAGACATAACAGCAGCTCCATCATATATGTTTGTGGAACCAATTTTTCTTCACAGTCATATTCAGTCAAAGCATTAAATACATGGCTTGCCAACACGCTCACTAAAGTAGCTAAAATCAATCAATCTTTCCTTAATGGCCCCAGACTTATCAACATATTGAAACGTAATATGGCACCTAGTATGTGTTTGTGATATCTGTTGTTTTGTCCATTATTATTGCTATAAAGTAAGTCTATTTTATTTCATTTTTTATTTCTGCTAATAAGACTCGAGAAATGGAGTTAATTATATCATTTTGAATATCACTAGATAAACCTGAAAAACCATAGTTTTGTTTTGCCATGTTAATCTGCTTTTTAATATTACTGTACATTTAAACTGGGAGAGTATTCAATTCTGGTTTTGATGAAATGTTTTAAAGTTAGAAGGAAAGCAACATGATTCTGTGAAACCTCATGGTGCTTTTGCAAATTAAATAAATTGTTCAAACCAGAAACTCCTGAATTTGTCAAGACATTTTACCTGTTGAAAAAAGGTTTTCATGGAGAACTGTACAATTTTGAAGTTTTTATTTTACATCCGAAAAGCTATTTTTTACTCTTCATAGTGTTCTTTCTATAAATGTCATGTATAAGTTGTTATTTTTTATGTTAATGTGGGATTACATGGTGTTGGTCTATTGCTAGAGATAATGTTAAATTTATCTTTAAAACTTTACCACTGAATGGCAGTTTAAATAAACTGCCAACTAGACAGTTGTATTCAACTAGACATGAAGGTGACATTCCCGATACAGGTTATAGTACAAATTTACTCATTATTAAAGAACTGTAGACAACAAGGAATGTGAACATGCTATGCAGAAACAGTAACACATATGGTACCACAATTCACGGACAACTATTGTAGTGAAGGGAGGGGGCAAGTCAGATCACTTAGCTTAAGAAGACAAGCTGTGTGGGTTAATGTCCACTGTGTTCATTAGTTCAGTCATATACTACCATATTCTTATCTTCTTCTTCTTCTTCTTATTACATGTTTCTGGATTGTTCTCCAATGACACGATGTCTCCTGTAGATGTTCTCCGCCACTGTCCAATATGAGTTGTCGTTCAGTATTGCGTCCATATTTGTTTTCAGTCTTAGCACTCATGGGATGTCTGTCTGGCAATCCACTAATATGTGCTGTAAGGTGTCTTCATGCTGATGACATAGTAGACAGGTAGCAGTTTGGGTCAAGTTGAATTTGTACAAGTATGACTGGGTTACGATATGGCCAAGTCTTCCTCTGGAGCCGAAAGTTTGAACACTTCTAGGGATGTTTCTATATATGGAGATATCTTGTGTACTGACGTGGTGTTTGTATGATGAACCTTTGGTGGAATTCAAAAATGCATCCTTCCATGTTTCTGTGAGTCTTCTGTTGAAATCCGAAGTGGCAGCCAGTAGTGACAGCATAGTTGCTATCTCATCTGAGTTTTTTGTTACCAGTAATATTTATGTAGCTGGGAATCCATTGTAAAGTTAACCCAATTTTGTTTCTTTCCAGTTTTTTGATTATGTGGAATATGTTGACTGTTCTAAACTAGTATGCTGATGGTTTGTTTTGCTGTAGTAATAGTATTGCAGCCTGTGAGTCTGTGAAGATACATAGTTTTTTTTTGTTTAAGGCAGTAGGTCAGTGCTGCATTGATTGCCAGAAGCTCAGTGTCGACACTTGAGCAGAAGTTAGCTGGTACAAGGAAGGATTCTTGCGTATTAGGAATAAAGGATCCTCCCCCCGAGGGAAGGATTATTCTTATCTTATTCTTAGGAACATTCTTATCTGCACACTTTTATTGTCACTATCTACTGTATATCCCTCGAGTGAACTAAAGGTTTGAGTTTTGAGATGACAAACTTTCCTTACATCTCTACCAATGTAAAATTTTATTACACAATTTATACATTTGTATATATAATTTTAAATTGTATGCACCACAAATGTGAATGTTTCACCACTCCATCAACCAGTTGACGACTCAATTAAATAAATATCACTATAATATTGACGACTCGGAACACAAAGTTTTTTATAAGTAAAAACGTAAAGTTTTACCTTACAGCCTAAACCGGCTTTCACCTATAGAAGGCTTCATCAGAGGCTGTCGTTAGTAGCGCTGCTCGTCTTGTTGTTGGCGACGAGAAAGTGTTTCGAAAGATTGAAGCTGTGTGTGTGTGGTGAGATGTGTTCGAATAATGCGTGCGATTTGAATTGTGTCTGTTCGTTTAGGATGTCGTTTTTATTTGTTTTTGTGTGTTTGTATATATATATATATATTGTATATGTATATATATACAAACACACAAAAACAAATAAAAACGACATCCTAAACGAACAGACACAATTCAAATCGCACGCATTATTCGAACACATCTCACCACACACACACAGCTTCAATCTTTCGAAACACTTTCTCGTCGCCAACAACAAGACGAGCAGCGCTACTAACGACAGCCTCTGATGAAGCCTTCTATAGGTGAAAGCCGGTTTAGGCTGTAAGGTAAAACTTTACGTTTTTACTTATAAAAAACTTTGTGTTCCGAGTCGTCAATATTATAGTGATATTTAGTTAAGTAACGGACACGTCATGGACAACGAAATCCAAGAATTCAATTAAATAGTCTGGTTGTCATGTCAATGACTCTAGTCCCCACTATAAAAGCCATGAATAGGGTTGATTAGAACATCATGTAGCACCAGTGCACTATGACATAAACTAGGCTATGACGTATGACGTATTGTAGGCTATAAGTATAATACTACTGACTTGGAACACAAAGTTTTTTATAGACAAAAATGTAAAATTTTTACCTTACAGCCTGAACCAGTTTTTGCTTATTATAAGCTTCATCAGATGCTAATAATAGCTTCTTCTGACAAAGCTTAAAATAAGCAAAAACTGGTTCAGGCTACAATATAAAATATAAAATTTTTACCTACAAAAAACTTTGTGTTTTGAGTCAGTAGTATTGTACTTATAATTAGTTAATCAAGGGACACATCATGGACAACAAAATCCAAGAATATATTGTAGGCTATAGTTGGCACACTTTTACCTCTGCTTGTCATTGAAAATTCCCCTTCTGGCTATGGCATTGGTCAAGTTACGGAGCCTAAACATCTGATGTCAAAGAAAAATAAATAAATAAAATGCCTGTTAAACTCTAAAACAGCGTTTCTTCATTTTCTCATGCTGAAGTTTTCAAAATAGAAAACAGTTCTTACATGTAAACCTGATTTATACTGGGATAATGATTTACGGGAATGATTTATGTGACACAAACAATGTGTTTATTTTGCCTGAATTATGTACATTGACAACATTTTGAAAATTGCAACAGCAGCATAAACGACATATAACAGTGTTACTGCCAGAGTACTGAAATAGTTTTACATACAGCAGAGACCAGAAAAATAAATACATTAAAAAGAACTTATAATTTTGCTCATAAAAAGTACCAGGTTGATGCCCATGGTTGATTAAAAGTTGGTGATCTTGTTCCTTTAAAGTGAATTTATATCAAAAATAAAGTTAAAAACTTAAATTCTTGGAAAATAAATAAATATAAAGTCTGTTAAACCTTGAAACAGCATTTCTGCATTTTTGTCTTAAAGTTTTCAAAATAGAAAACAGTTCTTACATGTAAACCTGATTTATACTGGGACAATGATTTATGTGGAAATATATAACTGACACAAACAAATGTGTTTATTTTGCCTGAATTATGTACAGTGACAACATTTTGAAAATTGCAACTGCAACATAAACAACATATAACAGTATATTACTGCCAGAGTACTGAAACAGTTTTACATGCAGCAGAGACTAGAAAACCTAAAAAAAATACATGAAAAAGAACTCATAAAAAATACATATAATTTTGCTCACAAAAAGTTCCAGGTTGATGGCCATGGTAGTGTTCTGAGTCGGTAGTGATTACTACTTATATTTAGTTAAAAATTTCATTAATATTTAAATCAAAGCAAACTGCCAAAAATATTGTGTGGCACCACAGTTTATAATTTCCATTTGGAATAAAATAAAATTATTGCCAGGACTTTTGTCTGCTAAAATACTGTTTCAGATAAACTGCTACTTTGTAACAGCTTCACACATTGAAGTACTTTATAATCTTACTATTATTTTATTCTAATTCTCAGCCCTTGAATTGTGTTTATGTTTAATTACTTTAATGCTCTGGACATTGTATAATGTCCAGACACTGGATATTGCTCTGAAGTATGTATAATTCAACAGCCTGCTGTAAAAGTGTATATTGAAATAGGTTTGTACTAGCTTCCATGTTCCAATTTCTTCAAGTTGTCTTTTATTTCTTCTTTGTTGTAGTTTCCTTTACTCACACTATCTTAGGTATTCTGTCATCATTTATGACACAACTTCTTCCAAATCAACTGATTTTCACATTTAATATTGTCAAATAGAACTTTGCCTATGCCCACTTGTTTTTACTCTCTCTCTATTAATATAGTTTGCAATATCTTCAATATATTGTTTCTGCTGCAGTTATCTTGTTCTTCATATTTGTAATGTCCAAACGTCTGGTCTGTAGGTAATTATACTCTTCTCAATGATTTGAACAATCTTTTTTTTTGTAATTTTTAAAATCTTGTCACTCCGTAGAACCTAGTGTAATTAAATATAATTAAATCACTACCGACTCGGAACACAAAGTTTTTTATGGGTACAAACATAAAAATTTTACCTTATAGCCTGAAGCAGTTTTTGCTTATTATAAGCTTCGTCAGAAACTGCCACTGGGAGTGCTGTTCATCTTCTTCTTGGCGACGGTATCGACTTTTGAAGGATCGATGTTGTGTGTGTGGGGCATCATATGTTCGAATAATGCGTGTGATTTGAATTGTATCTGTTCATTTGGGATGTCGTTTTTATGTGTTTTTGTGTGTTTGTATATTTCCAATTGTTCAAGAGTGCCTAGTTTTTGGCCATGTTATTGTCGATGTTTTTGTATTTATGGTTTGCTTCAATGAGGTGGTTTGCAAAGGTGGATTTGGTAGTAGAGTGTAGTGCCTTTGTGTGTTCAATGTATCTTTGTTTGAAGCTACGTCTATGTATCATAGTTGTGAGGGCAGCTAGTTTGTGTTGCATTGGATGATTGGAGGAGTTGTGTGTTAGTGTGTCTGTTGTAGTGGGTTTTCTGTATATACAGAATTCAACACAGACACAAATTCAGTATATACAGAAAACTCACTACAACTGACACATTAATACACAACTACTCCAATCACCCAATACAACACAAACTAGCTGTTCAGAACAATGATATATAGCCTTAACAACCTCCCAACAGATGAAAAAGACTACAAAGATGAACTAAACAAGATAAAATATCTAGCAGAATCTAACGGATACAACAGAACAACAGTCAATAAACTTCTACACAAAACAAAGAACAGATAAAGACAGAAAACAACAAATTCATAACACTAAAATACATCAATAACCACACTGAATAAATAGCCCAAAAATTTAAAAAAGCAGGATACAGAATCGCATATAAAACTACAAACAAAACAGAACACACACTATCAAAACACACACACAAAGCAACAAACAAATTCGATCTACCTGGCGTTTATAAACTAAATTGCTCAGATTGCAACAAATTCTACATAGGCCAGACAGGACCTAGCTTCAAACAAAGATACATTGAACACACAAGGGCACTACACTCCACTACAGAATCCACCTTTGCAAACCACCTCATTGAAGCAAACCACACATACAAAAACATCAAAAAATAACATGGATATTCTACACATACTAAAAGGCTGAAAACTAGACACTCTTGAACAATTGGAAATATACAAACATAAAAAAAAAACACACATAAAAACAACACCCCAAATGAACAGACACAATTCAAATCACACTCATTATTCGAACATATCACTCCCCACACACACAACATCGATCCTTCATAAGTCGACACCGTCGCCAAGAACAAGATAGACAGCACTCCCAGTGGTAGCCTCTGATGAAGCTTATAATAAGCGAAAACTGGTTCAGGATATAAGGTAAAACGTTTATGTTTTTACCCATAAAAAAACTTTGTGTTCCGAGTCGGCAGTGATTTAATTATATTTACTTAATCAACGGACACGCAATGGACAACGAAATCGAGTGCAATTGTTTAGTCACTGTCTTCACTTTCCAAATTTTATTATGAATGTCTCGCCTGTGCCCCTTATCCCAAATACTTATGATAGAATTATTACATGTGTAAACAGGAACGTACTTAAAAATTATTATGGTTGTTTGGCATTAAGTACGCAAATAGTAAAATTTCTTGAAAACCGCCAAATAGAAACTGTAGTAAATGACACAAACTCTTCGAGCCACAGAATAGAGAATGGAATACCACAGGGCGGAATAATCTGTCCGTCGCTTTTCAACATTGCCTTACAAGATATCTCAAATGAACTTCCACCTGATGTACACAGTGTTACTTTTGCGGATGATAAAACCATTTGGGCAACGGATACAAACCACGAGAAAGCAACGGAATCCATTCAGCTAGCCCTCAATGTTATAAGCAGGTGGTGTCAAAAATGGTCTTTAAAGATTTCAACCCAGAAAACTGAATGCGCATTTTTCACCAGACGTAATAAGCTCGCAAACTATGTGCCTCTCCTTACCCTTCAAGACGAAATACTTCAGCATAACAGAAATCCAAAACTGTTGGGGTTGGTTCTTGATCCAAAACTTCGGTGGTCAGCACACGTGGAATATGTAATAAAGGCATGTACCCCAAGATTGAACGCATTGAAAGCGGTAGCCAGTCGCAACTGGGGCGCTGACACTTCAACGCTGAAAATGTTTTATCTTGCATTCGTGAGGTCGAAGGCTGTTTACTGTTGTGAAGTTTGGGGTTCAGCTGCAAAAACCCACATAAACAAAATTCAGGCGATCCAATCAGCGGCACTACGTCTTTGCCTGGGTTGTACAAAAACCACCGCGATAGCTGCTATGCAAGTTGACTTAGGTGTTGAGCCGATCGAAATGTACATTAGAAGACAAATGTGGACAAAACTTTTGAAAGTCAATACATTACCAATAACTCACCCATTATACAACTTGTGTGCCAATCAGATAAGCATTAAAAATTCGTTCAACTATCAAATGAACATACTGTCGACAACGTTATCGTATAATGTGCCGGAGCAAATTCCACCTGTGTATGATGAACCGCCACGTAGCTGGCCGGGAATAAAAGCTATCGTGGATCTTCCACACAAATTCGGCAAAATGAGTCATCCAGATATACTTAGAGCAGAAACACTAGAGATGATTGACGAGCAGTATAAAAATCATACGAAGATCTTCACAGATGGATCGGTGGACATCGAAAGCGGGAAGTCAGGTGCAGGGTATTTTAACCAGAGTAATGGTGAACGGTACTATATTCCAGCTAACGCACAGTCCAGTATGGACGCCGAATTATTGGCTATAAACGCGGCATTAACCTGCTGTCTTTCCATTGAGCAAAAGCTCATCTGTATCTTGACTGACTCCAAATCATCATTAGAAGCGCTATCAAAATCTGGCACGAGTGCGTACTTCTTTCGTATTAATGAAATAAGGAAACTATTCCTCCAGCTACACAACGAAGGAAAAATGATCACCCTTCAATGGGTTCCATCCCACTGTGGAGTCCCCGGAAATGAAATAGCAGATGGGATCGCAAGGGAAGCGTGCACAATGTATCCAACTAACCTAAAGAAGTTCTCCCTGCTGCAGTGCAGAAGCTCGGGTGACCGACACTTCAGGAGCTCTTGGGAGGACAGTTGGAAATCAGCAACCACAGGTCGCAGCTTATACCAAATACAACCTGTGCCGGCCAAGGAAGACATCTACAAGGGAGTAGCACGTCCGATAGCTGCTTTTGCTGCGAGGGCACGTACCGGCCATATCGTTACCCAAGAATATCTCTTTAGGTTCAATCTCACGGATACGCCACAATCCTTATTGTGTGAAGACGGAGAGGAGAACCTTGAACATATACTTATAAAATGTCATTACCCGATTGCCGCAAGGGATATCTTAAGGATGCAAGTGTCGGGATGGCAAGAAATCATGAACAATAAGAAGTACTGGGCTATCGCTTCTATGATCTACCATGGACATCGGGCTATCGGCTACAGTTGAAGCTGGACGCCTGCAGGAAGAAGTAAGAAGAAGTAAGTAAGTACGCAAATAGGAGTTAAATTGTATATATACTAATAACAAATGCCACAATTTAATTTTGTATGTTTCACATCATGATTATGTACTTTTTTTTTACATCATTTAGTTCAAATTTCCATACACGCCTATTAAACTGCACTGTTACAAATTTTGTCAGTTAGTATATTGTGTTTATTCTTCCCATGAATACTTTAATTAACTTTCATTTACATTGGTTTGTTAAATTTGAAAATAATTGTATGATATATAAGACTTCCAAAACAACTGTTACTAAAACCTAAAGTTTATATATTGGCTATGAAGTTTATTGCACAAATTTATTTACAGACTTCAGACTTATTGTGAACTCTCCAACATGTATCCATGGAATTAACTGGTTTCTTTTTCTTCCATAATTAATTCTCAGACTATAATTTATAGTCAGCAATTTGACTATGTATTTAGACATTATGTAGGCAATAATAGTTACATTTTTCTTTATAGAAACATGTATACATGTACACACACACGCACACACATACACACACACTTTTAGAAAAATATTGGTATGATTGAATATTACAGTTTTTAACACCATAGTTCTTGGATTTCGTTGTCCATGACATGTCCGTTACTTAACTAAATATCACTATTAAATTAACGACTCGAAACACTAGGTTTTTTTATAAGTAAAAGCATAAAGTTTTACCTTACAGCCTGAACCGGTTTTCTTCTTTAAAAGGCTTATTCAGAGGCTGCCGCTGGTAGCGCTGTCCGTCTTGTTGTGGGTGACGGAATCGAATTTCGAAAGATCGATGCTGTGTGTGTGGGGTGAGATATGTTCGAATAATGCGTGCGATTTGAATTGTGTCTGTTCGTTTAGGATGTCGTTTTTATTTGTTTTTGTGTGTTTGTATATTTCCAATTGTTCTAGAGTGTCTAGTTTTCGGCCTTTTGTGTGTACATGTAGAATGTTCATTGTCGATGTTTTTATATATGTGGTTTGCTTTAATGAGGTGGTTTGCAAAGGTGGATTCTGTAGTGGAGTGGAGTGCCTTTGTGTGTTCAATGTATCTCTGTGTGAAGCTACGTCCTGTCTGGGCTATGTAGAATTTATTGCAATTTGAGCAATTTAGCTTGTAAACACCAGGTAGATCGAATTTGTTTTGTGCTTTGTGTGTGTGTTTTAATAGTGTGTGTTCTGTTTTGTTAGTAGTTTTGTAAGCGATTCTGTATCCTGATTTTTTGAATTTTGAAAACAACAAATACATAACACTAACATACATCAACAAACAAACTGAAAAAATAGCCCTTAAAAACTGATTTTTAAGGACACTTATTTTCTTGTAATATTAGTTAATGTTAATTAAATTTTTAAATCAACAACAACAACAACAATGTTGATAATAATACTTGACTATTGTTATATAATAATATTTATTAATGTAATGCCATTGTTGAACCAATTACCACCTATGGATCAGAATGTTGGATAATCAACGTAAAGAACTGCAGGAAGATTGAAGCTGTAGAAATGGACTATCTTAGACAAGCTTCCAGAGTTTCTCATCTGGAACGTGTAAGGAATGACATAATAAGGGAAAGAACAAATAGAAAAGACACTGTAATAGAAGATATAAAACGTAACAGCTTTCCTGTTATGGAAACCAAATGAGAATGAGTGAAGAAAGAATGCCTGTGAGTGTGTTCAAATACAGCCCTAGCAACAGAAGAAAAAGAGGCAGACCTAGATTAAAATGGATAGAAGGGATTGAAAGGAGTATGGAAGAAAAGAATCTGAAGAATGAAGATACACATAATAAGTTGATATGGAAACTGAGATGTGGGATGCGGCAGTAGCTCTGGGATCCCAGCAAAAAAAATTAATATAATCACTATTAACTAGTCAATAATGAAAATTGTATTTTATTTTGAAACCAAATAATGCTAAATTTGGAATGGCATATTTCCTGTGTTTATTATCTACATGGTATATAAATCTTATCAATAACAGACGTATTGATACAATGGTAAGTAGAAAGTATGCAATCAGTTCATTAAGAATCATGATGTAAATAAGTTAAATTAATATGTATTATACAAGATAAAAGTATTAGATGGCAATGGAATACGTGTGTTCTGTCTATTGGCCGGCAAAGGGAATTATGAGTTTTGTTCATTGTTATGTGTATTAGGAAACATTTTCATTGACGTTATTACTTGTCAGCATCACCACTCAAGGTTGTTATCTTTTTTTTATGAATTCTCTGTTTGTCTCAACAACTTCTTAATTGTGGAATTCAAAAATCTGTTTAAGCTGGTATATAATAATTTTAGGTATCTGTATATTACTGATTAGTCAAATTATTTAATATGTTCTAGCCTCTACGGAAGTCCTGAACAACTGAATGTTGCTATTAAGAATGTGTAGATACACAAAATTCAGCTAGTTCTACAAGTCTCTTCCTTACTTTGCCAGAGCAAAGAATCTGATTCATTTCCAAGATTTCTTATGAGATTTATGAATTTTGCTTTCTTTTATACTAACAGACATTTTTACATTTATACATTTTATATAAATGTATTCTTTTTATGTATACTATCCTGCTACACAAGCCCAAAACTGTAGGATCGGGAGTTTTGGAGCCGTTTTTCAAATGAATATATCGTTTCTCACCAACCAGTGGACTACGTGATCAAGCCCATGTCTACAGTCATTTACCCTTACACTCTTTTCACCTCCATACTACATGTTTACTCAGTGGTGAGCCAACACAGTGTGGAAAGTGTGTGGTGCACACAGGCACCAGGATAGGGGAGACGCCAAAAATTACAGGCGAGGAGGAAATATTTGAAAAAAAAATTATTATTCACTAAGTTAATTGTATTAACCTTTTCGGTGCTCTGGGCAGGTATTCTCGCTAAACTTTTATGACTTTATGATGCTTCTGATGAGATAAGTCACACTTTATTTTAAATTGGTAAAGTATTTTAATAGGTTCAGAACGGATTCGTATGCCTATGGCTGTATCTGATGGTACTAACATTATGCATACAAGGTCAATTGTTTATTGTTAGAAGTCAGCAGTTGAAATAAAGACTGTTTCATTCAGTACGTTTGTGAAATGTAAACGCTACGATACTTGACAGTTACTTATTTTGTAGATGAGATTTTGTAATTGTTGCGATAAGTGAACAGGAATATTCGTTGTTGTGGCAGTTTAATTATGTACCAAAACAATATATTTACTATTTTTGTTTTGATAAAACTGTAATTTTAACTGTTAATTTATATAAAACTAAATAAAGCCCAATTGACAATGATTTTCTTGACAAATAACATAAATTACTTTGTTTTCTTTCAAATTATTTTTGGTGTTCTTGTTTTAGTACCCTTCTTTTATGTCAATTTTTTTTTATACATTTCTTTTGTAATTCCTGGCGTTTGTTCAAAAAACTTATAATTAATATATTGTTATATTTCATTTGTACTCACTGATACGTTTTTATAAAGTGATTTTTTATTTGAGGGGGAGGGTATAGGGGCACCAACTAAAGTTCTGTACACAGGCGCCTGGACACTACTGGCGCACTCCTGTGTTTACTATCTTGCCATGATCAGACGTAAATACCATATCTGTTGGTAACACCTTGCTATCTCATTTCATTTTGATTACTGCAACCTTGAAATTACACACAACCATCAGACCAGGAAACTTCTTGTCAATGAAATCTTAAGTTATACATTATAGCTGAGAGCCTAACATTTTCATATGTTTGAGACTTGCAAAGTGTAAATTCTATTAAATAAGGATTCCTACAACTGTCAGTGTCTTCTTTCTCTTGAACAACCTCTTCATTCATGTCTGCTCTCCAGTTACATTCAATTATGTCTTCTTCTTACCTCATCCATCTTGACTACAAGATCTAGCTGCCCTCTCCTTCTCCTGTCCAAGAGCCACACCACTTCAAATGTATTATTCTTTTTGTATATCAGTAATTCTTTTGTCTTTTTTCCTCTCTGATGTGTCTTTTCCAGCTCTGATTTTCATTAAAGTTTATATATCCTTGTTGTTAATTCTACTTGTCTCTTTCACTGTACAGTTTCTCCTCAAAAAGTTGTTTCATTTTATATTTTTATCATTTTGATTAGCACCCTAATTTTTGCTATACATTTTATAATGTTGCAAATGGTTGAGCTGTATGACTAAGTTCTCATCTTGATGGCTTTGGTAATATGTCTGAATGGTAAAACAGCATTTAGCTGCTTAATTAAGTTTGCCACTTAATCAGAGCCTTCTTCTGTTATGCAATTTTTCAAATTATTAAATTTAAGTACTTAAATTTGGCTGTTTCCCCTATGTACGAGGGTAGGCTGAAAAGTAATGCACACATGCTTGTAGAACACGAATGAAAAGAAATAGCAAGATGGGGCAAAAAGTAAATAAAAGTACATTGCCTTAGCTTCAAAATTATATATTTATTTTTCAACATAGACGCCGTTAAGTCTAACATATTTCTCTAAACGCGTAACAAGTTTTTTTATCCCGTCACTGAAATATTCTTCTGACTTTTCTCGAATCCAGGACGCGACAGCTGCCTTCACCTCATCGTCCGAGGTGCAATGATTACCCTTGAGGTCTCTCTTGAGTAGAGGAAAAAAATAGAAATCGCAAGGCGCGAGATCAGGGGAGTAGGGAGGGTGTGGAATCGGTTCAAACTTCAGGTTTCGCAGAGCCTCTTGGGTTGCGCGCGAGGTATGTGGACGAGCGTTGTCATGTTGCAAGATTATTGGCGCCAGGCTGCCTCTAACCCGACAAATATGGTTTGCGATACGCTTTTGTGTGATTCGCCACTCATTTTGAGTCAAATCGTCGAAGAGTTTGCGATGTTCATCGTCTGTGCCAGTCCGCTGCTTTTTTCGTCATCAATTACGGCTTTTCCAGGCACGCAACCACCAAATTTTATTACCCATCAATTCACAGTAGACCTATCAACAGCATCGTCACCATAAACAGCCTTTAAATGACGATGAATCTTATTAGGAATCACATTTTCAGCAGTTAAAAATTCGATAACTGCACGCTGTTTAAATCGCGTTGACATAGCACTACAACATGTCTCCATACTTCTGCTACTTAAAGCGTACTGTTGTTTGAAACTCCTTCAAACTGCGCATGCATTTGGAGGGGGAATGTTACTCCCGAATGCCACCAGGCGCGCTTCTGTAGGTAAGTTTGTTCGTGTTCTACAAGCATGTGTGCATTACTTTTCAGCCTACCCTCGTACTTTCCATTTTTAGTTTCTAATTCCCCTCTTCCCCCTCCAACACTTAGATCTAAATTTATTCAAGTTCATTCTAGGGCATGTTTCTTGTCTAGAAACATTAGCAAACAACTCAAACCTTAGGCCTTTATTACACTACGCAACTGATTGCAAAAAATGTTGTGGGGCATTGGTTTAAATGTAGCATATTACGCTTACTGGAATTAGTTGTATGGTCTGAAATCGATTGCAAGATAGTTGAAAGCCTTGCAACTGCTCATGCAACTAATAGTTTCATGCATTCATTGTGGGGCATCGATTCAAATGTAGCCTATTGCACTAAGCAACTGATTGCATGCAATTCACTTGTGTGCATATTCTGTAGACAACAAAGAAATTTTATGACATGGGACCGACACAACATATACAATTTTTTACAAACCGCCAATATCTCAAAAACAAAAAGAGGGATTTTATTGAATCAAAAACCAAAATAAAATTTGTAATTTGTCCTAAATTTTACTTGCTTACACCATATAGCTATCTCTTATAGAACAAAAGTTTATCACATATCAAAAATTTCATGACATGTGACCATTCTAAATCTGTCTTAAAAATTATTCAAGTCATTGGTTCAAATTTATGTCTAAAACCATCCTCAAATAACTAAATATCACTATTCCATTAACGATTCGGAACACTTTTTTATAAGTAAAAGCATAAAGTTTTACCTTACAGCCTAAACCGGTTTTCTCCTTTATAAGGCTTCTTCAGAGGCTGCCATTGGTAGCGCTGTCCGTCTTGTTGTAGGCGACGGAATCGAGTTTCGAAAGATCGATGCTGTGTGTGTGGGGTGAGATATGTTCGAATAATGCGTGCGATTTGAAATGTGTCTGTTCGTTTAGGATGTCGTTTTTATTTGTTTTTGTGTGTTTGTATATTTCCAATTGTTCTAGAGTGTCTAGTTTTCGACCTTTTGTGTGTACGTGTAGAATGTTCATGTTATTGTCAATGTTTTTATATGTGTGGTTTGCTTCAATGAGGTGGTTTGCAAAGGTGGATTCTGTAGTGGAGTGGAGTGCCTTTGTGTGTTCAACATATCTCTGTTTGAAGCTACGTCCTGTCTGGCCTATGTAGAATTTATTGCAATTTGAGCAATTTAGCTTGTAAACACCAGGTAGATCGAATTTGTTTTGTGCTTTGTGTGTGTGTTTTGATAGTGTGTGTTCTGCTTTGTTAGTAGTTTTGTAAGCGATTCTGTATACTGCTTTTTTGAATTTGTGGGCTATTTTTTCAGTTTGTTTGTTGATGTATGTTAGTGTTATGAATTTGTTGTTTTCTGTCTTTGTCTGTTGTTTGTTTTGTGTTTTGTGTAGGAGTTTACTGACTATTGTTCTGTCATATCTGTTAGATTCTGCTAGATATTTTATTGTGTTTAGTTCGTCTTTGTAGTCTTTTTCGTTTAGACTTTATGCTTTTACTTATAAAAAACCTAGTGTTCCGAGTCGTTAATGCAATAGTGATATTTAGTTAAGTAACGGACACGTCATGGACAACGAAATCCAAGAACCATCCTCAAACTTTAAGGAACACAGTGGTGAAGGAAATTTTTTATTGAATCAGTAGTTTCTGAGTTTAGTCCAGACAATGATACAAAGAAATTTTACCTCTCTATAATAGTAGTATAGACAACATGGTTACTCTGCAACTGATTGGAGAGCAGTTGGAGCCTGTTTTTACTACCGTGCAACTAGTTTCATGTAGGCTTGATATCAGTTGCATGCAATCAGTTGTGCTTGCATGAAATCATGCTAGTGCATGAAATAGAGGCCTTACTTACCTTACAATACTGCCAACTAGTCATCTGCAAAGATGTGTGTATATAATCAGTGATTCAACATGCTCGCCAATTAGTGGCATATGCAGTGGAGTACATTGAATGGCATGCAGTAACACAGAAAAATCTTTGTGTTCCGAGTCGGTAGTGAAGTAATTATATTTACAGAAAAAGAATTTTTTTCTTGACTGTTGTTAATCTTTGTAAAATTTTAAACGGATTTATAATACATTTTGAACTGTTACATTTATATAGTTTTAAAGGTGGTTCTACCTATATTAATAGTAACAAAAACAGCACTGCAAAATAATATTTATAGTAAGATAGAGAAAGCTAGAATTTTGTGTGAGGTCCCATTGGTAGAAATAAAATACTTGCGTGTCTATTGTTGTCTGTTTCTGAATTTTAATAACTTTACAAACTACAGAGTTTTGTTATTTAAAATTTTAGTATCATATTTAGCAACTAAAGGTTTATACATTCAGCTAAACTTCAGACTGAATGTAAAAATTGTCCATAACACAGATTTAGTACATCTTGGGTTTTAAAAAACCACAGTAGAAATTAAGTATAAAAAAGTTTTGGATTTTGTTGTCCATGATGTGTCCGTTGATTAACTAAATGTAAGTAAGTATTATAAAATATTAGAGAATAAGCTATTTCAAAAATGCTTAAATGTATAGACTTTATGTGTTCATGTGTTCATGTATAGAATTACTTTTAACAGAGTCTTAGTAATACATTCCTAAACATAGTTTTATGTTTGCTAATTGCCTATACTTTATCATATTGTTATGACAGTCTACTTATCGTCGTATGGTACAGTGGAAAACAAAATACAATACACCAATTAAGTCACCAATCAACAGCTTTAATTTTCATAGTTACACAGTTTGTGATTAACTCGTACAATATTTCCAGTTAGATTTGTCCACACGCAATAACATGTCTATTAATAGAGTTTCACACAATTATTAACACAGTACTTCTTCACTTCGGCAAACACTCAATCCGCACTAGCGAAAATCGCTCACATAACTGAACTGACAATCCGGCTGCTACGGCTTTATATAGGCCCCACAGAGGTACAGTATAGCTTTGCCTCCTTACTGCACTCCAGCGGCTTAATGCTTATCTCAAGTGTTCCTGGAACTCACTAGAACTACCTACGTGAATGATGCAACACAAGCCACACTGGACGGGGTGAGTGGAGAATGTTCTGGATTGTTCGGTACGCTGATACCGTCAATAAACACAATGTGAGCAATCCACGTTCGGAAGTCCTCTGATTCTTCGGGATAAGCCAATCTCATCAATCGGTCGACATTTGCTTAAAATTCTTGAGGGCTCTCCCCTGAACGCTGTCACCTCGCTTTAAGTTGAACATGGTACACTTCGCACAAATGCTGGTCACCGTACCATAATTCCAGAGCTTTTGTTAATTCAGCATATGTGTTCTGGCTGTCAGATGGCATTTTGTGTATTAGCTCTGTGGGAGGTACTTTTAACGCAAGAATGAGTGAAAGGCCTTTCACTTCTTCTGTCCAGTTGTTTCAGCAAGCGGTAGCTTCAAATTGGTGATGATAAGTTGCCCAGTGAGTGCTTCCATTAAACGATGGGGCCTTTGCAAAAACTCGCCCTACTTTAGTTAATAGCGTTCTTTGATTTCTCTGATATTTTGAATCTTCTAAACTTAACATACTTGTTTTCATAGTTGACACAGATTTTTCTATTTCAGATCTTCTGTCAACTTGTTTGTTCAGCTCACCTCGTAACAGGATAAATTTTGCAGTGATATCATCTTGTACGAATGCCTTAATGTCGTCTGCTTGATGACTAAAGTCTTCTTTTTGCCATTTCTCTGGTGTTTCATTTTCATGCTTATGTTTTTCGTCATATCATCTTACTGTTTCTTCTGCTTCCCGTTGGCATCTTTTTTCTGTTTCTTCTCTTTACTGTCTTTGTTCTTCTTTTTGTTGTTCCTGTGTTTGCCGTAGCATTTTGATTTCATAGCTTTTTCACAATTACACAGTTTGTGATTAACTCGTAAAATATTTCCTCAGGAGCTCTTGGGAGGACAGTTGGAAATCAGCAACCACAGGTCGCAGCTTATACCAAATACAACCTGTGCCGGCCAAGGAAGACATCTACAAGGGAGTAGCGCGTCCGATAGCTGCTTTTGCTGCGAGGGCACGTACCGGCCATATCGTTACCCAAGAATATCTCTTTAGGTTCAATCTCACGGATACGCCACAATGCTTATTGTGTGAAGACGGAGAGGAGAACCTTGAACATATACTCATAAAATGTCATTACCCGATTGCCGCAAGGGATATCTTAAGGATGCAAGTGTCGGGATGGCAAGAAATCATAAACAATAAGAAGTACTGGGCTATCGCTTCTATGATCTACCATGGACATCGGGCTATCGGCTACAGTTGAAGCTGGACGCCTGCAGGAAGAAGTAAGAAGTAAGTAAGAAGTAAAATATTTCCAGTTAGATTTGTCCACACGCAATAACAATAATAGTTAATGTTATTAATAGTTAAGTAATAACACAACACATTAATTATTAGTTTCACACAATTATTAACACAGTACTACTTCACTTCGGCAAACACTCAGTCCACACTAACGAAAATCGCTTACATAACTGAAGACAATCCAGCTGCTATGGCTTTATATAGGCCCCACAGAGGTGCAGTACAGCTTTGCCTTCTTACTGCAAGCCAGCGGCTTAATGCTTATTTCAAGTGTTCCTGGAACTCACTAGAACCACCTACATGAATGATGCAACACAAGCCACTGGACGGGGGAGTGGGGAATGTTCTGGATTGTTCGGTACGTTTCTCGTAACAATATTATGTACGTTTTATTTATAATTCACTACATGGCATGTCTAAGTTTCACAGTTATAAAAAGTAGCTATGCATAAAACAGTTCCCCATTACTGGAATAAGACTTTCTGACTGGAACAATTTTTGAAAAAGTAGCCTTAGTTTATAGTCCGTTTCAAATTGTTTCCCTCTTTTTACTCAAATGTCCTTAGTTGTAATGCAATAGACCTACATTTAATCATTGTGACATAGTTTTTTATAGACTGAAAACTTGTATCTTTAATTTTATTTCTCCCATTTTTTATAGTAAAATAATTGTTTTATCATTTATTATTTTTTCACCTACCAATGTATAGGTAGGTAATATCTATAAAAATATAGCTATTCTCAAATTGTTTATTTCACACAACTTGATTAATCTTTCCTTGTCCCCATTTGTTGTTTATAAATTAAATTTATTTGGCCTCTAAACCTTTCACATGGCTTAATTATGGATCTATAAAAATAATAGAGTACATGATGATATTGATGGATTGATGATGATGATATATGAGCAGCATAATATGAGGTAAACAAAAGCACAATTCATCATTACAAAATGTTCTGGAGCGATTGTTTTATGCATCATTCAGAATAGCACAACAATGAAACAGGCTTGTATGACTCATGGTGAAGAAATAGCCAGTGATATTTATATCTAGAAAATCACTAACAGTGGTATAGAATTGGAAATGATGATGATGTTTGGTATGCAATAAACTAGCAGAAAAGTTGACTACTGATTATACAGAGCATCACTGTTAGTTGTTAAATTGGCCAAGAAAAATTCAATATTACATCACCTACTTATTTGCCTAATGATGGGTATATCTTATTCTTCTTCACCCTCATTTTGATACAGTTTGGTACATTTTGATACACAGCTGTATGAGTACAGTGAATAGTTCAATTGTGGTAAATATCATTAATATAAATCTATATATCTATAAAAGAGAAATACCACTGACTCACTGATTCATCACGAAATCTCCGAAACTATAACACCTAGAAACTTGAAATTTGGCATGTAGGTTCCTTATGTGATGTAGGTATCCGCTAAGAAGGGATTTTTGGAAATTCGACCTTTAAAGGGGGAAAAAGGGGGGGAGTTTGCCTGACTAACTGACATAGAATCAACGTAGAGCAAAAACTACTGAATGGATATCAATGAAACTTTGAACATAGCTTCATCATAGGTCTTAGGTGCTCACTAAGAAACGGTTTTAAAAACTTTCACTCCTAAGGGGCAAACCCCCCCCCCTATTGTATGTATGTATCTATGTAGGTATGTTCCACATCTCCTCCTAAACCACTGGGCTGATTTCAACCAAACTTGGCGCAAATATTTTATGGGACAGGAGAACCAACATAGGTGAGGTGCTTTTTTCGATGGGGTCCTTTGGGGTCTTCCACATCTCCTCCTAAACCAGTACACCTATTTCAACCAAACTTGGCACAAATATTTTACGCAACGGGAGAACCAACATAGGATAGGTATTTTTTCGATGGGGTCCTTTGGGGGTTCTTTGGGGTCTTCCATATCTCCTCCTAAACCACTGGACCGATTTCAACCAAACTTGGCACAAATATTTTACGCGACGGGAGAACCAACATAGGATAGGTGTTTTTTTCGATGGAGTCCTTTGGGGGGTTCTTTGGGGTCTTCCACATCGCCTCCTAAACCACTGGACCGATTTCAACCAAACTTGGCACAAATATTTTATGCAACGGGAGAACCAACATAGGATAGGTGTTTTCTTCGATGGGGTCCTTTGGGGTCTTCCACATCTCCTCCTAAACCACTGGACCAATTTCAACCAAACTTGGCACAAATATTTTACGCAACGGGAGAACCAACATAGGACAAGTGTTTTTTCGATACGATCCTTTGGGGGGTCCTTTGGGTCTTAAAAACTATTAGATCTGGTTACTATGGCAACCCAATAGAATAGATTCTGGTTACCATAGCATCGGTGGAAGTCTCCCGCGTAGGAAATAGCGCGGGAGTCGTCCGACGGGCCTTCCCCGGAGTTCATCCACGGAACCCGGGGAGTCTTAGGTCGGATCCCGCGAAAGACGGCGGGGCCATAGTCCATGGTTCTTATAAATAAAGATATAGGTTATGATATCAAAGGTGGTGTATGCATCTTAAGAAACTTCTTAATAATGTGTGAATTCAGAGTTGTTTCAGTTTGAATTTAAAAGTGGATAAGTTAAGATCGAAGTAAGTTATAAGCGAGTATAAAAAACAAAGTTTTGATAGCAAATGTATTCAGATCATAGTGTTCAGACAATATAAATGCACTTGCTTCAGTTTGAATTTAAAAATTGATAAGCTGAAATCTATAGAGGTATTGTATTGTTAGAATAAGTTTAGGAGACACTAATTTAACAAATGCCTTATTTCAACATTAACACAATGAATTATAAAAGACAGTAAATACGCAGCGCGTGCAAGTACTGTAGACATTTTATTGAAAACTAATTTAGCTGTTCGCCCTCTCCCAGAGTTAGAAATCGAGCAGGAGCATCACGCGCAACAGAATTCTTCTCCAGATATAAGAATACAGTTTATGACATGTTCTTAAACAGGTGCGCTACAGAGTATTACTCCAGTGAGAATGCGAACGTAACAATATAAGGAAGATTATACAATATACAAGTAATATAACGTTAGAACAAGAATAGGTGCCTATGAGCCTATGAATAAATTATGAACCCGAGCAACGCTGGGTAAATCGGCTAGATATAGATATCTATATAAGCCAAATACCACTGACTGACTCACTGATCACGATATCTCTGAAACCACTGAATGGATATCAATGAAACTTTGAACGTAGCTTCATCATAGGTCTTAGGTGCTCACTAAGAAACGGTTTTAAAAACTTTCACTCCTAAGGGGCAAAAAACCAAATAATGAAATTTATCGCGGGAATTGCATACTTTGTAAATGAAGTGGTTGACATCTCAGTTTATTGGAAACCCCGAATACATTTAGTTCTGAGTTTTTAATCATTGTTTTAAATTGAAAAACTTCGTTGTTTGCAGGTTCTTACAGTCGAGAAAATTTCGAAGTTCAATTAATTAATAAATGTATGTCCTTTTTTTTCTCGGAAACGGCTCTAACGATTTTCTCGAAATAAATAATAAATAGCTGTTGCTATGAATGTAAATAAACAAACTAAGAGTTGAGAATTTGTACAATCTATCTAATCCTGTACTATTAAGCGAGCAATAATTGTACAATTACGTACAACGTGAAACTCCGTAGCGAAGCACGGGTATTTTGCTAGTAATTATATAGATTTACAAACCTCAGTGTACAACATAGCCTGAACCTGAGACCGGGATACAGACTGTAATTACACCTTTTCTGTCAACTTCTGCTACCTAGTTAATAGAATGAAAACCAAATATTCATTTGGTCTGTTTCATGCTGCCATCTGTTAATGAAAATATGAACTTGTTTCACATTTGTAATAGTGTGGAAGTTAGTGAAAAATGTATAACTTACATAAATAAGCGAATTAAAAATCATAGTTTGTTAGTGCAACAATAATTTATGTTTTGTAAGAAAGGAATTAATTAGCAGTGTAACTTGATGTAAGATCCATTATAAAATTATAAAAAATATAAATAGTTTTTACCAATTATATGTTTAAGTTTAAAACCTGTGCAGTTTTTCTCAGACCTTACATTGTCTCATATAATCTCCCCCCTTATACGCGCGTGCACGCGCGCACACACACATACACACACACACACACACACACGTTATATTTATAAAAATTTATAAAGGTGTTATCAATCTTGTTATAATGAGTTAACACACTCAAGACATTCATACTTAACAACAGACATACAAAAAATTCTTATCAGCTGGGAAACGGAGCTTGTACACTCAGCAAGAACACATGGCATCAACTGTTTAAAGTGATAAACACCAGTAATTGATTAAATCTGTGCTACTGCACTAGTTATGTTTTTGTGGGCATTTGTTTTGTCTCTAGCATGTGCTTCAGCACAACATGCTGTTCCGGTAGGTGACAAGCGGATGTAAATAGTTTTTCTAATTCAGTATTAAGTTTTCTTATAGTATGTAAACAAAATATTAAAACAGAATAAACACTGTTGCACTCCTCTATAGAAAGATTATTCCGATTTGTGTTTTCAACAGTCTTGTTACTTCCGATCTGATGATTAGCTGTGAAGCTTGAAAGCGCTAATTGGAATATTTTTTCTATAGTGGTGTGCAACAGTGTTTATTCTGTTTGTGATTATAACCACTAACACAACTTTCTTAAGTAAAAAATATTATTATTATTATTATATGTGAAACAATATGTTCTGAGTAAAGGTGTTTATTTTGGCCATATCTTTGTAATTATCCTAAAGTTTGTATTTTAGCTCAGGGGCAACAAATATTACTTTCAATTAAATTTGAACATGTCTTGATGAGGATTAAAAAAAATCAAGTGTTAGATAAACATAGATTCTTTAACTGTTTTAAAAATGTAAGACGAGTTTTTCTGAATGATATGAATGCATGCACGTATGAGCGTGTGTGTGCACGTGCACGCATGTGTGTGTAGAGCAATGCAAATATAATTTTTCTTATATCTTTGTTAAATTCTTGGATTTCGTTGTCCATGATGTGTCCATTACTTAACTAAACATAATTCATTCGCTACCGACTCGGAACACAAAGTTTTTTATCGGTAGTGAAGTAATTATATTTAGTTAAGTAACGGATATGTCATGGACAGCAAAATCCAAGAAAAGTTTTACTTTATAGCCTGAACCGGTTTTCGCTTTTAAAAAGCTCTGAAGAAGCTTTTGAAAAGCAAAAACCAGTTCAGGAGAGCTCTGAAGAAGCTTTTTAAAAGTGAAAACCGGTTCAGGCTACCATAAAACTTTTACGTTTTTACCCATAAAAAACTTTGTGTTCCGAGTCGGTAGTGAGATAATTATATTTAGTTATATCTTTGTCAGCCTTAGTTAGTTAGTTAGTATTTGTTATATTTTAGTATCTTTTATCTTATCTTAGTTTTGTTTCTTCTTACGAAGGTTGTGTAAAGCCCCACAAAATGCATGGGCTTATATGACTGTGCCTGTCGCACACCTGTAAGGGTGCTTCTGGTGCAATATTGCAGGCATTGTACTAAGGTATTGTGTTGTATACATTCTGCTATAAATGCTACCTTGAAAATTGTCTGACCTTATGCCTAACGATTGTGTGAAATTTACTTCAAATGCACACCATTTTATTGCTTCAGTATCAAAGATGGAACTGGAGATGCAACTAGACACATCGCATGGCCCCCTGCATCTCAAGTGTCATATCATTTACTTAATATTTATAATGACACCAAATGTCTGTTGAACATATTTATCATGTTACAGACTAATGGCATATGAACAGCTGATCTATTTAAAAGTTAGATTTAGCAAAATTGAACATGCTGTGGTTTCATACACAACTTGTAGAGTAACAATACTCAATCTTTATATTATGCATTATGGGAAATTGTTTGAAGTTTATTGGTTTATTTTACTATTTTTCTTTGTGCTGGGATCTTATCAGTTTAAGTCTGAAATTTTGAAATATAGGTTATAGTTCAATACTGCCATAAAATTTTGCAGATTCTACTTTTAGTATGTGTACTGTGAGGCCTGTCAAGGTGAAGCTCCAAAAAACTTCATTATTGTAATTACACTGAAAAATGCATTTTTAAATGTAGCAATTCAGGATTAAATTATAATTTAATTTCTAGGATATATAAATTATTCTTGTTTGACATACATTACATTAGCCAACAATTTTAATAATAATAATACCTTTTAATTAATAAAAATGTTAAATGAGATCTGTGTGACTAGTTACACAAATTTTGAACTTAATTAAAAAAAATAAAAATATAGTTGAGGAATGATATATAGGAATGAGATTAGTTTGAATTCTATTCTTATGCCAATTTACAAAAAAATTGCCAATTCTGTGAAAAGCTTGCAGAAAATATATGTGTATAAAAAATTTTATAGAATAGGTAAGTTAGTAGAATTTAGTTGAGGAAAAGTTGTTCTGCATTAAAAAAGTTGCCTGCAAAAAATAAAGTATACACAAAAACATAATACAGTAGATAAGTGGCATATCTAGAATTTTGTTTTTTGGGGGGTCTGGGGTCGGGTCGGCTTTATACAAAAGAAAAAACAATTTAAGACTAATCAACATTACTATCTTTAAAATGGCTGAAAAATGTGTTATAACATCATGAAATTTGTCCGATTGAAGTAAACTGTAATAACACAATAAAATAGGTGTTATTGAAACACTGTTAAAATATACTTGATTATTAAAACATACTATGACTGAATTGATTTTCCTATATTTTATACTTCAAACGTATACCGTAATGCTGTGAAATAAACCTGTTTGTATATTTAAAAATGAGCTACCACTATATTAGTATACACAGCTGAAAAAAAAAACAGCCTAAATATTAAGACATGACAAAATTTGTCAACTTTTTCGACCCTCTGGGGGGGGGGTGTCCAATCACCCCCCCCATAAATACTCTCCTGCAGTAGATTTGAGTTAATCTGACATTTATGAGACTGAGTTTTGCAAAATCTCTGGATTACTCAAAATACTTATAATTAAATGCTGTTTAATAAGTCAGATTAATGAACATAAGATTACTGCGAGTGTACTGTATATAAAAATGCCTAAAACAGTTGTTGTTGCTGTTGTTCCTACCACAGATGTGAAGACGTTGCCTCATCATCATTAGTCTGGCATCTCAGTAGAGTTTGGAAGTGATCTTCAACTTTTGTTGGCCTGCGTCAACCTAGTAGGCATTCATAATCCATGATGGAGTTTGGTTGATGACTCATGTTTAGGCAACAAAATCACTCACGTCTACAACAAGTCTAAAGTTGGACATGTCACCCAGATGGTGATAAATGTATCACAAAGCTGTCAATATGGGTGGGTATCCCCAAAGTGAGAGTAACCTAAAACATTTTTTGTGAGTTTTTCAAGACCATTGCATATTTTATTTAATAATAAGTGGTCTGGTTATCACCAAAGAAAATTTTTCACCTAGTTGGACAAACATGGGACTAACTAGAAAAAATATTGGCACCCCACTGTGGTAAGTGGGAAGACATGTTTACAGAATGCACTATCAGCTTTAAGAAAATTAAAGTGGAATTGGGTCAACATGTAGCTAGGACGAGCTACACGATTTCTAGGCTTCGAACTATGGTACAATTGAAGAGATTAAATCATATATTTTTTTTAGAAATAACATGGTCATGTCTTGTAGAGAACAGAAATATGCAGATGAGAGAGGTCTTTGGATGGAATTATGACATGAGATACCATGTCATAGCGTGTCAGTTGTATAACGGTGTTACTGTTATGTTATAACTGGTCAAGCGTACACTATGTGGGCCATTTTGACACTTATTGAAAGAGCATCAGTAATAGAAATATGTTAATTTTCACAGTGAATAATCATCATGGGGATAAAACTTTAGAGTCTAATTGGCCTTAACTTGAGCTTGAGAAAGGCCTTTGCACATTATTTTGTTACTAAAAGAATATAGATTATAATATTTAGTATAATTATTATAAAATAATAATTTGAGGAACTATACAAGCTATATAAAGACAATGATCTGGCCACCACCATCCAATTGCATAGATTGGAATGGGCAGGACACACCATTAGGATGGAAGGCAACCGAATACCTAGGAAGGTACTGTTTAGTTAAATCGAAGGTAGAAGGCCTGTCAGAAGACCCAAGCATTTCTGGATTGACACAGTGGCAAGGGATGCTGATAGTTTACTAAAAATAAAATGATATACATCGATCAGGAAGGACAGGGAAAAATGGAGGCGGATGATTAAGGAGGCTAAGGTTCGACTCCGAACTGTGACACCATAGAAGAAGAAGAAGAAGAAGAAGAATATAATTATTATAATAAAATTTAATAGTATAATAATTATTATAGTATCCTAGTATTTGATGATATTTGTGAAATACATTTTCTGAGAAACTTGACAAACCCATATTAGTTTAATGACAAAAACATCTACATTACATAAATTTAAATGTAAAAAAATAAGACCTCTGTGAACTATCAAGAGTAAAGTAGTCCTAGTTTTAACTGTCTGATAGTGGTCAAAGGCTTTACTGCTATAAAGCAAGTGATAATTAAAATTATAGTTTCATTATTTTGTTATTAAAACACTGAAACAACTATTAGTAGTTTCCAAGCTAACTGAAATTATAGATTGTTTAAGAATTACTTCTCTGAAAGTTTAATAACAGAATCAACAGAATTCAATTTTATTTATATCAGTAATTGCCAAATACCAGTACCGGTGCTTAGTCTATTAAGGTGTCAAAACTATGTTGCTCTGATATAAAAGTACACAAGTACATGGAATTCTAAATTTATTTGCTTACAGCTTAGTTCAGTGAACTTTGCATGCACGCACGCACACACGCGCGCGCGCGCACACACACACACACAATTCAATGGAATAAATTAATTTACTTGTAAATTACCTTTGACTATAACATTTTTCTACATCAATAAATACAGGTACTGGTATTTTTATTTTTATTTTATAACAGTAGATTTCATTGCTCTTCATTTTATATAAAAAAATAGCCCACAAATTCAAAAAAGCAGGATACAGAATCACATACAAAACTACTAACAAAACAGAACACACACTATCAAAACACACATACAAAGCACAAAACAAATTCGTTCTACCTGGTGTTTACAAACTAAATTGCTCAGATTGCAACAAATTCTACATAGGCCAGACAGGACGTAGCTTCAAACAGAGATACATTGAACACACAAAGGCACTACACTCCACTACAGAATCCACCTTTGCAAACCACCTCATTGAAGCAAACCACACATACAAAAACATCGACAATAACATGGACATTCTACACGTACACACAAAAGGGCGAAAACTAGACACTCTAGAACAATTGGAAATATACAAACAAACAAAAACACATAAAAACGACATCCTAAATGAACAGACACAATTCAAATCACACGCATTATTCGAACATATCACACCCCACACACACAATATTGATCTTTCAAAAGTTGATACCATCACCAACAACAAGACGAACAGTGCTCCCAGCGGCAGCCTCTGAAGAAGCTTTTTAAAAGTGAAAAACGGTTTAGGCTATAAGGTAAAACTTTTACGTTTTTATCCATAAAAAACTTTGTGTTCCGAGTCGGTAGTGAAATAATTATATTTAATTATAAAGAAACAATAATTTAAACAGATTAACAAACTTTGATTAGTTATCCAGATTGTCAGATTGTTCAAACTATGTGAACATTAGATAGTAGCATAACTATGAAATTGGTATGTGAGCAACAGTACACTTTATTAGTAATTGATAAATGACCAATTATTGGAATAATGATGAATACCAATAATTTTTGTATACCATAATATAATACTTGGAGCAGGGTTATTAGTATTTCTAGGCTCTTATGGTGTTGTGTCACGGTATGCAACCAATTAATCTTCTTTGTGTCATGTGATATTAAAACAATTTATTTTCAGTGTAACAGGTTTGAGAGTACTAAACAACCTGTATAATTTAAACTACCATTATTTTTATACTTTATATATGTGCGAGTATCAGAGTTGTAATAATTTTGTAATTGGTAAAATAACAATTCTGTTTCATCAATTCCATCTTTATTATACAACAATTAAATGTTCAAGAGCATTCTGCTGAATTATATAATCACACCCAAAATTTGATGTCTTGTCACATTTTTTAAATGTATATTTTTATTTTTCTGGTAAGACAAGCTTATGTAAGATTTAGATTCATTTCCTTGTTATATTTTGGAAAATATATAAAGACTCCATCATATATAATGGAGATAATACAAAAATAAAGAATTAAGAAACATAAAGATAAGATATTGTTAATTAACATCAGTGGTGTGTCTAGAATTTGGCATGGGGAGGGGACCGAGAGTAGTTGGCTTCGTACAAAAGAAAAATCAAGTTAAAACTAATCAGTGGCTGAAAAATGCATGATAACATCTTGAAATGTGTCCCATTAAAGTAAAAGGTAATAACACAATAAAAATACACATTATTGAAACATTGTTAAATGATACTAATTGAGTGAATTTATTTTCCTATATTTCATATTTCAAATATACACCCTAATGCTGTGTAATGAACCTGTTTGTATATTTAAAAAAGAGCATAAAAAATTAGCATACACAGCTTAACAAGAATAAAACAGCCTAAAAATTAAGAGATTAACAAAATTCGTCAACTTTTTTTACCCCTCAGGAGGGGGGTTTGGTCCTGTTCACCCCCCCCCCATAAATATGGCCCTGATTAAATCCTACACATTAATTCTTCTTTTCTATACTTTTTGTTATTAAAATATCCCAAAACTTAAAACTTGATTATACCATCCAGAATATTGATTAGTATTAGTGATTTGAATGATTCACTAGCTCTCACTGAGGCTATTATTTGAACTATAACAGAGTTGTAGTATCTAGAAGTTTGTGTCTGTAACAGTAACGGGCTTTTCTCATCTTAAAATCTCATCTTCAACTGTGAATTTTGCTTGGCATAAAAAATGTTTAGCCATGGTTTTATTAACCATCCAGATAAGTTTTGTTATGTCTGTGGTAAGTTAGTGGTTAAAAATCATGTTCACCGTATGGTTAATAATACTACACCACGAGTACTTTGGACTGTAGTTGGGAAACAAATATACATAAATTTTTCGGTGAAGGGTTTGTGAGGAGTGGTAAAAAATATAACACAAGTTATAATTTGTTTGTGTCGACCTTTTCGACAATGTTTATTGTCATCATCAGGACCTGTGTATGAATACAAATATATGATTGGCATCACAATTATGTGTTTGGCACCGGCAACAATTGTCCTGATGATGACATTAAACACTGTTGAAACATCGACACAAATAAGTTAAAATTTGTGTTATTTTTTGACCAAAAAATTCATTGATTGACAGTCACTACGAATTTGGGGATTTAAGGTTTTAAGGTACATAAACTTTGTTATGTTTGCATGGAGGATCTGAGATAGTTGTCTCAACAAAAAAAAAAGAATATATTATGGATATATTATAGATATGGGGTTCAAATGATTTGAACAGGAACAAAACACATCATGGTAACTGTTGTTTTTGTTCTTCTGGCTTGAAATGCTATAAATTAAAGAATGAGATTGTTACCGGTACTTTAGTTTATATCCAAATCTTACGTCAGTTTTCCACCCCGTTCCTCAAGATGCACAGATCCACTTCTTCTCCTTCCAGAAGGATCAAAATAGTCATCAATGATTCTAATTTGATCACCAAGAACAGAATTAGAAGCAGGAATTTGAATGCAATAAGGACAATCAATTCAGTTGATTACTCAATCCAAATTGAAGATCTGGTGAGAGACTCTTTGCACTACCTAAAGAGTCTGCTGTAGGTTCTTAAAAGAAAACAAGTTATTAGTAGTTTCGTCTATTTGCATAGAAATAGAGAAAGGAAGTTTACTCTCTATCTTTTGTGAGATGATGACAATAAAAATGAAGACTTCCTATATAAAAGAAAAGCAACAGATTCAAATCTTAAACAAGAGAGAAAGGTTCCAAAGAAGTTCCAAATAAAGTAAAGCTGTTTAAGTTTTAAAGTAACACCATTAGTGAAAAAGTGAGTCTATTAAAAATTATGATATTTAAATATAGCTATATCGCACACTGAAGGAAAGAGGGCCATAAGTGCAAAAAATTTGGAAATTTAATTATTGCACAAAATTAACTGATTAAAGTGAGCTGTATTAAATTTAGTAGAGCCATAAGTGATATCATCAAACATACAGTTGCTATAAAAATGTGTCCTTATGCTGTTAAAAACCTGGAACACTCATTTTAATGCAATACAGCCACATGTCACTTATTGCTGTATTACATTAAAAGAATAAACTATATTTATGAAGGTTTTAAATGAAGGTAACTGCAATTGTATAACTTCAATTAATTGTGCCCATATATGAGAGTAGTATAGTTTTAGTTTCTTAAGTTGGCTGCACTTGTTCCCTTTCCTGCCTTTTTCTATAGCTTTCACATTTCATTAGCTTAACATATGAATAAGTTAAAGATTATTTTGTTGGATTGTGTTGAGTTTTACAGAATATTTTCAAACAGAACATTGCTGATTCACATGAAGTTAAATGAAAGAAATGAGGTAAGCTTTATTTAATATTTCTGAAACAGCCTTGCTTCAAGTGTTAGGGGAGCAGGGGGTACAGTGAACCATGGGGAACTGTGAACCATAGTGTACAACTTCTTTTGTTGTGGAGAAAAATTTGTTTGAAGATGTAGGGTGTGTGGTACCACTGCATGGGCGACTCTCGTGTGGATTGTAAATGGCTGCCTTGGACACTTGCTGTACTACGTGATATTTTGTATTTTCAGGTAAGAAAACTAAGTTTTTTACAAACTAGAATATGAGCCTATATATTTTTAGCATTAAGAAATACTGGTAATTGTTTTAAACCATGCTATTAAATGATCCTTTATCTTTCAATTGCAATAACTACAGTTATATTTATCTTTAGTGGTTAACCTCAAAATTCTAATTCATATTGAAATGTGCCCATGGGAACTGTGAACCAGAACCACTGGGGCAGACTGAACCATTGGCTCACTGTTCCCCAACCATGGATTATTGTGCTGTAATTACAAAATTAGGAAACTTAGTTAAGTTAGGCCTAATTTTTTTGTTTATCTATTGTTTACAGACAATATGGTTTGCAACCACATACGTAAGACTAATAGAACTCCAGATGGTGATTTACTGAGAAGAGCAGTGGAGGCTGTAGGAGAAAACAACTCTATTCGGAAAGTAGCTAAAACATTTGATATTCCTTATCCAACTTTATGCAGGTACGTGGGGGAAAAAATCTATTAGTCCAGCGCAAATGACATACGTGCCACACTATGACAATAGGAGGATTTTCACCGAATTACAGGAAAAAACTGGTAAATTATCTTATTAAATTATCCCAAATGTGTTTTACACTAACAACTGTACAGTGTCGTGAATTAGCTTTTCAACTTGTGCAGAAAAATGATATACCAGTTCCTGAAAACTGGAAGGAGACAAAAATGGCAGGGCTTGATTGGCTGTATAGTTAATGTTATTTTGAATGTTCATCCTCTTCATTCACAGCACTTAATGAATATTAATTGCTAAAACTTTCACTTGTGAAAACTTACTTTGTTTTTTCCCGTACGTGTTTCGGCGTGATGTTCGCCTTCCTCAGCGAGGTGTGATACAGAATGTGGACACGCGTACAGGAAAAAAACAAAGTAAGTTTTCACAAGTGAAAGTTTAGCTATTAATATTCACAGGCTGTATAGTTTTAGAAAACGAAATCCTGAGCTAAGCATCAGGAAACCTGAAGGTTGTAGTCTTTCCAGGCTGACATCTTTCAATAAGCACAATGTTAACATGTTTTACAACAACTTAGAAGAAGTTCTGAAGCGAGGACCTGCATTCTGTGATGGCACAAGGATTTTCAATCTTGATGAAACCAGTACAGCAACAGTACCTAAAACATTACAGAAGGTCATTTGTCAGAAAGGAACTAAACAAGTAGCTCAGGCAACTAGTGGTGAGAAAGGGGTTCAGGTTACCACATGCTGTATAGTCAGTGCTACCGGAAATGCACTACCACCTGTTACGGTGTTTCCTCGTGTTAATGTCAGTTCTTTGATGACCAACAAAGCCCCTCTTGGGACACTGGCATTATCTACCAAAACTGGATGGATGACGGCTGAGCTTTTTGGATCTGTAATGGAGCATTTCGTCAAACATTCTAATAGCAGCAAGTCAAATCCGACTTTGCTCATTTACGATAATCATGATAGCCATTTATCTATCAGAGCTCTAGATATTGTCAAAGAAAATGGAGTGATGGTTTTGACGCTACCTCCACATACCTCAAACAAGTTACAGCCACTTGATGTATCATGCTATGGTCCCTTCAAAACATTTTATAGTGATGCCTTGGTTCAAGTATTCTGAGACTTCAAGGAAAGCCAGTAACAATTTACCATGTTTCAGAGTGTGTGAAGTCTGCCCATGAAAGAGCCCTCACGCCCACTAATATTATTGCTGGATTCAGGAAATCTGGGATTTTCCCTTTAGATAGGAATGTTTTCAGTGATTCTGATTTTATGATGAGTGAAGTTACAAACAGAGATCCACAAGGCCATGATTCAACGCAAACCAATTCCAGTCCTAACGAGGACATATCTGATGAGTTCCAACACCCTCAACCAGTTTCTGCCTTGGTTGCTGACCAGATTCCTTTGGATCCTCCATGTATAAGAGTCCCTTCTAGTGACTGTTCTCCTGTTGAAGTTTCAGGATCAGAGACTTCTTTCCCAAGTTTGTCCCCAGAAGCTGTGAAACCATATCCTAAAGCAAGTGAGAGAAAAACTAGTAGGTTAGGAAAACGCAGGGGTAAAAGCATCATAGCTACTGACACTCCAGTAAAAAAAGCTCTGGAAGAACAAAAGAAGAAGACAGTTAGGCCTAACACTAAGCAGCTGAAACCAGTTAAGAACAAAAATTGTGTGATAATTCAGACTCACAAGATTCTGACATCAAGCTCAAGAGCGTGTCCTCGACAGATGATGTTGACATCCTCCCTTCTGAAGAGGAACATTTTCCAGAGTTTGACAGAGCAAAAATTAAGATGGGTGACTTTGTTTTGGTTTCATTTCAAGTGAACATAAAAAGAAAGTTTACTATGTTGGAAAAATTACAAAAGACAAGGATGAAGAAGGAGACTATGAAATTTCTTATTTAAGGAAGAGTTGTAAAATAGCAGGACATTTCTATTATCCTGAAGAAGAAGATATAAAAGCTATGCATGAGTCATCAGTAGAGAAGCATTTAATAAATCCTATCTCCTATGGACAAACCAAACGGCAGAAGTCATGTTTCCTTTGCAATTCATTTTGATAATATGGACATTCATTGAAGTGAAAGTGGAAATTTACAAGTGTTTTTCTTTCATGGGCTTATACTTAATTATAATGTTTGCATTGTGATGTAGCAGTGTGGAATTTATTTTGATTGATTTAGTGTAGTCTTTAATAATATAATAAATACATGGTTCAGTGTACCCCATGTTGTGGTTCATTCTACCCCATGGTTGGGGAACAGTGAACCATTGTTCATTCTTGGAAAAAATGGGTTTTAGATAACTGGAGAACTGTAAGTTTAAATTTCAGGTGAACTTAGGAAAGGTAAAGCATTCATACATGTTCTAGTGCAAAAAGAATAAACTTTGACTCATTCATATGTTTATAATATGTATATTAAGTGGTTCATTGTACCCCCTGCTCCCCTACATAACAAAGTACAAGATGAACAGAAGACAAGAGGACAAAAATGAAAAGTAAGGGAAAGTGAATGGAAGCGAAATGCAGCCAAGTTGAAAAGGAATAGGGTGAGACATACATAACTCAAAGGGTAACCATTTACAAGAAATAGTAAAGAGAAAAGATTGCCAGGGGAACTGCCATTATAAATGTAAGCGAATTCAATATTACCAACGTGCTCAGATTTTTAAGACATTTTGGAAGCTTGAAGACATTAACAAACAATGATAATATATAGCTACCTGTATGAATAGATCGAGACCTCAATATCGGAGAGTTATAGAAGGCACTATAAGAAATATAAATGATGAGTACCACTTTAAAGCAGATGATTCCTTGTTTGTAAAAAGTCTTCATAGATATATTAAAAGTAGGAGACAGAATGATAAGGACTATTATCAAGAAGACAACAGATGGAATTGTCAAAGATGAAACTGGCAAACACAACAACCGACCTATACTAGAATCCACACTTAATGTATAATATGTTCGAAAACATTAATTCTATACCACGAATTGAGTCTCATTACCTGCACAAACAAACAAGTAGAGATATGTTAGTGGTGGAAAAACATTACCCAGAAACTACGTAAAGGGGAGTCAGGAACAAGTAAGAAGATATAAAAATTACTCAGCCTACAGAAACATTTTCCTGACAGAATTTAATATTAGGTTTTTGTCCCTTGAAATGAGCAGTGTTTATTCTGTTAGAAATTTAAAAATTCATATGAAAAAGAATTTCTACATTTTGAGTATAAAAACCATTGTAAAGAAATTAAAATAAACAGAGAATAAAAGGGCCGCCAATCATGCAGCGCTTGCAAAGGAAAAGAAGTGTGTGACTTACAGGCAGTCCTCACAAATCCTTGTGATAACGTTTCTGTTGTATATTATAAATGGCAGCTGTCAATTCTGAATTTTACAGTTTCAATATTGGGAAGAGTACAGGACATTGTTATATTTGACATGAAGGTGCTGACAAAAGGGGTTCAAATGAAATTGGCTCATGTGCTTTTCAGTTTTTACAAAATTAATAGAAAAAAGAGATGGTTGCCTTTTATCTCCAACAATTGTAGAGGACAACAAACAATAAACACATTATTACTTTATATATGTATGCAGTTTTTGCCTGCAATATTTTAAGCATTATATATAAATTTTTAGTAACTGGTCACAACCAGAATAAAAGAGAATGATAGCATTAATTAAACAAAGAAAGCTTGTTCTAAAAAGTGGACCTATTTATGTACCTGGACAATGGGCAACCACAATCCAAACAGCTGAAAAGAAAGGCAGTCATGTTAAAGTGACAAAAATGGATACACCAGACTTCATGGATTTCAAAATTCTTCCAAAATTTTTTGGGAAACCTTTACAGTAAGCGAAAATAATGAGAAAGTTTTTTGGCTGGACATAAGAGAAATCAGAGCAGAAAAAGAAAAGCCTCTTAAATTTTTCTACAAAACATGCTTCAGCGAAGATTATAAGAAAATATACACACGAAAAAATACAAGAAGCAAGCCTTAATTACCAAAATTGAATTGTGCATTTACCTCTCCAACGGGATAACTGATGACAAGAAATGAGATTTAATACCTTTCTACCAAAGTGGAATTATTAAGACTAATTACAACTCGTTGTATGAAAATCTAACCCATATGGCATTAAATAAAAAAAAGACAGATTCAGATGAACATGCCTTGTAAGTTTATTTGACATTTTGTAAGGATTGAAATAATTTACATATTTTTTGTAATACATTTGTTGTATTGTTAAACTTATTATCGTCATTAAAAGAGTATAGACCTCTTAGTAATAAAATTAACACTTTTGATTGTGTTTTTTATATTTTGTTCATTACTTTCAGTACCCGACACCAATATGGTATAAGGGTATTTTGATAATAAATAAATACTTCAGTAGTTACTTAATTGTGCCTCTGGAAATAAATGGTGTTTACTATGTTTCAGTTATTACAATCTGTTTAAAAATAACAATAAAAATAAATTTTAACAACTATAATTTAAAAAATTTGAAGATAACAGATAATATGTACTATTCTGATACCACTTATGGCTGTTTTCAATAAAAACAAACTTCAGTTCTTGAACATATTTTTTGTTGTAGATGGCCATAGGTGCAAAAAAACAATTATATGTCATAGAAAACCAGAAAATTTTTATAACATCCTATAGAGAATTAAAGTGTGTTAAAATTAATGAAAAAATGTTTTATGAATATCTGCTTATCATTTTTTAACAACCATTTGAAACTGAAAACTCGATTTCCTACAAATCTGTCTTTTAGCACTTGTGGCCCTCTACGTTTCAAGGTGCAATATGTAGTATATATTTAATATATTTTCACTATTAATGACAGCGCATTATTTATTTCTCAGTAAAAATGGCAATGCACATTGGAAAAACAAAACCACTACATGAGAGACAAATCTGAATTGTCCACGTCATGGACAACAAAATCCAAGAGAAAACTATTTATTAAAATGTACCTTGTACATATAACAAATAACTGAAATGTAAGAACTAATGTGCAGTAAGCATTACTGCTACATGCATCATAGTACAAATTATATTTTGTAAGGCTTACAGCCTTATATTGTAAAACTTATATAATTTTGTTGTGTAATCACTATAAACAAACCTACTATAAATAAATTAGTATTGGTTTCCATTAACTATGAATACACTACACTCTCGTTTATCCAGCCTTCGTTTATCCAGAATTCCAGTTTATCTGGAATAAGTTTTCAAAATAATTTTTTTTAATGACTTTACCGGCGAATTTTAAGAAACGATTTGTACTAAAAACAACCTGTTTTGTGATAAATTCAACGTTATACCCATTCAGAGCTCATCAACATAATTGTAATTACTGTATTATGATCATTTTGAAAAAAATTAACATAAAAGTTGTAATTTAAAAGTCTGCTGCAGCATGGGAAGATGCTTCTCAAAAAACATTAAGAAATTCTTGGAAATAACTGTGGCCAGAAATGGCGGAAAATTGCGACGCTGTAACTACAGAAAGTGCCGAAAATGATCATATTTCTGGAAATAAAGAGATTATTGTATTGTTAAAAGATATTGAAGGTTGTGAAAATGTTCAAGAGGAAGAAGTATCCGAGTGGTTAAATGTAGGTGTAGACCAATATAATCCCATGCATCAATTTCTTTCTGAGGACAAGATCATTGCTGAGTGTTCTAAAATATCTAACAACGAAGATTCAAGTTCCGATGATGATGATGTGGATGACGTAGCAATGGCAATCAACCATTCAGAGATTCATTTTATGTATAGTCTCCAGACCGCTGTTAGAATCAAATTTAAATAATTTACCTTATATTTTTTATCAGCTAAGCGATCTCTGTTATTTATATACACAACATGTTTCGGGGATAAATCCCCATCCTCAGGTAAAATGTTTATTCACCCTAATGAGGATTATAATGACGAAGTCAACACAATGAAACACATAGCCATAAAAAATGGTTATAAAAGTGAAATGGTTGATAAAATAATATATAAACACATGAAAAAATTAAATAGTAAAAATGTTGCAAAAAGTAAAACTCAACATGTTCAGCAATATACATGAATATACTCCCTAATATAATAAAAAATGAGTTAAAAAAGTTAAATATCAATGTTTCATTCAGGACCACTAATAAATTAAAAAATATACTTAAACCACGAGTTCCAACATTAACAGAAGATTGTTTAGGTGTGTACAAAATTAGATGTAGTGAATGTTATAATTTCTACATCGGACAGACGGGCAGAAGATTCGACAGATTTAGAGAACATCTACCAAAGAAGAACCCTAACACAACCACATCAAATTACGCACTTCTACTCATAAATAAAAACCATAATTACACCAGGTTTAAAGAAAACATGGAACCTATACACATCTGTAATAAAGGTCATCTTTTGAATGCCCTAGAAGAATTTGAAATTTACAGGGCCTCAAAAATACATAAAGAACAATTACTTAATGACCAGCTGATATTTAAGTCTAACACGCTCTATGATACCGCATTGAAGATAAGAAGTGAAACACGCGTAAAAGCGACGATTGGAGGCCGACCAGTGCACTGGGTCACATATCACGCGCTTGTGTGTTTTCCGTTCATCCATTAATTTATTCATGACTTGTTATATGTGATGTGCTTATGTGCGTTAACATTTTCGACGACCCCTATGCATTAGGGTTAATAAACATTTTACCTGAGGATGGGGATTTATCCCCGAAACATGTTGTACATATTAAATAACAGAGATCGCTTAGCGGATAAAAAATATAAGGTAAATTATTTAAATTTGAACCATTCAGAGGCTACTTCAATGCTGGACAAATTATTAAATTATTTTGAGCGCCAAAGCGAGACAAACCCAGCAGAACTATTACTTCTAAAAAGACTCCACGATCGTACAGTTAAGAAGAGAGAAACATCGCTTTGATCATTCATGTATGTGTGTTTATTATTGTTTTTTCTCCTAAATTAAACTTGTTAATTTTTAGAAATGCTACTACTGTACTGTACTGACTTTAATATAACGTATGTGTAATGTCCAATGGTAAATAAATTTTTTCTTGTTTATACAGTATAATATTCTGAAATAGATTTTGTTTTTCCTTAAGATTTACTCGTAAAATACAGTACAGTAGACTATTACAGTTTGAATAAAGTCTTCAAAATAAAAAAAATAAATAAACACTTTTCTGTACAGTGGAAGGTAAACATTGCTAATACCTGCATTTTTGCCATTAGTTTGGTTTATCCGGAAAGGGTCCGGTCCCATCAATTCCGGATAAATCAAAGTGTAGTGTATATCTAACTTGTTATAGATAATTATGTCCAGGGTCCATAATTAATTATATACTATACACCATAATAAACTGTAAAAAAAAATATTATATTCTAGTTTCTTATGAACACTGTTGTAGATGTAACATAAATTTTATTTTCAGTAACATGGAAAGTTTCATTCATTGTACAGTGAGGTATCCTCAGTTACTAGTCTACGTTGTAGCCATTTGGTTGCCTTGTTGTAGAATAGGCACATTTTTTATGTTACAACTATGAAAGCATACAAGTGAGATTAAAAATGTATATTTTATAAGTAATTAAATATTTCCATATCTACAGTAACTTAATTACAGAGTAGATACGATTAAAAATTAATTATCACTTCTATGTACCAACAATAATTATTGATGAAATTCTATACAACACCTCTCTTTAAAATGCTTACACATAAATATGTGTGTAATCAAAAATTCAATACATGTAGCAGTTTTTTAAAAAGATTTAGAGTCTTGAGATGTTTAAAAAATTATTAAAAATTTTCAGTGATAAACTACAAGGTAATACATTTTAAAATTTAAATATTAAAGTGTTGGAAGTGAACAATTCTCATGGAAACATGTATCTTATCTTCTCTCATTCAAACACATTTACCTATCTAGACTTCAGAACTTACTGTGAATCATACTGTTAGTCACACTCTCTCTCTCTCTCTCTCTCTCTCTCTCTCTCTCTCTCTCTCTCTCTCTCTCTCTCTCTCTCTCTCACTCACTCACTCACTCACCACAAAAACTCACCATTATTTATTCAAATGACCACAAAATTGGTATTTTTAATAGTTTAAAATTTGCTTGGATTTTGTTGTCCATGACGTGTCTGTTACTTAACTAAATATAATTATTTCACTACCAACTCGGAACACAAAGTTTTTTATGGGTAAACACATAAAGTTTTACTTTTAGCCTTAACCGGTTTTTGCTTTTAAAAAGCTTCTTCAGAGGCTGCTGCTGGGAGCACTGTCCATCTTGTTGTTGATGACGGTATCGAGTTTTGAAAGATAGATATTGTGTGTGTGGGGTGTGATGTGTTCGAATTCAAATCTCACGCATTATTCGAACACATCGATCTTTCAAAACTCAATACCATCGCCAACAACAAGACGGACAGTGGTCCCAGCGGCAGCCTCTGAAAAAGCAAAAACCAGTTAAGGCTATAAGGTAAACCTTTTACGTGTTTACCCATAAAATCTTTGTGTTCTGAGTCGGTAGTGATTTAATTATATTTAAAATTTGTTTGGTAACACATATATAACTTAAAGAACTACATAAATGTTCACACACACACACACACACACACACACACACACACACACACACACACACACACATTGTACTGGTTTATTTTTTTATTACAGGTATTGTAATAAAGATCTGTACCTACTGTTATTATATTTTTTTTTTATTTACCAGTACATGTAAAGAAACTCTTTTTCTCAAGGTTAATGATTACTAAGTTATTGTATCGTATTTACGATTATATCTATTAATTTCTTTTCTTAAAAACCAACCCAGATTCAGTTAATGGGTAGTACTTTGGTAATTAACCATGTAAAAAGTAACTAACGTATTACTGTAACTTAACCGTCTCTGAATTCTTCCAGCTGCCACGGGTTCACTTCTGGTTGTTGTTTACCTTTCTTCAACAGCAATATTCAGCTTGGCAATCTGTTTCTTCACACGAATCTCTTATTGCTCTTACCGCTGGATACCGCTCTCCAAGATTACTGCAACACCGATGTCTCCTTTGAACACTTAATTATTCGTTAGGGCCACTGAAACTCTTCTCCAGTCCAAGATTTTCCTCTTCTGTCGTCGTTCTATTCAGGATATTGTTATATTTTTTTGTATTATTATTTATTTATTCGATATGATAATCAAACTCTGGAATCACTATTCAAAATCCTTTGCTTTATTTTCTTTTCCAAGTTACATTACTTTTATGATGTACAACAGTTATTATAATTTAATATTCTTAATGTGACTCTGATTGAATTAAAAATTAGACTCTATTTACATAATTCCTCTGTTTCATCTTTATAGTATTCAATATAAAATTAGACTACTCATGTTACTTTCCTTAGATATAAATTTAGACTCATTTTACATAATTCCTCTCTTTCATCTTTATAGTCTTTGGTATTAAATTAGACTAATACATTTTTTCTTCATCACTCTCCAAAACAATCTCTAACAATTTACATATTTGCCACATTGATAATTCCCTACCTTCGTTACATCTTTTTATCATATACCTCTTAAAAACTTATATAACTTTTCTACTTCTTATTAAATATATTTATTTTATTTCTAATATTCTGAATTCTAGTTTGTATTTATAATATGATCATTCTCTTACTATTTCCTCTTATTATAATATTCATTTCAAATTTCATATATTCTTTTCATAACATATATCTTTATACTGTTTTATCTCATATAGGCATCTACCTCTATGTTGATGGGTGAGTCGATACAATGTTTTTGTTTACATTTTCAAACATATGTTCCAATTCTAATAAATTTATATATTTTTTCTTTTAAAATTTATTATTTTCCTCTTATGTACTGTGTTGCATTTTAACAGCAGTACAATATATATATATATATATATATATTACATTTAATATTTATAAATAAATTTACTTCAAGATATACCTTTTTTTCTTATTAGGAACATGTTTCGGGTACTATCTTGTACCCATCCTCAGCCTTCCGGTTTTTTTGTCTGGTGAAGTACATATGTGTTGTTGGTTGACTATTATTATTGTGGCTTCCTGTTGGCTTCTGGTATTTCAAATTGGTTTTATTGTGTGTGATTGTGGTGTATGTGTTAGTTTTTTGTGTATTTTCAATGTTGAGTGCTTTGAATATTGTGTCATGTTTTGTATTGATTTGTATTTGTTCAGGTATTAGTTTGTTTTCTGTTTTATGTTTGTATATTTGTAAATTTTCCCAAATGTTCATTATGGTGCCTTTGTGTGGTATACACTAATAAAACATATACCACACAAAGGCACCATAATGAACATTTGGGAAAATTTACAAATATACAAACATAAAACAGAAAACAAACTAATACCTGAACAAATACAAATCAATACAAAACATGACACAATATTCAAAGCACTCAACATTGAAAATATACAAAAAACTAACACATACACCACAATCACACACAATAAAACCAATTTGAAATACCAGAAGCCAACAGGAAGCCACAATAATAATAGTCAACCAACAACACATATGTACTTCACCAGACAAAAAAAACCGGAAGGCTGAGGATGGGTACAAGATAGTACCCGAAACATGTTCCTAATAAGGAAAAAAAGGTATATCTTGAAGTAAATTTATTTATAAATATTAAATGTATTATATACATCAAGAAACGGACTGTAGCAGAAAGTGATTGAATATATATATATATATATATATATATATATATATATATATATATATATACAGCCAGAGGGAATAATATAGTAGGACTGAACAATATAAACCTGAAAGTGTAGAAGTGTGGAGGCATAAATTGTATTTTATAATATATACTGCAACGTTACAACAATTATACAAATACATTACCATGTACTTAATGCAACTATAAAGTGTATTACACCAACCAGGTCGCAGAATTTTTTTCTCGTTGCGTCAAGTATATGTAGTAGTTGCACAATAATTAAATAATTTTTAAAGAGGAGTGAGATTGTTGTTGACATGAAATAATTAATTAAAACCGTTTCAAAATAATCATTCTAAGATTTATTAATTAACAGAAAAATATTTAAAATTAAAATTTCAAACATTAGACAAATGAATATTCACCTTTATTAGCTTTACAAATATACTGTAACCTGATATGCTATTCATAACATACAACAAAAATAATCACCCATATAATCTTACTAACTAAACAAACATGTTAAACAAGTTATTTAAATTCTTTTTATTTTTGTGTGTCTGAAATTAACTCAAATTTTAACTAATACTAGCAACTCATTTACAAACAAAATAATATCAAAACTCAAGAATGCTTTAATTGTTGCTACAAACAAAATGAAAATAATCTACCATTTACTTCCAATCTATTATTTATTTCTACTGACACACCCAAAAATACAACAAAAGATTGGTATTTCTTTTCTAAATTTTGTTGTTAAATCAAATTCTCTTATTGCTAATATTTAACTTACTAACTTTCTAATTATTTAATGTTTATAGTCCAGTTCTTTTTAAGAGCTCTTATCACAATAAAAATAATATAATTGTTTTGTTATCACCTGCGTATATCTGCCGTTACTGTTGCATGTCTGTGTGTGTCCAGAATCCTGAGAGTATGATGATGATTATTCTGATGCTGTGTTCGTTGTCTCTAAGGGTTGTTGTTGGTGATGCTCCAGAATTCCTCCTTATGTCTTGGTGTGAGTGTGGTACAGGGTGTGTGTCCAGGTCGATCTGCAAACGGGCAGCATGACGTCATGTGTAGATTTTTTGAGTCTGAGTGTCTGATCGCTCAAAGTTGCCAGTGGTATTTATACTGGAGGCGATTTGACAGGCTCAGGACTGTTTTTGACATGTCAGATATTGTCAATTCTTGCAAAGCGTCCTTTTACTTACACTCACTTTTTGGTTAATTATCGCCAACTCCTGAACATACTTGTCAAATGAGTGATATCATTGTTTACATAATTTTTCTCTGGTCACTCACATAAACCACACATATTAATTACTATTCAATTACCCTAGTAATTAATATTAATTAGTTAGCATCTTTAATATTGCACATTTAGCAATAATTTTTATATCACCATATTCATTAAAAATTCCTAAATGTAATGGTGTCTTTATAATTGGCGTAAGTCTTTGTTCACATGTTTAAAACGTATAATTAGTTTATTTTAATCCTGCTAAAACCTGATTAATTGACAACCAACAATTCTTATGCATCTCCCCTTTTGTCGTGTCACAGCTGGCATTACACACACAAACACACGAACGCTGTAACTTATGCTACCAAAGCAGGTGTCACTCTCAACAGGCTCCAGCCAGTCCGTTCCAGCACAAAACTTTATAAAACTGTTCGTCTTATTATTTTTACACTAATTATAATACACACATACCGCCCTGGGCAAATATGCAAATATATGTATTGTAATTTTGTTGTGATCTTGGATTTTCTTGTCCATGACGTCCCTTTTGATTAACTAAATATAAGTATATCACTACCGACTCAGAACACAAAGTTTTTTGTTGGTAAAATGTAAAAATTTTACCTTATGGCCTGAACCAGTTTTTGCTTATTATAAGCTTCATCAGAGGTCTTATTATAAGTGCTGTCAGTCTTGTTCTTAGCGATGGCGGCATCTTTTGAAGGATTGATGATGATGATGTGTGTGTGTGTGTGTGGGGTGTGATATGTTCGAATAATATGTATGATTTGAATTGTGTCTGTTTGTTTAGGATGTTGTTTTTATGTGTTTTTGTGTGTCTGTATATTTCCAGTTGTTCAAGAGTGTCTAGTTTTCGGCCTTTTGTGTGTACGTGTAGAATATCCATGTTATTGTCAATTATTGTGTACAGAATGTGTGGTTTGCTTCAATGAGGTGGTTTGCAAAGGTGGATTCGGTAGTGGAGTGTTTCTGTGACTTTGTGTGTTCAATGCCTTTGTGTGTTGCTTTGTTTCAAGCAACGTCCTGTCTGGCCTATGTAGAATTTGTTGCATCTGAGCAAATGAGCATCTGATCAACACCAAGTAGATACAATTTGTTTTGTTGTTTGTGTGTGTGTTTTTTGTTTGTAGTTTTGTATGCAATTCTGTAGCATGCTGTTTTAAATTTGTGGGCTATTGTTTCAGTGTTATGAAACACTGTTGTTTTATGTCTTTGTCTGTTGTTTGTTTTGTGTAGGAGTTTATTGACTATTGTTCTGTTGTATCAATTGGATTCTGCTAGATATTTTATCATGTTTAGTTTGTCTTTGTAGTATTTTGGAAATGTAGTTTGTGGGAATATACAAATACATAAAAATGACATCCTAAACGAACAGACACAATTCAAATCACATGCATTATTCGAACATATCACACCCCACACACACAACACCAAGAACCATCGCCAAGAACAAGATGGACAGTGCTCCCAGTGACAGCCTAGCCTCTGAAGAAGCTTTTTAAAAGCGAAAACTGGTTCAGGCTATAAGGTAAACCTTTTACGTTTTTACCCATAAAAAACTTTGTGTTCTAAGTCGGTAGTGATTTAACTATGTTTAGTAAAATTAACGGACACGTCTTGGACAACGAAACCCATGTATTTTATAATATATAGGCTACATATCCTTGTATGTACAGTATCATATAAAAGTACACAGTAAGACCTGTGTCATATAGGCATCAACCTGTTTGACATAGCCTATGAAATATCTATTAAAAAATGTACAACCATTAAGAAAGATCATGACAAAAATAATAGATATAAAAAGATGGATTCTGAAAAGGTAAACGTACAAAAAATAACTGAGAATTTCTGGAAGTATAATACACATACTTATCTAATTTTTGTAAACTTGTGATTATGGCAAATGTGAGAACTTTTATTATTTATAAATATTCATCAATCATATGATACTAGAGGTGCCAGCATTTCAGGCCTTCAGATCGAAACATGTACCGTATCTAAATTAGCTGAATACTACATTGTTTTTTTTTAGTTAAATGTATAACCATCATGGCTGTGACAAATAATTTGGTCCTAGCTCTTTAAGTTTATTGTACATTTTCTTAGATATCTGTAAGTATATTCAAAAATTCTTTCACTCACTCACACACACACACACACACTGGTTTATATTTGTAACTGTACATATATGTAACTGATAACAATATGTACAATTTTTTACAAACATAGCTTAAAAATCTTTTGAGGGCAGTTAAAAGTTGAAAGTAATTACAAGTACTAATTTTGTCAAAGTATTAAGACACAGATTCAATATTTTGAATGAAATTCTCTACAGTTTGGCATAGAATTTTACAATTTTCAAAAAACTTTTAATTTCATTTTTGGCTTGTGGTGTTCCTAAAATGTAAAAGAAAATTGTCAGCACAAACACTACATTCAGAGTTACGTTAATGTTCACTTTAGTCTGATATCTAATATGGATTTTTACAATTTATTTAATTGTTATATTAATTATAAATATAACACTACCAACTCAGAACACAAAGTTTTTATTCTAAAATTGTAAAATTTTTACCTTATAGCATGAACCAGTTTTCACTTATTATAAGCTTCATCAGAGGCTTATAATAAGCGAAAACTGGTTCAGGCTATAAGGTAAAAATTTTATGATTTTACCAATAAAACTGTGTTCCGAGTTGGTAGTGTTATACTTATAATTAGTTAATCAACGGACATGTCATGGACAACAAAATCCAAGAATAATTAATTGTTATACCTTTTTTGACCCTACAATTTTGAAATTCTAAAACCAAATACAATATTTAGATTTTGGTTAAAAGTCTGTTTAATTTAATGGATAGCAGGTTTTTATGGAGTTTTCACAATTTTGGTACATTCTAGTTTTTAAAATCTGGTACCTAAAAATTTTGAAACTTCTAGTAACTGAATGTGTGTGATTCACAATGTGATTTAAATTCTCTTAAATCTGATACTTTAAATGGATATTTTCATTTTTTTTTAAACTTTCATCATCCGATTTTTGGGAGATCAATCTCTAAACAATAGGGCTGTGGTATGGATATGAATGCCACATCCTATTTTTTTTTTTTTTTTTTTTTTTAAATCAGTTTATGCATTCAAAAGTTATCATGAGACACACCCCTAATAGACAGAGGGACAAACAGAGAGACAAATGCCAAATAGCTGAGTTAAAACTGGGAATTTGTTTTGCTTGCACAATGATATTTTTATTCACAGGTCTTGTAAGCTACACTTTAAATCAATACAGACTTGAATTTATAAATCTAAATTAATTGCTATTCTTTCTTGTTTCCACAGAAAACAACTAAAAGTGACTTCTACATCGCAGCTGTTGTCGAGTATGCTGCACCATATGAACCAACAGTGGACGAAGAGAGCAATATCCTAAATAATGTCGCATCTTATATTGGTTTTATTAAACAAGCCTCGGAACAAATGGTACAATTTTTATTTTATAGTTTTTGTTACATTGTGTGTGCATGTGTGACTCCCCCCTCTCACTTTCTCTGTCTCTCTCTCTCTCTCTCTCTCTCTCTCTCTCTCTCTCTCTCCATCACACACACACACACACACACACACACACACACACACACACACACACACACACACACACACACACACACACACACACACACACACACACACACACACACACACACACACACACACACACACACACACACACACACACACACATCACTCCATGACAGATTGTATCTTTATTAAACAACTTTTTATAAAAGTAAAAAAATGAATAAATATGAAGTCACACTCAATAATAAATTGAAGTTATCATCGTGTCTACAAGTGTCTGATAAAAATTACATGATAGTATTAAAAAATGACCAAAATAAAAAATGAACAACGAGCCCAGAAGATTTTATGATGCACATAGAAATAAATATGTTCACATTTTTTTCGTATTGCGTAGGTTGTCACAGCTGGAGTCATTATAAAAGAGTTTATTATATCCGGGTTATTGTGTCATGGTCGATTGCCTTGAGGTGACATATTTTTCATTTTCTATATGTTTCGGCCACCCACAGGAGGTCTTCTTCAGTAGTAAAAGTTTTAAAAATGTTTAAAAAGGGATGGCAGGCTAAACGTACCCCTGACTGAGGTGAAAGCAATAATAATATAATCTTTTATCGAGTATAAAAGTAATGGATGAGTCAGCGGCAGGGTGACGTCATGCTGTACAGTATGGGTGTCGCTGAGCGTGGAAATTTGATGATAATTTTTAGCAGCTCTTTTAGCGAACAGTATGAGTAAAAGCGAAAATGTTGAAGCTAGATTAAAGCGACTTCTGCGCGTATGATATATAGAAATAACTAAGCGAATATATACTGTTGCCGACAAAGCTATAGATTTTAGTTTAAATCGATGTTCGCCGGTGATATTGTATTTGAATGTTCAGAGTTTAGAGGCTTGTAAAGACGATATAATGAGCGATCCAATTTTACAGAATAGCGACATTATTGCTTTCTCTGAAATTTGGATGCACAATGATGAGGAACCAGTACGCTTGGGCGGTTTCACTTGTGTACCGAAGCTCTTCAACGATTTGGCGTCGATCCGAACACTGCAGTACAGAATATGCGTGAGCAGTATCTTACTGGGACGAAGCAGGGAAAGAATGACCTAGTGTCTGGTGTGTTTGGCGCTCTTATTTATACGACTCAACATATTCCAGTAATGATTAAAGCTCAACTGTCTGAAGCTAAAGATGGTAGAACTTTGACGGCAGCAAAGTGGAAACGACTGATTATTCCGAATTACATTAATGTGGCCATCTTTCTGAAAGTGAGTGGTTTCAAGATTACATGCAACGGCATCTCTTTGGACATGAATGTAGAGTATCTGGCCTTTGAACAGATACGATCGACGTCCCCGAGTTAAAAAAAAACCATCTTGAGGACCTGATATTCTCGCTTGCTGCAGCCACATCGAAGAGAAAATGTGATGACAGGGATTCGTCATCATCCGATGAAGACGACGATCCAATTAATATATCAAAACATAAAATGTATAAGGTCAATGAATGGTAATATATTATATTATACATATTATAATTTCATGTATTTGTATGAATAAAGGAAAACTGTATAAGATATAATGTGTCTTTATTTTTGGAACGACAGTTATTTTTTTCAATGTCTTTAAGTTTACATTAGTTGTGAAATCTGTAAATTTTTCTGTCATACTTTCTTCTACATTTCAACATCTGTTCTGAGTGCATAGAAAGCATTGACACTAGGAGACATTTAAGCATGCACAACAGAAACCAGACACAGAGGTGCTGGTTGCGAGTTGTAGGGACGGGACGGGAAATTATGCATCTAACCCACAACAGAAATAAAACTGGGGAAAACGGCCAATAGGTTTTGCTAAGTAGATAAGTTCTGGGGAATTGTCGATTATGGACTGTCCCCCCCCCCACTCTCGTGTTGCAGTCTTCAAATTCACAAACCCTTCCTTTGTAACGTTACAAGAAATTGTAAATGACTTAATAAATACATATAAAAATTCTGAATCAATGGTAATTGTTGAAGAAATAATAATATTGCTGTTACTAAGCAATAAAATTATTAATTTGATTCATTTTAAATTTAATCATCAACATGTAAAGACGTGTTGTTTACACCATCTTCAGTTCAGCTCCATTCTGTAGTGTTTAACTTTCCAGAGTCTTATTTTGTATGGTTGTGACAGTCAAATGGCAGGTAGGTCAACACACATACACATTCGCGTTTCCTGGCCTCAAACATGTTTTTTACACTTTTGCACGCGTTTCAAACAAAAAAATTTCGTTTCCGCACAACACATACAAACTGCCCCCGTGTGCAAACAATAAAGGTGTCCAGCATGGACAAGGACTTTGTTTCGCACGGTGCTTCCGGGACTCCTCTCATCTTCGATACCCCGGGCACTCGTGCACTCCCCTGGACTTTGCTTCTGACCCCCCCCATGGTCGTTGCTTCCTACGGTTCTCGTCGAGTTTCTATCAGACCACGTTTCGAAGTCTGAGTCCAAGTTTGACATCGCCATTTCCCCTCATACATAGAAAATCCTGCTCTGCTATTCTGACTGTCACAATCATAATATTAAGACTTTGGGAAGTAAGCATTGCCCAATGGAGAACAAACACTAACTTTCTCCAACTATACTCACAAATTGACAATTCTAAATGTGTAATTTTCTGTTGCACTATTAATTTAATTAATTATTATTTATTAATATTTATTAATTTATTTAATTTAGATAATATTAATTTACTTAATTATTATCTAAGAAATAGAAGTAAAGTAATCATAGTAAAGTAAAGTAATCTAATCTATAAAGTATAATAAACCAATCACATAATCTATGTAATCATATACAAATTAATGTATATGATTTGTACTTAAATTTATTTTATGTAACTATAATTTAAAGTAATTAAACAGTTGTGTTCCTCAAGATAGCTTTCATGCCCCTTCCCGGTTGTCCATCAGACTCATATTCATATTATCTTCGTCTTCTTTAGCACTACAGCTCAAAATGAGCCCTGGCTTCCAACGCCAATCTTGTCCGTGTCTCCTATCCGTTGCAATCTCAGCATAACCCCTCACATCCATTCTTCTGAGATCTTCCTGCATATCATCCAACCATCTTATCTTAGGTCGACCCTTCTTTCTTCTTTTATACACACGTGCCTTCAGGATTTTCTTTGTCATACGCTGATCATCCATCCACTCTAGGTGACCTAGCCATTGATTCGTTCAGCCTTTACAAATCTTACAATGTCCTCATGCTTCAGAGCTCATCTATCTCCTGGTTATTTCTTATTCTTCGTTCATCATCTTTTGTAACCAGACCATAAACACATCCAACCCTTTGCAATCTTTCTTCCAACCCTCCTTAATATTTCTTGTTCCATTTTTGTTAATGTCCATGTCTCACCTCTGTTAGCAACAACTGGTGTGATAAGTGCCATATATATATTTTCATTTTTGTGTTGTGACTAATGAGTCTGCTTCTCAATAGTCTACTGTTAGGACAATATGCCCGACTTTCTATTATTATCCTGCCATGTACCTTTTAGTTTTTGAAATCTTCGTTATCTATCTTGTTACCCAGGTATCTGAATGTATTCAGTGCATCAAATAAATTACCCGCTACGCATAAATTATACAGATTTCTTCTTTCCGATGCAGAAATTAACATGTATTTAGTTATGCTGATACTTACATTGAGTCCCACTTCAGCAGATTTTTGATTCAGCTCTTTGGAAACCTCAACCGGCCATAGTCTTGATCTGGCTGTCATCAGCATAAGCGTTGTTCTCACAACTCATCTATCTCTTCCAACATTATTATCTTCACATCCTCCACCAATCTTAACTAAATTCACCATCCTGTCACTCGTCCTTCCTTCCCATGTTACTCACACATGTTCAAGTATCTGTGGGGCTGTGTCGCTCCAGCTACTGATCCAGTGTCCTAGCCGATTCATCTTTCTTACTCTCTCACTTGTGAGGCATAGACGTGTTTCCTAAACAATCCATTAAAGCCCCTCTTTATTCTTCATCGTCATCATCACCACTCCAAGGACTAGGACTTAGACCTGTTCCGGAACCCAACTCCTCCTCGGTCTACCGACATCTCTCTTCCCAGTAGGGTGATAACCCAAGGCAGCCACAGGTAGACAGATACCAAGAGTCCATGTCTCACTAGCATACAGGAATGTGGGGAGAGCCACAGTTTCATAAAATTTTATTTGGGTATCCTTCTGTGTTTTATTTTTCAGGTAAATGAGAATCGTTCCACAAAAGCGTCTAAACCTTATTCTTTAAAGGGTAAATAAATTAAAGGCAACATAAATTTGTTTATCACTGTAGATGGGTGTAATACAATTTCAAATAATACAATTGTGTTTTATATTAGTTGACAGTTTTATTACGTGTAAACAATTTTTATTTGATTTTTTGTAAGAGTCTATCTTGTTGATTACAAACTGTTTAATTGTGATAAAGCTGGTGATTAGTGATTTAATTGGTGTCTTGTATTTTGTTTTCCACTGTACCATACGACGATCAGTGAGATCATAGTAACAATATTTTAAAATGTCTTGGATATTTATGGAAGTTTCATGGTTAAATTAATTTCTCACAATACAATTTTAAGTCATTATAATTGTTTAAATTATATGCTTAATATACCGTATGCTTAAATTATTTTATACTTGTTGACTTTTTGTTTATATATGTTGAAGATCTAAAGGTTTTAATATTGAATACGTAATTATTAAATGACTGAAAGATTATTGTTGCCATATTATTGAATGATTGTTTCAGGTAGACATAATTGTATTCCCAGAGATTGGACTGATTGGATTTGGTAATAAAGAATATTATACTGAAGTACCTGCACCTGAGGCAAAAGTGATACCTTGTGCAAGTGGTGCGACAAATGATACTGTAAGTAGAATGAAATTTCAAAATTCAAGGTGCATATTATTGTTGAAATAATGGTATAATTTATCTTTTTAAAACAAGTCAGTGAAGTTACGTAACATGAATCAACCCAAGATATCCTTACTACAAGAATCATTTCTAAAGTTCTATACACAAAAGTTAAGTCTTTAAAATATTTATTTTTAGAGGTTGAGATGGTACATATTTGATGTTAAACTCTACTTGATTACAGTGAATCTGCATTTAGAAACTTTCACTATTGCTGCATCACTTCTTCAAAATCTCACTTCTATATTGAAGCATTTCTGTTAGACTGGTTTCTGAATTTTGGATGCAAATCAAGTATTGATGAATTATATGGGACCTCTCCTTTACCTTTAGATGCAGAGTCGCTTTGTGTCTAGAGTTGTCTAAAGTTTCTGATACTATACGTATATGAGATATGAAGCTTCTTACTATCATACATAGTTGTTGTGGTCTCCAAGTTGCATGTACAATTAAATTGTTAAATAACGGGATGTGTGTGACTTTTATTAAGGACAGATTGAAACGAAGGATTTGTCCATATAAAAGCATAGGTAATTCCTTAATGCTCTAGGTACACTTTTCTCAGGAACCAGTTATTATTTAGCCATAAAATTTTTCCATCATGTTTCTAATATGCTACTATAGATACTGTACTAGAATTATTATTTTTGCTCAGCTATATTGTCTTCTACAACCTAAAGAATTTGTTGTTATTTCAGTTTTTGTATTTTCGTTGTAATATTATGTTTTAAAAATTAGTAACATTTTTATTTATTTATATATTTTAATAATTCTAGTACAGACCATGTATATATAAGTGATGTACAAGAGGTAAAAAAATTAAGAATATAACTGCAATAGTTTCTGATATATATATATATTGTAACAGGATGACCTATAGTGTTCTGCCTTCTTCCTTAAAACCCCGTGTTGGGTTCGTTACTTTGTAAGAAGACCCTATATATGGCTGTAATCTGATCAAGTCCCACTGTTTGGGCTAGCCACTTGGTCACCAGACCGCTGTATGCCGGTCGTTACAAAAGAATAAAAATAAAATGGAAAATTCAATAATAATAGAATTTTCAAATAATAAAATAATTTTGTTTATGTTATTAGAGGTATGTATAAGAGATAAATCTGTTTTTTTTAAAAGGTTCTGGTAAAATTTTAATAACAGGTAGGTATTTATTGACCGTCGAGCACTTCTTGAAGATTTGCACCAAGTCTGGAGTTAAATAGATTAACTCCAGGTAATAATCGATTGGTGACTTTCCTGACTGGTCCAATATCTTGTTCAAAATAGGATATATTCTTCTCACTTAATGCCTTCAGCCTTATAAATACCCTTAAATTACCCTGTGAAATAAGTACAGATACAAAATAATGGAAATATAAAGCTTTATTGACAATTTTAAATAAATAATCGATATTTTATCGATGGAGAGCAATTATCGACTCTGTCTCAGGAATTATCGATTGTGTCATACAGAACAAAATTTTATGTTATATTATATTAAAGACAGGTTCTTTGAGCGATTAGGATTAATAGTCAGAGAAGGGTGACGAGAAAGTATAACGTTAACAATTAAAGATATTAATACAATAATTACTATTCAATAGTATTTAAATAATTCCACTATATAATGTAAATGAATGCTGTCAAACCATACGCAGACGATGACGTCACTGCGAAATCGTGAAGGCGGTCTCTGTAGAATTAAAAGATGGCCGCTACTATTTCTTGTGTAGTTACTGTGAACTCGGCATGTCCCAAAATCACGACAAAATTACCTTTAATGAAGAAATTTGTGTTAGTGGTTGAAATCACATCAGAATGATCACAGTTGCACACCACTATATAAAAATTATCCCGATTAGCGCTTTCAAGCCTCACAGCCCATCGTCAGATCGGAACAGGCAGAAATTATTTTAAAACAAATACTTCACCCCTCTCCCCCACCCTGCTCACACACAACAAGCTATAATATAAATGACCCTTCCCCACCCCCTAAACCCTGTCCCACGCCATCTGTACAGACTGTACAGATGGCGATAGTGGTGTGCAACTGTGATCATTCTGATTGTGAAAATTACCTTTGTGAATGTCTAAAATCTTCCCGCACTGGTGTAATATGTCTGTTAAGTTAGTTGGTGTATTCTGGTGAAGTGTTCCGTGTAAACTTGTGTTAATTTGGTTATTTTGTCTGTTTTCCCTTCTGGGGTTAAGTTCTTTCAAGTTACGGTTAGGTTTGTAAAGTGAATCAGTTGAAATATAATGTTTTACTGTTTACTGTCACTCGTATAGTGAAGTTAGAGGTTTGTTTTCACTATTGTCGTGAATGTTTTATAATATTGGCTTCAAAAAATGTTTAACTTGTCTAACTCTCGTTCACTGATTTCAATGGCTAAACGCTAGCATCATGTTCGACTCGATTTTAAGAACGTTTTTGTCACACACCTATTCAGCTTGATATTCAACAAAAGACTAATTAACTTGGTCATAAATCTTGCCCAGTTAATCCTTGAAAAAGTATTGTTAACATTTTTCGACTTCCATACACATTAGAAAATATTACATTATATATGGAATTTTTCTATTTTATTCCTTACTTTTATGAATTACTAACCTTATTATTGGTTTAACCATCTCATTCCCTTTAAATTGATGTATTATAGTCCATATCTGTAGACATTTTGTGGAAATTAACAAATTTTGTTCACACTTTGGAAATATAGGCTCAAAATTGGATTTCCGTCTTTATACAAAATTCCTTCCATTTTAAATATTATTAATACTATTATAATAAATTTTAATTAGTCATATTACTCTCCCTTTCCTTAAATACATATAAATTACACCTTTGAACTGGTTTTTTGTGTTAATTTGTAAATTTGACATTGCTCTTTAAAATTAATTAATTTATATATTTTGACAATTTACAAAATGTTAAGGTATATTTCCTTATTGTCATTTTAATTCATAGGATCATTCCTAGTAGTGGTTAATTGTGTTATCTTATATAAATCTGGGTAGTTTACAGGATTTATAAGTGAATTATACTATTTTATATTGGTTCTCTGATTTCACCAAATGGCCTAGATTTTAGAATTTTATATTTCTTTCTTTCTCAAATAATTTAAACTTAATTCCTCCTCTGACTTTACATAATTACAATTATATCAAAATAACATGATTTATAACTTATTGTATTGTGTAGTAGTTAATTAACACTACATATTTAAAATAAATAATTATGAACATGGTTCAGCAATCTGCACAATTGAACACATTGCAGATATGGTTTGAACATATATCTTTCAACTATTTTTGAGCTAACATAGCATACCTTTTAGTACATTATTACTGGTATGTAGGTTATTATTTATCAAACATAATTCTTTTTAAAACACATAACATAAATCTTATTTTCTAATAAACCTTACAAATACATTTATTTAACACATTGATTTTAGAATTGTAAAATGACAGTCTATTCAAACATGTTACACTTATTCATACTATATTAGTACCAGTCCTTTCTGGTTCAAACCATTACTACTGTGATCCCCCACATCAGCAAATACCAACTCCCATACTTTATTTATTATTATTTTTTACAAATGTCTTGTAAATAAAGATTTACATTAAAATAATAAAATACTGGAAACCTTCCATTTTATTATTTTATTATGCTGTTTATTGTTTAGATTTTAAAGTTGTGATATAGCATACTACTAAGTTATAGTATCACCAACTTTAAGTTTATTGCTTTTTTTAAAAAACACTTACACAAATTCACTTTCACTGTTGGTTCTGATATTTTGAGTCTTATTATCTCAGACCAGACCTTTAGTCATCATGGACCGTTAAGACTAGTTTATTTCTTTATTACACAATAGCTTTAGCCGGTGTACTTCTTATAACGCTATACAGCACTTTAGTTTTCTCAATAATTACATTTTATAAGATTTTGGGTATGTTATACTTTCTTTTGCATAGTTTTTGTGGGTTTGGGATTGATAGTAGTTTATATAATAATAGGTTTTACTACGGTGTTTCTTTCATACTATTTCTTCCTCTCCTCCTGTCTTCCTTCTTGTCCTTCTTCATATCTTCCTTCTGGTATTCATTCTTGTCCCTCTTCTAGTCTTCATTCTTGTCCCTCGTCTAGTCTTCACTCTTCTGTTCTTCCTTCCGTTCTTGGGTAAACCAAGGTACTTGGTGTTATCACGACTGAGGTTTAGTTTGGAGTATTTAATTTATTTACTGAACTGACTTTATTCTTCTATACAGGTTTCAGGGTATTGTTTTCTTCCTGTTCACAAACTTTATTCCTTCCTCTTCTTGTTTTTTGGGGTATTTTGGTCTTCACCACCCTTTAATTGAGTCTCTTTTTCTTTGATATAGTCTTATATAACTGGTTTACTGCTCTGAGCTTCCTGGGTAACTTACTGGTATTATACTATGAGTTGATGAGTTGCTTCAATACTTTCTTTGGTTTCTTTTAACAGTGGTTTTTATATATTACGTAGTGAGGATTTTTATCTTATTGTGGTTCATTCCTCTGATTTATTTAAATGTCATTCAATATTATTATAACATTTGTTGGTGTAATTAAACTTTATGATTTCACATGACTTAAAATGTAGTGGATTTTCTGTCACGCTACAATATATATATGTACCTTTATTCACAAAAACAGTATTTTCGGAAAAACACAAAAACGTAAAAATTTTGTTTTTATTCTTGTTTTAAAATTTACCAGCAGAATACAGCACTTCACTTTCATTTTCATTCTCTTCCCTTCTTCTTTTCTCATTCCTTCTGTGGGTTCTTGCCTCCTTTGTCATCATTTCTGCTTCTCTTTCTGCCTTTTTCATTTGGAGCTCATCAATTTTTCGTAGCGCACCCATTGCTCTTGCGGATGCACCTTCGTTGAAGGTTAGTACAGCATCAAAAACTCCTAGTTTTAATGTTCTTAGTCCCACAAAAACATCTTTTGGAATTCTACACCATATTACATGGTTTAGACTTTCATTGGGATTTTGTGTCTTTCCGTGCGTACATTTCTGCAGTAATCTTTCATCTGAGAGATATCTGAAAATTGGTTTTATTGCTTCCATCACAGATTTTGGCAGAGAATGTTTATGAGAGTAAGTAGAGAATGTTTCATTTGTAAGTAGTGCTTTATTGTACCCACACCATGTTCCAGCATCTGTAGGGCACAAACCATGCTGGGGCGAGTCATCAGTTGATAGCTTACGAAAATATATTGCCCAAATTGCCCTTTTCATTTTTTCACTATCACCAGTATTTCTCCTTATTGCCAACCCATAGTAAGACTGAATTAGATCAATTTCAGAATCTGTAAGTCTACCTCTGCCGGAAAGTGTTTTGCCATCGGAGAGTTTTTTATGTTGATTTTTCAGTCGCCTCAGTCTGGCCCCTACCCTTTTTTGTACATGGCCTATGCATTCAAGTTTTTCAATTTTTACATCATTTCCATATGGCATTTTATTGCTTATATTCTCAAAAGCTTTAGAATCCCCATCTCCTAAATATTTCACATATCGCACACCTTTTTTCTCAAAAGCCCTCTGAAATAACTTTTCAACTGCAATAACTTCCATCCCACCACTTGAACCGCTATAGTTTCTTACACATTGTTCTTCATGCTTACCTTCAAACTTTTTATTCAAATTACATCCTTGGCAATATTTTGTTAAACACTCTACATCCAAAACTTTGCCTGTCTCAAAAGATGTAGCAGTAAATACACCATTCAGGGAAGTATGGCCTCTTTTCTGCCACGTTCCATCAAATGCTGCGGTGATGTTAGTGCTTCCCTTACAGCTTCATTAGCAGCCTTCATCATAACATTTCACTCACAAAAGCAGTAGCATTCAATATCACATCAGAATGTTTCTTGAATGTAGTTGGTGGGGGTGGTAAATTCATTACTGGGCAGAGCGTTTTACCAGCTGATTGGCCTTTGCCTATAGATCTAAGACCGTAGAAAAAATCTGGTATTTATATCATATAATCTATGTTTCCCAATTTTTGAAGTCATTGTTGATATGCTTTCATTAAAATTTGAGCAATACACTGAAATGTTTGTTGCTAGTCCTTTTCTTTTTGTACTTTCTTCCTTTATACATACAGTGTTTGAGCTTTTACAATGTTTACACACAACAAATGACTGGATAAGGTTAGACAGTAGTGATAAATCAACAATTATATTACATGAATCGGAATCTTCAAACATTTCATAACCATTTTCATCAAGTACATATAAATGTTTCAGTTTAGATGAGTTTGACCTAACCTCACTCTTGTTCACATCCACATTTGCATCTCTTTCAGGCAGAATTGAACTTACCACACTCCTACTGTTCGAATGACGATTTCCTCTAAACACTCTTTTCGCAAACACTTTCCTTACTCTTGGCATTCTAAAAAAATATATAACACCGCACAAAACAAAGCAACAACACACAGGGGAAGTCAAAATCTGTACTGGACAACAATACACTAACCGCTGACAGACTGCAGTCAGCTGACACTCAAGCTTCAATACATTCCACTTATTTGCCATAATAAACATAAATGTTGTTCACATATCCTAACATAATATCATAAACAGTTTGCAACTAAAAAAGAAGTGTCAGACGTACTAGGAAAATTTTTTATCAGGTTACGAAAAGGTTTGCAAAAATTAGATTGCAGGCTTACGTTAAAAAATTTATGACAGCCAAAATATTAATGATAAGCTATAATAATTATATATTTTCTTGTTCAGAAAATAACAAACTTTAAGTAAAAAATATATTTGAAAAAAAGATTTTTTGAAAAATTTCATGACAATCTGTCCTTAATTGATGTACTCCATATGTGAGTGGACATATTTTATCACATGATGATTTGACTATAAGTCTCAAAGCGTGTTGTGTTTAAAATATAAAAAAGAAGTTGCATGGAAGGGAACTTGGATACACAAGGTAATTATATATATCGTTATTGCAACGATAAGTTTAGCATAAGTCTATGTATCAACCCCTGACTGAGGTATGATAACATACGAACGCACGTATGAGATGTAAATAACAAAAATAATGTAATAATTAAGCATTAGGTATAAGAGATAATAAAAGAAATAAACGTAGTAATTAATTTTAAATAAATAAATAATTGTAAGTGAGCTTGCATATGGAATTAAAAGCTTAGTTGGTTTTTAAACACAGCGAAGGGGAGAAAGAAACACGCACCGACCGGCAAGGGTGACGTCATAGCAACAGGCAGCCACGTGTGTATCAGTTTGCGTGTGTGTGTTAGTGTTAGAGTGTAAATGAAGAACAAGTTGAATTATGCATACGATTGTGGAAAATTTTACACAGTTTTTTAAGTACTGAACGAAAACTAGAAGTCATACGAATCAGAGACATATGTATAAATAAAGCTGGCGCCTGGCGCTACAATTAGACATTAAGTGGTCTATGATCGTGGAAACCGTTCAGCCACCGTGTGAAATTTTGCCATAACTTCCATAGTTTACACACCTTAATGTTCATAATTTGCATAAGTTAAGTTTAATAATGTACCTAACGATTTGTAAAATAATATTTATAAAAAAGTGTGCGCTTCATAGAAAGACGCGTAGGTTGTAATTAGCAATTAAATCGACGCGCGGACCTGTTCAATGTTGTCCATACAGTTTCCAACAGGAATGGAATGACGGCAGGAGTATAAAACCCCAGCGAGCGACACACGCTTTCTCAGATCATAAGCAGACAGTACGTAAAATCCACGCATCTTGCAACCGTGAATTTTACAAAGTTAAGTAATGTTTTTAAACAGTATTGCGTAACTTGAAGTGCGATGGAACCGGCAGTACATCGGTGAAAGTATTAGTGATACACAATTTATATAAAAAAAGACTATAATATCGTAATCTACGAGGAGTCGTAACGTCGATGAACTTCAAGAAGTCCACGTAGAACTTCGAGACATCCACGAGGTACAAGACGAAGAGAGGAGAGGAACCAGAGCAAAATACTAGAGGACGCAGGGACAGCCACATGCATCTACATCCAGCTGTACATCATCACGATCAGAGGTCCACGTCTGAACTCAGCATCCAGTAGACAGTGAGAGTAATTTCAACGACGCAGAGACAGAGAAGGTGATACTGAAGAGGATCAACAAACTCGAGAGTCCGGATGACGGTAACGACACAGTTAAATGGTTGCAGAAATATGCAGGTGAAGTCAGACATTTATTTAATATTATAAATGACCCTGAGAAGAAAGCTCTAGATTCCATATACAAGTTTACATAAACATTATTATATTTTTCTTTTTCATAATGAATAATCAATAAATGTTCAAAGAATAATAATTTATAACAGAGAATATAAATTTATTAATCTCATAAATAAATGGTGAGTATAGAAACCATATTTTATTATATTTTTATATTTTAGTAGATGATTAAATTCAAGTATGAGAGTTACTTAAATTGAAGATTGTTAATTAATTGAGACATTAGTAATATAATTAATTAAAGTAATAGAATGGTCTCTATTAGTATTTGTAATAAATGTTTAATTGATTAATTTTTTAATTAAGTGGAATATAATAAAAACCACACTTGCTAAGACAAGATGAATATTCAATTTTGTACGTGTTAATCACGTATTATAATAATATATGTGTTATGAATTATATGTCTATGTAAATATTCCAGGACATATATGTCTTATGTTTGTGTATAATATGTCTTAGAATATAAGAGATAAGATTTTAACCACGTTATAATTATATTATATTCGTATTGAATATAAGGGTTCCAATAGTAATTAACCCATAAAATAATTAATAATATGACAATTTGAATTTTTTAAATAATAAACAAAATGAATATGATTTTATTAACAAAGTCGTACTAATTTCACAACCAGTACTAAATCCTCTGTACTCTTTACTTGTATTACAATTGTATAACGATATTCACGTGCTTATCCACACTCAATCAACAACCAAAAGCCTGCGACCTAGCTGGGAAACATCACGGTAGATACTGCAGAAGAAGAGTATCCCTTCGAGACATGGGTAAGTGCGCACAAATGAGTAACAGCATATGTGCAAAAGTAAGTGTATAAGAGTATCGTCATATAATAAATAATGTCGCTGCCAACGTGTGGCTCCGTATATGTTAAGTACCATTGGAATTGTTCTATAATTAATGTCGCTTCCAACGTATTGCTAGATATATGTTAATTATCATTACAAGTAAATGGCGCCCAGAATATAAATAAAGTCTAATAAATAATTAGCACAAGTATTGTATAAAGAATTAATAGTAAATTCATGTAATAAGTAATATTACAAATTGTTAAATTTAAGTACAGAAATAAAAGAGTTGTGAAATTAATACTGATAAATAAAATAAATTATAAATAAAGAAATATAAAGTCACGGTGAACCAATAATAAAAAATAAAATTAATATAATGAATCAGTTAGGACACCGTAGTCTACAATGGCGAAGCCACCAACAATGGAATTCAAAACGATGTTTAAACAACTACAAGAGGAGTTGAAAACGAATAGTGAAAAATTAGAAAGTAAATTAGAAAGTAGTAATGCAGAAATAAAAACTCAGTTAGAAAGTAATAATGAAAAATTAGAAAGTAAATTAGAATGTAGCAATGAAAAATTAGAAAATAAATTAGGAAGATTAGAAGATAGTAATACGAGATTAGAAACTCAAATAGAAGATAGTCATAATAGATTAGAAATCACTATTGAAGAATTAAAAACTCAGTTAGAAAGTAATATAGAGAGTAATAATACGAGGTTAGAAGAGAAGATAGAACTCGTCAGTAACACTTTGAAAACAGAGCTTACTGCACGCGTTGAAACAGTCGAACAGCATGTTCAACAGTCACTTAATGAACAAGCTGTAAAGATCGATAGCAAATTCAGAGAACAGCGTGAATATACAACACGTGAAACTAAAGAACACATTCGACAACTGGCTGAACAGTGGAATGAAAAATTTAAAATTACGAAGCAGGAATAAGATCTCAGACACAAAGACTTAAATGAGCACATCCTGGACAACACCAACAGAACAATGGAACTCACTGTGAGGACTGAGACAGTAGAAATAGCTGTGGAGGAGGTCACTAGAAAAACTACGCACCACTCCATGGAAATTAACAACATGAAAGATGGACTGCAAGAGGAGGTAGAAAAACTACGAGCGGAAGTCAAGAGACGACCAAGTGCTATAATGATGTGTGCTGCAAAATTAGAAGATTGAGAGAAGATCAGTTTTAAAGGTAACAAATGGGAGAACCCCATAGAATTTTTACAAAAGTGTGAACGAGAAATGGCAACAATAGGAAGCAACCTAAGCAACAGAGACCGTATAGATTTTGTAAGTCGACATTTCCAGGAAACAGCATCCAAATGGTATACGATTGCATGGAACTAAACAGAAACTTATGAACAGTTCAAGGCATCCTTCAAAAATCGGTACTGGAATATACATACCCAGAGAGAGGTAAGAGACCAGCTGGAGTATGGGCGGTATTACATCAACAGCAAACGATCCATGGAAGACTACATTATACAACTCATCGAATGGTGTAAGCATCTTAGACCAAGTTTCACGGAGCACGAATTAGTATTAAAACTAAGCTACCATTTTGACAGACACATTAGACTCGCCGTATATGCCCAAGGAGTTAAAACCATTGAGAAACTTCTTATCCTTGTAACGCAATCATCACAATTTGATAATAAAGAGTATGAATGGAGAGACAACCGGCCGCAGCAGCAGCAGTACTCTACACAAAATCCAATACACCACAAATCGCCGCAGTTCGAGAAGAAAGAAGAGGACATACGGAAAGAGAAGTGGAAAGAGTATTAAAAACCCTATGAAAAAAGTAACCCGACTGCAAATAAAGGAGCATACGTACATTCATTTACGTCGAAAAAACACGTAAAACCATACAATGCTAATGTAGAAAATATTAACACAAATAACAATCATAATAATAAAAATAATTATGAAAATAAAATTTTGCAACAGCCGACACGCCCATCAACATCCAAAGAGGAAGGGGGTGATCGTAGAACGCCAATCGACAAGAAAACTGTATGACTGCAGAAGGGTAACAAAAAGCCAGCACGGACAGGTTTGATAAATGACCTGCACACACAAGATTTGCGTAACACTCTACACCTACACAATACACAACAGGAAAGAATGGTGTCTAACACCTAGGGGGAACAATAAATAATTTGAATAAGTGGAATGATGTTCGAATATTAAACATTACATATCAAACAGATGATAGAGTTAAATATTTGTTAAACAATATAGCAAATGAACAAAACAAAGATCTTCAAATAAGTCACATGAATTATCACCACTATCTAGTAGATATACAATAAAAAATAGTATATTGTACAAACTCGTCAATTATGATTGGAAAATAGTCCTATCACCAGAGATGCTAAAAACACTAATTATACCATGTCATCAAAGTTTAGCACATGCGTCTGCTTTAAAATGTCATTTAGCTTTAAAGGAAGACTTCATTTTGAATAATATGTTTAGAAGAATAAAAGCAATCTTAAAAGGATGCTACAAATGTCAAACGGCACGACATCTGAATCTTCACACCTACGTAGATATGCAAAATATCAAGACACAGGAAAAGGGAGAATTAGTAGCAGTGGACTTCCTGGGCCCATTTCTGAGAGCTATTCACGGGGGTACAAAACATATACTTGTATGTATAGATGTGTTCACCAAGGCAGTTCGACTCTACGCTATTCGAAGTTTCACCACTAAAAGTGTACTGAATGTCATACTACGCAAATACGTACTGAAGTATGGTCAAATCAAAAAGATACTGAGTGACCAAGGTAAACAATTCCAAAATAAAGCATGGGCAGAAACGCTAACTCAGCATGGAATACAACCAGTGTTAACGTCAATACGACACCCACAAGGAAACCTTGCTGAAAGGGTAAACAAAGAGTTAGGAAAACATTTACACATCTACTGTAATGAACAACATAACCGATGGGCAGAGTACATATCATTTTTTGAACAAGCTATAAATGCTACATACAGTGAAGCTACGGGATATACACCGGTGGAACTAGAAACAAATAAAAAACCTAATAGATTCTGGTCAAAAAACATTGATAAACCTCCAAACCAAAACCTGAAAATTCCATTGATTCACAAGTACGACAATGCGAAGAAGAGGATGGAAAAACTTGGAGAGAACAGGATCGAGAGGTTCAACAGAACACACAAACTCATCACATTCCATGAAGGAGAGAGAATACTACTAAGAGGCAATCCAGTGGGAAAACGAATCGACAATACAGCAAAGAAACTATTCAGACTGTACGAGGGACCCTACTTATTACAAAGAAGGAAAGGACGACACACCTCTATCGTCTACGATCCGACAAGAAGAAAAACTATTGGAAAGTACCATGCATCAGCATTCCGTAAATTGTATGGATAAAGAAATAAATCCAAAGTCAACAAATAATCCATGGGAGGGACGTAATCCACCCAGGGAAAGAGTGAAAATTTTTAAGAACCCTTATAACCACTAAGTGTGAGTAGTAATAAAAAAAAAAAAAATTATTTCTGAGCAAAGAAATACAATTTGAATAACATTCAAATTTTATTTTACCCAGCAGGGGAATTTACACAACGATACGTTTAGCATAAGTCTATGTATCAACCCCTGACTGAGGTATGATAACATACGAACGCACGTATGAGATGTAAATAACAAAAATAATGTAATAATTAAGCATTAGGTATAAGAGATAATAAAAGAAATAAACGTAGTAATTAATTTTAAATAAATAAATAATTGTAAGTGAGCCTGCATATGGAATTAAAGCCTAATTGGTTTTTAAACACAGTGAAGGGGAGAAAGAAACACGCACCGACCGGCAAGGGTGACGTCATAGCGACAGACAGCCGCGCGTGTGTCAGTCTGCGTGTGTGTGTTAGTGTTAGAGTGTAAATGAAGAACAAGTTGAATTATGCATACGATTGTGGAAAATTTTACACAGTTTTTTAAGTACTGAACGAAAACCAGAAGTCATACGAATCAGAGACATATGTATAAATAAAGCTGGCGCCTGGCACTACAATTAGACATTAAGTGGTCTATGATCGTGGGAACGGTTCAGCCACCATGTGAAATTTTGCCATAACTTCCATAGTTTACACACCTTAATGTTCATAATTTGCATAAGTTAAGTTTAATAATGTACCTAACGATTTGTGAAATAATATTTATAAAAAAGTGTGCGCTTCATAGAAAGACGCATAGGTTGTAATTAGCAATTAAATCGACGCGCGGACCTGTTCAATTTTGTCCAAACAGTTTCCAACAGGAATGGAACGATGGCAGGAGTATAAAACCCCAGCGAGCGACACACGCTTTCTCAGATCATAAACAGACAGTATGTGAAATCCACGCATCTCGCAACCGCGAATTTTACAAAGTTAAGTAATGTTTTTAAACTGTATTACGTAACTTGAAGTGCGATGGAACCGGCAGTACATCGGTGAAAGTATCAGTGATACACAATTTATATAAAAAAAGACTATAATATCGTAATCTACGAGGAGTCGTAACGTCAATGAACTTCAAGAAGTCCACGTAGAACTTCGAGAGATCCACGAGGGACAAGATGAGGAGAGGAAAGGAACCAGAGCAAAATACTAGAGGACACAGGGACAGCCACATGCAGCTACATCCAGCCGTACATCATCACGACCAGAGGTCCACGTCTGAACTCAGCATCCAGTAGACGAGAGACAGAGAAGGTGATACCCGAATAGGATCCCAAACTAGAGAGTCCGGATGACGGTAACGACACAGTTAAATGGTTGCAGAAATATGCAGGCAGAGAATATAAATTTATTAATCTCATAAATAAATGGTCAGTATAGAAACCATATTTTATTATATTTTTATATTTTATTAGATAATTAAATTCAAGTATGAGAGTTACTTAAATTGAAGATTGTTATTAATTGAGACATTAGTAATATAATTAATTAAAGTAATAGAATGGTCTCTATTAGTATTTTTAATAAATGTTTACTTAATTGATTTTTTAATTAAGTGGAATATAATAAAAACCACAATTGCTAAGACAAGATGAATATTCAATTTTGTACGTGTTAATCACGTATTATAATAATATATGTGTTATGAATTATATGTGTGTGTAAATATTCCAGGTCATATATGTCTTATGTTTGTGTATAATATCTCTTAGAATATAAGGGATAAGATTTTAACCATGTTATAATTATATTATATTCGTATTGAATATAAGGTTTCCAATAGTAATTAACTCATAAAATAATTAATAATATGACAATTTGAATTTTTTAAATAATAAACAAAATGAATATAATTTTATTAACAAAGTCGTACTAATTTCACAACCAGTACTAAATCCTCTGTATTCTTTACTTGTATTACAATTGTATAACGATATTCACGTGCTTATCCACACGCAATCAACTACCAAAGCCTGCGACCTAGCTGGGAAACATCAAGGTAAATACTGCAGAAGACGAGTATCCCTTCGAGACGTGGGTAAGTGCGCACAAATGAGTAACAGCATATGTGCAAATGTAAGTGTATAAGAGTCACATTATAATATATATATTGCGACAGTACAAATAAGTGATGTACTGAGCATGAAATATAAAAATTTAAATGTACTTAATAAACTGTAAATAATTAATAATATATTAGAAATAAGCATGTTATGGATTGCAAGCTTGACTCAGACAAAAATATGAACAGGTGTTTCGACCTGAATCAACGTGCACGCACACACAAATGTAACTGAAAGTGTGTACACCAGTATTTTGCTAGTGTGTGTGAACGCAGGTCTCTGCAGGCAAGTTTGCCACCCCAGTATGAATAATTGCACAATGACTGTTTTTCCGTAATTATTCATAAACTAGAATTAAGAATTAAAATCCAAAAGCACCATAAAATGTAAATAAATTTATTAAATACTGTGTGCGAAAACCACGCGAAAGTGACACGCCGTACAAGCGCAATAGTGAAATAACAGTGTACAAATCAAAAGGGTTAAGTTGCAATGTCCAAAATTACAATGAACATGTGTTGTAAAATTAGTTATAAGATAAGTATAAAAAAATACTTACAGGACTCTGCAATTCGCAGAAATATAAAAAATAGTGAATTTGACAAAGAGTGGGGGAACTGATGCCAAAGACAGTTTCTAACATGTCGATTTTGTATCACTGAAGGGTGTCGACCAAGACATGGGTATAAATAGGACACGCAAGCTTCAGTGGTTCTCTTTCTTGAATCATCCACGATGCAGCGGGAGCTTATGCCCGTCAGCACGGCATATTTATTAATATTTTTATAAACAGTTTAAATTGCCAGTTATGTACAAATACGTAACCAAGCTATAAGACAAACATTGTAATTAATAACAGCACTACTGAAGAAGTTCCATAGCGATACGACGCTGGACAAGAGAAGAAGTTCCATAGCGATACGACGCTGGACAAGAGAAGAAGTTCCATAGCGATACGACGCTGGACAAGAGAAGAAGTTCCATAGCGATACGACGCTGGACAAGAGAAGCAGTTCCATAGCGATACGACGCTGGACAAGAGAAGAAGTTCTATAGCGATACGACGCTGGACAAGAGAAGAAGTTCTATAGTGATACGACGCTGGACAAGAGGAGAGGACGAGAGAGTGAGAGACAGCCGACGCTGGACAAGAGGAGAAGAGAGACAGCCGACGCTGGAGGTGAGACGAAGATGAACACCGATGGAACAAAAATGATCGAGTATGATTGACGACAATAAGGTGATAGAAAACTTATTCATATCTTAATCATACACAGTATACAAAGACAGTTAAAGACATTAATATTTTATTTAAAAATAAGAGTAATATTTCTTGTATAGTAGAGTTAAAAATCATAGATGTTTTAGAAATACGATTAACGTAACAAGAGCTCAAATTAATATGATATAAAATGATTACAAAGAATATAAATAAAAACAATTAGTATTTGAGAAAACAGTACTGAGAAGTAATAACTATTAATCTTTTGAGTACGTACCATATATAGAAAAAAGATTTAAAAATTGATTTTGAAACATATTAATAGACTGAGTAGTCTAAAAATGAGATTTTTCTTTTATATACTATTTAGTAGCATAGAATGTTTAGTTAGTAAGGATGTATATATCTTAAGCCTTACGGCATAATAACAAATAATAACTAATGTTTTAAAATCGAAGTCAGTGCCATGTGCACATATTTTTATAGAATAAAATAAATTTTAATTACCGTTTCAAGTTCTGTAAAGTTCTTATTGCAGATACACCTGACCCCCTATTTAAATGTTATATGTTTAAAGAATTTGTCAATCTTGAACGTGAGACCGTTCACGCCTATTTATGTATATGTAACGTTGTTTAAATTTGGTGCTCCAAGATCGAGGGACTCCACAAATTTAAATTAAATTAAATTTGCCAAATTGTCACGTTGCATTAATGTCGCCCTGCACGTGGGGCCCGACATGCCTAAATTTACGTACAAAAATTTGTGACATAAATTGTAGATCATGAATGTATGACCCGCTACCCATCATTTGACTATTAAAATTTTTTTTATGTAGCTAAATGATTGCTCTAAAATATATAAAGAGTGTTAAATGAAAAATGTATAATATGTAATTATTATTTGTAGTAAACAGTAACTGAATGTAATGTTAATTGTTGTGTAATCACACAGCTGGCGCCCACCACAAATAATATTGTTGTCTATGTAACAGGTGTAACTGTAATGAGTATTAATAATAACTATTAATAAAAATACAGAAATAAATAAATAAGTAGGGAACGGTTATCAATAATAATTGTTAAATAATAACTATTAAATAAATATTTTAATAATAATTCACCATGGCAATATCGGGAAGTTTGAGGATGGGAGAAGCACTTGAAGCCATGATGCAAGCTGTATTTGGTGAAGTAGAGAACAAACAAACAGAAAAAGTAAAAGAAAATAATATTAGAACTCAAATAGAAGAGTTAACAGAATTTTTTACAAAACTGACCGAAGAATTAAGAGAAGAAAGGATAGCAAAAGAGAAAATTAGAGACACAAATACGCACATAGCGTCTGTAGAAGGTGAACAAACCATAGTAGTTGAAAATACAAGTGTAATTACTAATGATAATTATAAAAAAGTAATTAACATTAAGGAGGAGAAGCAAATAAAGGTTAATAAAACATACCTTATTAATAGCGATATTCCAAGTGTGAGGCACACACACAATGGTAAATCACACAAGATGACACATTTGAAACACATAAGACACCACACTTACGGAGATAAATATCACTGTAGGCCTAACAAGAAACGTAGTAAGTTATCTAGACGAAACACTACGCAAAATTGTGGTAAATATGATGTTAGATATACGCACGATAATTATAATAATGATAATTATAACTGTAAGTATGAAAACTACAGAGGTTATCATAAACGACGTATGAAAAAACCGTCGACAGCTGTTTATATGGGCCTCAAGCAGACTGAACATACGCAATGCATTCATGATGAGAGAATTATGGAATGTGACCGTTACGAGAGAAAGAGAGGCAAGATGAAAACATTGCTCAATGAACAGGTGACTTCTACGATAAATACAAACGTTCACAAGGTGAGTACGCACACAAACAAGGGATTAATACAATGGAACACAGGACGTTGTTTATACGAGGGTGAGAATAATAGTAAACGCGGCGACTACGCTACAAAGGAACAATATACGTCCGGTAGACTATGGACAATGCAATTGTTATAAAGAGGGATGTCAGTTCTAACTATACACTGAACTCAATACCCGAATGAAAATAAATAATTATTTTAAATGAGAAAAATAATATAACTATTAATTATTAATAATAAGAAATAATATGTGTAAGAATATAAGAGAGTATAATTAAGAAATGTTATAAGGAATGTTATTTGAAAGGTTTAATTAAGAAATGTATTATTGATGGTAAGGAATGTTAGTATTGATATGTTATAAATATGAAGAAATGATTAAGATGAGCAATAATTGCCATAATTATTAGAACGGCTGATCAAGCGAACACTTATCGAAGATACAAGGACACAGAAGAAAGCGAGAGTGAAAAGTCATAAGGGCAGAGACTACTTAGGATTAAGGACTTCGAGAAAAATATCGTTGTTTTCCAAGACAGTTCCTCTGTAACCGACCATGTGACACACTACGAGCTAAAAAAGTATTCTGTTACGGAAGTGTATTTCAAGAAAGTTGTAGCGATCAGAAAGGTAATGTTAAAGAAAAGTAATAAAAGGTAATGAATGTTAATGTAGTGTATAAGTAATGTATTAGATAAAGTAATGTCATGTTAAGAAAAGAGCTAAGGAAGTTTAGAAGCGAAGGTAAGAATGTATGAGTAAGTTAATGTAAAATTAAGGACCGAATTTACACACATATGTAGGAATGCAGAGTATACAGAAGGAAAACAAAGGAGAGCTAATTGCAGTGGATTTTCTGGGACCATTACCACGATCAAGTCGAGGTGTGAAGCACATATTGGTATGTATCGATGTGTTTTCCAAGGCAGTCCGACTGTACCCAATTATGCGACCCACAACCAAAGTTGTTCTAAAGATACTACTGCAAAAATATATTCCGTTATATGGAAAAATGAAGAAGATACTCAGTGATCAAGGTGTGCAATTCCAAAGTGAAAAATGGGAGAGGACGTTAAGGGAAAATGGAATACAACCAGTACTCACATCCATAAGACATCCTCAAGGAAACCTTGCTGAGAGAGTTAACAAAGAATTAGGTAAATATTTACGAATATATTGCCATAATCAACACAATAAATGGGCAGAATATTTACCATTTATTGAAAAAGCCATTAACGAAAATTATAGTGAAGCAACAGGATACACTCCAATGGAAGTAGAAGAAGATAAGAAGCCAACCAGATTTTGGACTAAATATCTAAACAAACCTAATAACCAAAATGTACCTGTACCAATAAGTGTGAAAATTGAATACGCAAAGCAATGAATAAGAGAGAGAGGTAACAAGAGAATAGAGAGATTTAATCTAACTCACATGTTACAACAATTCAACGTGGGAGAAAGTATACTACTCAAAGCAAATCCAGTGGGAAAAAGGAGTGATAATACGGCGAAGAAATTCTTCAGACTTTATAATGGACCGTATACGTTAAGACAGCGAGTGGGACAGAACACTTTCATTGTATATGATGAGATACAGAAGAAAGAAATTGGTAAATTCCAAGCAACGTCATTTAAGAAGTTCTACACATAAATCAGAGGTCATTGAAACCAGTCAAATCAGCTGTTTGTAAAGCCACCCTAATTCAAGGTCGCGAGCAGTGAGCGTACGAAAGAGGGGAGGTAAGACATTTGTATACACTCCTATTAAGGGTGAAATGACGAATATTATTCTTTATTATTTGTTATATTTTTTTTTTGCAAATAATAATAATAAATAAATAGAAAAAAAAAATTTATAATAAATAAATTTATTAAAATTTTTTTTTGTTACCAAGCAGAGGAATAATGCGACAGTACAAATAAGTGATGTACTGAGCATGAAATATAAAAATTTAAATGTACTTAATAAACTGTAAATAATTAATAATATATTAGAAATAAGCATGTTATGGATTGCAAGCTTGACTCACACAAAAATATGAACAGGTGTTTCGACCTGAATCAACGTGCACACACACACAAATGTAACTGAAAGTGTGTACATCAGTATTTTGCTAGTGTGTGTGAACGCAGGTCTCTGCAGGCAAGTTTGCCACCCCAGTATGAATAATTGCACAATGACTGTTTTTCCGTAATTATTCATAAACTAGAATTAAGAATTAAAATCCAAAAGCACCATAAAATGTAAATAAATTTAATAAATACTGTGTGCGAAAACCACGCGAAAGTGACACGCCGTACAAGTGCAATAGTGAAATAACTGTGTACAAATCAAAAGGGTTAAGTTGCAATGTCCAAAATTACAATGAACATGTGTTGTAAAATTAGTTATAAGATAAGTATGAAAAAATACTTACAGGACTCTGCAATTCGCAGAAATATAAAAAATAGTGAATTTGACAAAGAGTGGGGGAACTGACGCCAAAGACAGTTTCTAACATGTCGATTTTGTATCACTGAAGGGTGTCGACCAAGACATGGGTATAAATAGGACAGGCAAGCTTCAGTGGTTCTCTTTCTTGAATCATCCACGATGCAGCGGGAGCTTATGCCCGTCAGCATGGCATATTTATTAATATTTTTATAAACAGTTTAAATTGCCAGTTATGTACAAATACGTAACCAAGCTATAAGACAAACATTGTAATTAATAACACCACTACTGAAGAAGTTCCATAGCGATACGACGCTGGACAAGAGAAGAAGTTCCATAGCGATACGACGCTGGACAAGAGAAGAAGTTCCATAGCGATACGACGCTGGACAAGAGAAGAAGTTCTATAGCGATACGACGCTGGACAAGAGAAGAAGTTCTATAGCGATACGACGCTGGACAAGAGGAGAGGACGAGAGAGTGAGAGACAGCCGACGCTGGACAAGAGGAGAAGAGAGACAGCCGACGCTGGAGGCGAGACGAAGATGAACACCGATGGAACAAAAATGATCGAGTATGATTGACGACAATAAGGTGATAGACAACTTATTCATATCTTAATCATACACAGTATACAAAGACAGTTAAAGACATTAATATTTTATTTAAAAATAAGAGTAATATTTCTTGTATAGTAGAGTTAAAAATCATAGATGTTTTAGAAATACGATTAACGTAACAAGAGCTCAAATTAATATGATATAAAATGATTACAAAGAATATAAATAAAAACAATTAGTATTTGAGAAAACAGTACTGAGAAGTAATAACTATTAATATTTTGAGTACGTACCATATATAGAAAAAAGATTTAAAAATTGATTTTGAAACATATTAATAGACTGAGTAGTCTAAAAATGAGATTTTTCTTTTATATACTATTTAGTAGCATGGAATGTTTAGTTAGTAAGGATGTATATATCTTAAGCCTTACGGCATAATAACAAATAATAACTAATGTTTTAAAATCGAAGTCAGTGCCATGTGCACATATTTTTTTATAGTATAAAATAAATTTTAATTACCGTTTCAAGTTCCGTAGAGTTCTTATTGCAGATACACCTGACCCCCTATTTAAATGTTATATGTTTAAAGAATTTGTCAATCTTGAACGTGAGACCGTTCACGCCTATTTATGTATATGTAACATTGTTTAAATTTGGTGCTCCAAGATCGAGGGACTCCACAAATTTAAATTAAATTAAATTTGCCAAATTGTCATGTTATAATATATATATTGTAGCGTGACAGAAAATCCACTACATCTTAAGTCATATGAAATCATAAAGTTTAATTACACCAACAAATGTTATAATAATACTGAATGACATTTAAATAAATCAAAGGAATGAACCACGATAAAATAAAAATCCTCATTACATTATATATAAAAACCACTGTTTAAAAAAACCAAAGAAAGTATCAAAGCAACTCATGGTATCATATCAGTAATTTACCCAGGGAGCTAAGAGCAGTAGACCAGTTATATAAGACCATATCAAGAAAAAAGAGACTCAATTAAAGAGTAGTGAATACCAAAATACCCCAAAAACAAGAAAAGGGAAGAATAAAATTTGTGATCAGGAAGAAAACAATACCCTGATACCTGTAGAGAAGAATAAAGTCAGTATCAGTGAATAAATTAAATGTTCCAAACTAAACCTCAGTCGAGATAACACAAAGTACCTCGGTTTACCCAAGAATGCAGAAGGAAGACAAGAAAACCAGAAGAATGAAGACTAGAAGAGGGACAAGAATGAAGACTAGAAGAAGGACAAGAATGAAGACTAGAAGAAGGACAAGAAGGAAGATACGAAGAAGGACAAGAAAGAAGACAGGAGGAGAGGAAGAAATAGTATGAAAGAAACACCGTTGTAAAACCTATTATTATATAAACTACTATCAACCCCAAACCCACAAAAACTATGCAAAAGAAAGTATAACATACCCAAAATCCTATAAAAATGTAATTATTTAAAAAACTAAAGTGCTGTATAGCATTATAAGAAGTGAATCGACTAAAGCTATTGGGTAATAAAGAAAATAAACTAGTCTTAACAGTCCATGATTACTAAAGGTCTGGTCTGAGATAATAAGACTCAAAATATCAGAACCAACAGTGAAAGTGAATTTGTGTAAGTGTTTTTTAGAAATGCAATAAACTTAAAGTTGGTGAAGCTATAACTTATCAGTATGCAATATAACAACTTTAATATCTAATAATAAACAGCATAATAAAATAATAAAATGGAAGATTTCCAGTATTTTATTATTTCAATGTAAATCTTTATTTACAAGACATTTGTAAAAAATGATAATAAATAGAGTATAGGAGTTCATGTTTACTGATGTAGGGGATTACAAATAATAATGGTTTAGACCAGAAAGGACTGGGATTAATATAATATTAATAAGTGTAAAATGTTTAAATGGACTGTTTATTCACAGTCCTAAAATCAATGTGTTAGTAAAATGTATTTGTAAGAGTTATTAGAAAATAAGATTTATGTTATGTGTTCTAAAAAGAATTATGTTTGCTAAATAATAGCCTACATACCATTAATAATGTTTAAATAGGTATGCTATGTTAACTCAAAAATAGTTAAAAGATATATGTTCAAACCATGTCTGCAATATGTTCAATTGTGCAGATTGCTAAACAATGTTCATAATTATTTATTTTAATAACCGTAGTGTTAATTAACTACTACACCACACAATAAGTTATAAGACATGTTATTTTCATATAATTGTAATTATGTAAAGTCAGAGGAGGAGTTAAGTTTAAATTTATTTGAGAAAGACAGAAATATAAAATTCTAAAATCTAGGCCATTTGGTGAATTCACAGAAACAATATAAACCAGTATAATTCACTTATAAATCCTGTAAACTAGCAAGATTTATATAAGATAACTCAGTTCACCACTAATGGAAATGATCCTAAGAGTTAAAATGATAATAAGGAAATATACCTTAAAACATTGTAAATTTTCAAAATATATAAATTAATTAATTTTCAAGAGCAATGTCAAACTTACAGATTAACACAAAAAACCAGTTCAAGGGTTTAATTTATATGTATTTAAGGAAAGGAAGAGGAATATGACTAATTAAAATTTATTATAATAGTATTACTGATACCTAAAATGGAGGAATTTTGTATAAAGACGGAAATCCAATTTTGAGCCTATATTTCCAAAAAGTGAACAAAATTTGTTAATTTCCACAAAATGTCTACAGATATGGACTATAATACATCAATTTAAAGGGAATGAGATGATTAAACCAATAATAAGGTTCATAATTCATAAAAGTGATGAATAAAATAGATAAATTCCATATATAATGTAATATTTTATCATGTGTACAGGTAATCGAAATATGTTAACAATACTTTTTCAAAGATTAACTGGGCCAGATTTATGACCAAGTTAATTAGTCTTTTGTTGAATATCAAGCTGAATAGTTGTGTGACAAAACGTTTTTTAAATCGAGTCGAAAATGGTACTAGCGTTTAGCCATTAAAATAAGTGAAACGAGAGTTAGACGAATTAGACACTTTTTAAAACTAAAGCTATCCATACGTTCACGACAATAGTGAAAACAAACATCTAACTTCATGATACGAGTGACAGAAAACAGTAAAACCTTATATTTAAACCAATTCACTCTACAAATCATAACCATATCTTGAGAACGTTAACTCAAAGAAGTGAACACATACAAAATAAACTAACCAACACAAGTTTACACAGAACACTTCGTCAGAATACACCAAATAACTTAACAGACATATTACACCAGTGCGGGAAGATTTCAGACATTCACGAAGGTAATTCTGTCGTGATTTTGGACATGCCGATTTTGCAGTGAACTCGCCATATCTAGTAGCGGCCATTTTGAAAATTCAAGCCTGCCTTCTTTATCTTCCAGCAGTGACGTCATCGTCTGCATATTGGTTTGACAACATACATACACATTACTTATTGGAATTATTTAAATTTTATTGAATAATAATTATTGTATTTGTGTTAATTGTTAATAATATACTTTCTCGTCACCCTTCTCTGACTATTAATTTTAATCGCTCAAAGAACCTGTCTTTTAATATATTAAATATCATAAATTTTGTTCTGTATGACACAATCGATAATTCCCGAGACAGAGTCGATAATTGCTCTCCATCGATAAAAAATCGATTATTTATTTAAATTGTCAATAAATCTATATATTTCCATTATTTCTTATCTGTTACTTATTTCACAGGTTAATTTAAGAGTATTTATTAAGGCTGAAGGACTTAACTAAGAAGAAAATATTTTATTTGAACGAGATATTGGACCAGCCAGAAAAGTCACCAATCGATTGCTAACTGGAGTTAAACTATTTAACTCCAGACTTGGTTCAAATCTTCTGGAAGTGCATCGGCGGTCAATAAATACCTGCCTGTTATTAAAATTTTTACAAGAACCTTTTAAAACAGATTTATTTCTTATACACACCTCTTAATAAACACAAACAAAATCTTTTACTATTTGAAAATTCTATTTTTATAAAATTTTCTATCAACTTATTATCTTTTGTAATGACCGGCATACAGAGGTCTGGTTACAATATATATATAGTAATATATATATATATATATTATAACGATTCATATAGTCGACCTATCAGATCATTATATGAAAGTGTCAAACTGTGCTAGTCTAGCGGCGTAAGCAAGAGAGAGAGGGAATAATCTCAGCCATCTCTGTCTAACATCCCCACTGCTACTACTGATGCGAGCACAGACATGAAATTTTATTCAATTAATTTTATTTATTAAAACTGCAATATCTTCAAAACTAATAAATATACGGCAATTCTGAAACCTGCATAGTGTTCAGCAATTAAAACTCTATAAGTAGCCAAAATATCAACTAATATAATTAACATTTAAAGAAGTTATACAGAAGAAGAATGCCAAGAGATATAACTAGAGAATTAGGCTAGGTACGAATTAGGTGTTTTCACACACATACAGAGAAAGACCAAAGCAATAATATTCTGTGGTCGGATCTTTGAAATCACGTTTGCAAATACCTGTAATCAAACGATTTGCAAACAGAGGAAGTATGAAATTAGCCAGTAATTCTCTACCATCTCAAACTTGTTAAGGAGTGTTTGACCGACTTGTTCAATATTGTTTCAAATGGAAAACATTCGATTTATTTGGAACAACCAATCAGAATCCTGTATTTAGAGGAGACGCCAACTCAGAATGAGGGAATTGAGCACTCTTCGTTCGGGCATTAAATAAGCAAGACGTGTGTTAAATACGAGCTAAATTGCACAAACAATGCAAAGTAACTATTTAAATAAACAGTTCGCGAAGTGGTCCGCAGTAGTAGAGGAACTAGTAAAGTTCAATAAATAAGCTCGCTGCGTAATAACAAATTAATTAATTAAATAATTAATTAATAAATAATTAAGTGACCTGTGCACCAGAGTAGCTACAGCATCTGTAATTGTCCAGGATCATCAATCAACGTTATTGGTCAACATCATTTCTTCTGAGCCGAACCATCAAAAGGAGTATCTCTACTGATTACTATCTACGGTCGACGCATCAATCAGATAAGAAATATATTCATTGATCAATGAACATAAATAACAAACTAAATAATTAAATCAATAAACATTTTTTAAAACAAGACACTATATAAATTCAAATTTTGTATTTAATTATTAAGATTAGATATAAAGTAATATCATAGTGTTGAATAGAGAGTGAGGTGTAGTATTGAACGTGCAAATTATTGCAGACCCGTTCTTTAGCACTGGCTTGGGAGATATAAAATCGCTAAATAAACCAGATAAGAGCAATTGGTCGTTTGGACGTTTTAATCTTCACTTTTCAAGCACACTCATTAACCAATAAGATTTAGGTTAGCAATAAGTCATTAACATAGCTTTTAAAGAAATTAATACAATAACAGAATCGTTAATTAAACAAACTTCAACAAATTTCAAGAGTTATTTGTAATGATTCCCCTTAAATTCCACACTCACTGAACGAATCCTGAGATAGTGTGTCTCTGTGCTCTGAGCTAAGCTGAATCCTTGTAATTTGTATCTGGGATTTGTTCTGGCGCCCAGGTAAAGAAAAAGTCACGGGTAAGTAAGATTTCTATCATTATATATATAAAGTAGATTGATAGATAACAAGGGTGTTATATAATTTGACACCGCAACTAATGGGCCCGAGTAAACTCGATTAAACCGATAAACCCAAGTGACTAGTTTGAATTGTAATAATACTTAATTTGAAACGAAGTGGAATATTTAAGGTTACAAATAACTGTTGAAGGGTTAAATATTAAAATAAACTTTGTTAAATAGTTATTGAAAAAAAAAGTGGCTAAATCACAAGCAGTAGATATGGCAGCAATTGAACAGATGTTCAAGCAGTTGACCACTAAAATGGATGAAAACAATAGTAAAATTGAAAGTATCTAGTGAAAAAAGATACAAATAATAAAATTGAAGAAAATAATCAAAATTTAGAAGAAAGTAATAAAAAATTAATAAATGATGTTAATAATAAAATAGAGCAAATTAATAAATACTTATCTAACGAAATGAAACAAATAAACGAAAATTTAGCTAGCCAAATAGAACAAAGTAGTAAAGAAGCTACATTTAAAATAGATGAAGAAATAGCTAATTTAGCTAGTAAAATAGATAGTACCAATAGCAAAATAGATGAGAGTAATCTTAAGTTTGATAAGCATACCGAAAAGGTTAAAGCTACAATAGAGGAATTTAAGAAACAAGTAAGTACTAATTTTCGCCACCAAGACGAAAAACTAAATAAATTTAGAAACGAATTTCATGAACGATTAGAACAGAAAGTAACTCTTATTAACCAACAATTCAGCGAAGTAACTGCTGAGTTAAAAACCCAAACGCTTCTAAATAAAGAAGAAATCCAGTGTACTAGGGTAGAGTGCACCCAACTGGATGAAAATTTTAAGGAGGTTAAGAAACAAGTAGAGAGTAAGGCTGACCGAGACGAAGTACATCAAAAGGTAGAACAGCAATTAAAGGTAATGCGGGAAGATCTGACTAAGGCAATGAAGTCACAGCAAACCAAAGTCATGGGGTGTGGTGGCTATAAGAAAGAACCGGAAAACCTTGTATTCTCAGGGAACCCACATGAGAATCCTGTGGAGTTTCTACGGCTGTTTGAGGCTTATGTAACTCGCGTAAACCCACTGATGGACAACGAGGACAAGAAGGACATGTTAAGCCGATTCCTCAAGAATTGGGCAGGTACGTGGTGGAAAGTCATCTCGGACCGAGTCCAAACCTACGCTGACTTCAGAGAGAAATTCCTTGCTCAATACTGGAACATACAGATTCAAAGAAGGGTACATGATCATCTGGAATTTGGTAATTATCACCCGTCCATGAATATGACAACCACCAACTATGTGCTAAACGTAATGGCACAAGTAAAGCATTTAACACCACCCATGGAAGAGAGAGACCTAGTGTATAACCTAGCGCGTCATTTCTCGGAACGCACTAGAGTAGCAACCACTACTAGAGGAGTGGATACCCTAGAAAAGTTTATAATGGTCGTTAGAATATATATATATATATATATATATATATATATCTTGATACTTATTTTTGCACATATGCTGTTACTCATTTGTGCGCACTTACCCTCATCTCGAAGGTATACTCTTCTTCTGCAGCATTTACCTTGATGTTCCCCGGCTGGGTCACAGGCTTTGGTCGTTGATTGAGTGTGGATAAGCACGTGAATATCGTTATACAATTGTAATACAAGTAAAGAGTACAGAGGATTTAGTACTTGTTGTGAAATTAGTACGACTGTGTTAATAAAATCATATTCATTTGATTTATTATTTAAAAAATTCAAATTATCATATTATTAATTGTTGTGTGGGTTAATTACTATTTTAACCCTTATATTCGATACGAATATAATGTAATTATAACGTGTTTAAAATCTTATCTCTTATATTCTAAGACATATTATACACAAACATAAGACATATATGAACTGAAATATTTACACAGACATATAATACATAACACATATATAATTATAATACGTGATTAACACGTACAAAATTGAATATTCATCTTGTCTCAGCAAATGTGGTTTTTATTATATACCACTTAATTCAAAAATTAATTAATTAAACATTTATTAAAAATACTAATAGAGACCATTCTATTACTTGAATTAATTATATTACTAATGTCTCAATTAATTAACAATCTTCAATTTAAGTAACTCTCATAATTGAATTTAATTATCTAATAAAATATAAAAATATAATAAAATATGGTTCTATACTGACCATTTATTTATGAGATTAATAAATTTATATTCTGTTATCAATTATTCTTTGAACATTTATTTATTACTCATTATGAAAATTAAAAATATAATAATGTTTTTGTAAACTTGTATATGGAATCTAGAGATTCTTTCGATAGACCTCAGGGTCATTTATAATATTAAATAAATGTCTGACTTCACCTGCATATTTCTGCAACCATTTAACTGTGTCGTTACCGTCATCCGGATTCTCGAGTTTGTTGATCCTCTTCGGTATCACCTTCTCTGTCTCTGCGTCGTTGAAATTACTCTCACTGTCTACTGGATGCTGAGTTCTGACGTGGACCTCTGGTCGTGATGATGTACGGCTGGATGTAGCTACATGTGGCTGTCCCTGTGTTCTCTCGTATTTTGCTCTGGCTCCTCTCCTCTTCTTGTCTTGTCCCTCGTGGATGTCTCGAAGTTCTATGTGTACTTCTTAAGTTCATCGACGTTACAACTTCTCGTAGATTATGATATTATAGTCTTTTAAAATAATTCGTGTTTCACTAATATTCTCACTGACGTACTGCCGGTTACATCACACTTCAAGTTACGTAATACAGTTTAAAAACATTACTTAACTTGTAAAATTCGCGGTTACTGATCTGAGTTTATCTGAGAAAGCGTGTGTCACTCGCTGGGGTTTTATATTGCTGCTGTCGTTCCATTCCTGTTGGAAACTGTTTGTACAAAATAGAACAGGTCCGTGCATCGATTTAGTTGCTAATTACAACCTACGCGTCTTTCTATGAAGTGCACACTTTTTTACAAATATTATTTTACAAATCGTTAGGTACATTATTAAACTTAACTTATGCAAATTATGAATTTTAAGGTGTGTAAGCTATGGCAGTTATGGCAAAATTCCACACGGTGGCTGAACAGTTTCCACGATCATTGACCACTTAATCTTCAATTTTAGCTCCAGGCGCCAGCTATGTTTTTACATATGTCGCTGATTCATGTGACTTCTGGTTTTCGTTTAGTACTTAAAAAACTGTGTAAAATTTTCCACAATCTTATGCATAATTCAACATGTCTTTCATTTACACACGTACACTACCACACATACGCAGACTGATACACACGCGGCGGCCTGTCGTTATGACATCACCCTTGCCAGTCAGCGCGTGTTGGTTTCTCCCCTTCGCTGCGTTTAAAAACCAACTAAGCTTTTAATTCCATATGCAGGCTCACTTACAAATATTTATTTATTTAAAATGAAATACTATGTTTACTTCTTTTATTATCTCCTATACCTAATGCTTAATTATTACATTATTTTTATTATTTACATCTCATACTTCTCATACGTCCGTTCGTATGTTATCATACCTCAGTCAGGCGTTGGTACATAGACTTTTGCTAAACGTATCATTGCAATATATATATTGGTGCTACTGCTGCATCCCGCATCTCAGTTTCCATATCAACTTATTCTGTGCATCTTCAGTCTTCAGATTCTTTTCTTCCATACTCATTTCCATCCCTTTTATCCATTTTAATCTAGGTCTGTCTCTTTTTCTTCTGTTGCTAGGTCTGTATTTGAACACACTCACAGGTATTCTTTCTTCACTCATTCTCATTAGGTGTCCATAACAGAAAAGCTGTTTACATTTAAATCTTCTATTACAGTTTCTTTTCTATTTGTTCTTTCCTTTACTAAATCATTCCTTACACGTTCCAGACAAGAAACTCTGGAAGCTCGTCTAAGATAGTCCATTTCTACAGCTTCAATCTTCCTGCGGTTCTTTTCATTGATTGTCCAACATTCTGACCCATAGGTGACAATTGGTTCAACAATGGCTTTATAAATATTGTAACGTATTTTTTTTCTTCCCTTCTGCCTTGTTCTTCTCTCTTTTGTTAATTATATTGTTTTGAGTGGTGAAATATTTATGAAAACAAAAAATTAATCAAATATATATATTTTTTTCTTCTTTTGGTTTTATTTAATTTGTTTAAGTTAATATTTTATTTATTTAATTATTTGTTTACGGATTATTCGGTTAAAACTCATTAATTAATACTTATTTGACTTTCCTTGGTTTGGTAAAAAACTATTAAAAGAAATGTTTTGTATATGTTCAGTTTGATTGTGATATCGAATTGGCTAATGTAGGTTATCTTTTTATTTCTTGGTTCCGATGAAGATCCAATTGCCAATGTGAGTTCTCTTCTTTTCTCATCTAAAAATCTTTGAATCTTAATTTATTTTTTAAAATAAAACTCATTTGAAACCAATTTATTATTTTTTTATTAACTTTTATTTTATTCAAATTTAGTTCTACGACTCTTAGGTCGAAATTGTTTAATTTCACGGATCGACTCCTTCTCTCAGTTCGATTGTAACAAAATTTATTTTTTAATTTTTTTAATATTACTTCTTGGGTTCTTGGTTAACTGCTATTAAAAAATGCATACTTGAAGTACAATACCTTACAAATATTTAAAAATCTTAATTACTAATACAAATAGATTAAATTCTATTTAAGGGTAATACAATAATAATTTAATTTAAATGTCCCAAAACCACACTGTCATGGCGTCGCTTAGAGTTTGAGTTAACAAAATTTCCAAGATGGCCGCTTGTGGCTCACCTCAACTAATGCGAAAATTATTCGTCATTGGTTTCTTTTAAATAAATAAATTTACTTGTAATGTTCACCGTGATTATAGTTAATTCTCTTTTCTTTTCACGATTGTGCTGTTAAAAAGTGTTGGTGAAGTTAATCTTGTGTTGTGTAGTTGTAAACTGTGATTTTTAGAATAAGGTTAATTTCTCACCATGTCTAGTAGAAATACTTTTTCACTTTTTATTTCCTTTGGTTTTACTTTTCATTTATTCTTCTCTCGATTTATAGTTTTTAATTTATATTCTCTTCATTTTAATGTTTTCTCTGGTTTTGTATAATTTTGCTTCTTTTCTCTGATTCGGATTTGATTCTCTGCTATACTTGGGTTCCTAGCTATACAGAGCTGACCTGCACACTTTTATGTCTAACAATAAAATTATCTGTTTTTCTTACTCCTTCAATGGTCTTGACCAAATTTAGCAAATTTCTCATTGGTCAATACAGTTGAACTTATGTGTCACATGACCCTTATTATTTAAAATATATGGTTTTTTCATTTTCCACTACAAATTACTCTCTAATTATTAATTAAATGTACCTAAATTGATCTATACAGTGATATTCCTCATTAAAATACAAACATTTTGGTATCTCATTTGATATGTGTGTGTTTCTTAATAGGTAGTTTATCACCTTTACAAAATTTGGTTTTATATGTCTTTATATGGATCTCGAGAAGGCGTTCGACAATGTTGATTGGAAGCTGTTGTTTCAAACTATGAGGAAGTCAGGACTTGACTGGGAAGTTAGAAGGGTAATCTTCAATATTTATAGGTTGCAAAGTACTGAAATAGACATAAATAGATGTAAAAAGGAAGCAATAATAAGAAGAGGGGTAAGACAAGGTTGCCCACTGTCACCGTACTTGTTTAATTTGTTTATAGAAGATGTTGTAACTCAGATGAAAAGGAGTTCTAGGGGAATTAAAATAAATGGCGAACGGATACACAGTATTCGCTTCGCAGATGATATTGTACTGATGGCTGACTCAGAAAAGGATATGACCCGAATGTTAGGTACGTTTAACAAAATTCTTCACGCTTGGAGATTGAGGATAAATGTTAAGAAAACTAAAATAATGGTTGTAAGTAAAAAAAGAGAAGACATTAAATCAACCATTATGTTGAACAACACAATATTGGAGCACGTTACTGAATTTTGTTACCTGGGTAGCATAGTTACAAGTGGGAATAAGTGTCTGGCAGAGATTAAGAGGAGAGTAGCTCTGGCAAAACAAGCATTCCAGAGCAAAAGGAACTTATTAACAAACAACCATATTAGTATTGAAACAAGGAAAAAGTTTGTTAAGGTATTGTATGGAGTGTTTTAACTTACGGGTGTGAATCGTGGACCTTAGGGAAGGTGGAGAGTGACAGACTTCAGGCAATGGAGATGTGGATTTGGCAGAGAATGACAAAAACTAGTTGGACAGATAGGAAGACAAATGAACAGATCTTAGAGGAAATAAATGAGAATAGAACACTGCTTAGGAGCATAGAGGTGAGGAAGATTAAGTTGATAGGGCATGTGATCAGACATAGTGCTTTTTTAACTAACATCTTTGAGGGCAAAGTAGTGGGGAAGAAGCCCAAAGGAAGACCAAGAACTGCATACTTCCGCAGCACAATGAGTGTCGTGAATAGTGGGTCCTATGGGGAAATGAAGAATATTGCAAGGGATAGAGTGACGTGGCTACAGCGACAAGGCAATGGCCTTTAGGAGTTAAAAATGTCTTTATACAGTTTGACATTTTCAAAAAACATTTTCTAATTCATTTAAGTATTGTGATTACCATTATAGAAATATTGCTTATCTTGTTAAATTTACTATTCTGTATTAATTTATTTTGATTTGTTATTGTACTGGCTATTCTGACAATAGTTTGTTTATTTTAACATTGGCCTATTTCATGGTGTTTCTTTCATCACCATGTTACACTTTGTTATTTATTATATTGGCTGTTGGTTTGAACCCTTCTTATTTATCACAAATGTTCTCTGTTATCTTATTACATTGGATTACCATACTCGTCATATTCTTATTCTATTACTGCATCAACAAAATTTACAAACATATTAACTTAATGTCATGTTTTCATGACCGAGATTCTAATAAACATTCAAAGATAAATTAACTTCCAAAAAACACAAAAACTGTTTAACATCTAATAACATTAATTCTTTTCTCAGTTTACCATTATTATTTCGTTGACCAACCATAATATATCAGTATTGGCCTACTTCTTGGTATACTGTTTCTATTTTACAAATACTATTTGTCTTGTTGTTTTAAGACCCTCTTGTTAATTACATAGTTTTAACATTTTCATTGCATTTTTATAACATCATTACGTTAACAAAACAAAGAAATATACAATCATATCAGCTTGTCCACATGGCTATGACTCTAATGAATATTGAATAAATAGGCTAACTTTCATTAAACCTAAACAACTGTTTAACACATAATAATATCTCTTTTCAATCCATTTTGCTCTGTTAATTAATTAATTATCGCAAGTCAATTTCACATTGTTCATTCTGATGTGAATATTTTATTAATCATTATTTGTATTAGCATCCATGGTAGCCCTTTCCCTTGCACAAACATTAATAAGTCCAAGGAATAGGGAAAATTAACAACTAATATTAAAATTGTTAAGTATACAATTACTATCAGAACCTGACTTGGGATATCTGTTTTCTGAACACTTTGTCTATTATGGTTTTTACCATATTTTAGTTATGTGTTTATGGTGATGATTATCCTGTTCACCTTAACACTGGTATTAATCTTCCCAGTCCTATCTGAGTGATTAATACTTATTATAACTCACTTGTTTATACACTTTGTCACTGATTGTTTTGGTTTCACTTATACATAGTATACAGCTACTTCCTTATTCATTAAAATACACTAAGTATCCTAATATATTGTATTGTATTTCTATATGTCACATTCTTGGTTTTTGTATTGGGTATACATTTCTGTGGTCACAAAAAGAACTGATTAATCTGTACAGTCTTATCTGTTTGATTAATTATTGCTAATTTTTCCCTCATCACTTCACTCATATTATGAAATATTATTTACAGTATTCTCTTATAACCTTTGATACATTAGTATTTCTTTACTTACTGTATTGTACTTCAGGGTTTATTATAATGGTTTTAGTTACATTTATTTTATCGTTTTTTATATTGAGTTTTCATATTTATTTGGTCTCCTCATTCTGTTACATTATAATATTGATCTTTGTTGGTAGCCCGATTTTGGTGGACCATAAAAGTGGGTTTAATTGGCATATGGTGCATTTTTCTAAAACTAATAGATATCTTATATCTTCATCACATATTCCATCATTGCTAATTATACTTCCTAAATATTTATACTTTTCACATTTCTTGATGGAAGTATTATCTGATTACTGAAGATCTGATGTTCGACTTCCTGTGCCAAAGTACTCTGTTTTTTTGAAGTTTATGTTTAATACCCATCAATCGTATTCTTCTACTAGTTTTCTCATCATAAATGTGATATCTTCTTCATCGCTGGCTACCACCACTTGATCATCTGCGAATAAAAGAGTGTATAAACACTTCTCTTCTAATTCTATTCCCATTCTGCTGCACTTGTTTACAATGTAATTTTAACAATGCTAATTATCATTCAAATTGAGAATTATATTACCTCACAAGGTAATTTTAACAATTCTAATTATCATTCAAATTGAGGATATCTGGTGCAAGACTAATTAACATTTGAAGAATACTGTTAAAAAAGTGGGGGGCCTGCAAAGGTGAACTCTGGAATCATTCTATTGCGGTTACTTATTCAGATATTTTTAAATATGTTTATAACACCACCTTCTACCTTTATTTTGCTAAAATGTTTTGTTATTTTGTTATTATCTAATTTAAAGAGTTATTATGATTTTCTTAGTTTTCTGTGTTTCAGCAACCTTAATTATTGCTCCTGTCAATTTATTATTTATTTGCAGTATAATGTAACTTGCCAAGCAGCTTGATGGATTGTGCTAAATTGTTGACAGCACAACTAATTTTGCATTCAGCTTTTGGACTGTAGCAAAACATTTAGGCCAGTCAACTTTGTAAATTACACTATCAATATGTCCAAGTTAATAAGTCAAAGTAAATGCACTTGTCATTTATACCTTAATTACGCTGAATCCCTTGAAATTTTGTGTATTTCCCAATTAAAATACTACATATTGTAAGTACACAATATACAAGACTACAATGCTACCACAATACTACTGACTCGGAACACAAAGTTTTTTACTGGTAAAAATGTAAATTTTTTACCTTATAGCCTGAACCAGTTTTCGCTTATTATAAACTTCGTCAGAGGCTGCCACTAGGAGTGCTGTCTGTCTTGTCTTGGTGACGGTGCTGTCGTTTGAAAGATCGATGTTGTGTGTGTGTGTGTGTGATATGTCCGAATAGTATGTGTGATTTGAATTGTGTCTGTTCATTTTATGTGTTTTTGTGTGTCTGTATATTTCTAGTTGTTCAAGAGTGTCTAGATTTTGGCCTTTTGTGTGTACATGTAGAATATCCATGTTGCTTTTGATGTTTGTGTATATGTGGTTTGCTTCAATGAGGTGGTTTGCAAAGGTGGATTCGGTAGTGGAGTGTAGTGCCTTTGTGTGTTCAACGTATCTCTGTTTGAAGCAATGTCCTGTCTGGCCTATGTAGAATTTGTTGCAATCTGAGCAGTTTAGTTTGTAAACACCAGGTAGATCAAATTTGTTTTCTTCTTTGTGTATGTTTTTTGATAGTGTGTGTTCTGTTTTATTTGTAGTTTTGTATGTGATTCTGTATCCTGCTTTTTTAAATCTGTGGGCTATTTTTTCAGTGTGGTTACTGATGTATGTTACTGTTATGAACTTGTTGTTTTCTGTCTTTATCTGTTGTTTGATTTGTGTAGGAGTTTGACTATTGTTCTGTTGTATCCATTGGTTTCTGCTAGATATTTTATCATGTTTAGTTCACCAGCAAAAACTAGTTCAGGCTATAAGGTAAAAATTTACGTTTTTACCAATAAAAAACTTTGTGTTCTGAGTCGGTAGTGTTATACTTATAATTAGTTAATCAACGGACACATAATGGACAACAAAATCCAAGAACTATATATTGGCTGACTACATGTTACTTAACCAATTGGTAATAATTAGCTATGGTAGATTTTATTAGTGTACATGTCTATTTCAGTTCTGTTACTTCAGGACCCATTTTGTACGCTAAACAGTATTGTTTTATCTCAGAATAAATCTCTTTCCAATAGTTCTAATAAGAATCTAATTTCTTGTTCCTGCCCTGCATTGAGTAATAAATCACAGAAAACATTAAAGTTAAATATATTTCTTTCACTTGTAAGTCCTATAGCCTACATCTGTTACTATAATACGTCCTTGACAACATCCTGCCAAATTAATTGTTTACAGTGCACACAATGCATGCAAGCAGCCTACAACATAGCACATGACTTTGTAGATCAACTTGGCGACAATGGTCATAAACTAATTATGTTGTAAAAACTGAAGTTCTATGAGACAAACTAATATAATTCATTCTATCATTATACATTCTGATTCTTTTTTTTTCTATTTACACATCTTGCTTTGAATAATGTGTTCTTGAATAACTAAAAATCAATTATTCAATATAAATAGTGTTGATTATAGTGATTACTTATTACTACTTACTAGTAAAACTACTGATTTATTATTACTGACTTCCTTTTTATGGTATTACTGATTATTTTAAGCCTTTAAGACTTGCCGTCCTTGTCCTTTCATTTTTTTGGTGTTTGAGTATCGAACATTCACTCCAGTAGCTCTGGATGACTTGCCCATCTTAGACATTGCCATCTAATATAGCTTACAATGCTGGTTCTTTGAACAACTGTCTCATTTCGTGATTGAACATGATGCAACACCCATCATTATCAGGGACGGATTAACCATTAGGCTGACTAGGCTGTAGCCTAGGGCGCGGCACTTTGGGGGCGCAAAATTTTAGCTAAAAAATAATAAAAGTTTACATCTAAATGTAAAATTAGTGATAAATTACAAGGATAAAAATTTGAGTTCATTTTGAACACGGGCACCTGTTTGCGAGAAATTATGGTAAAACTGTAAATAAATAATAGAAGTGCTTTCCAAACTGTTCTCTCTGGTTATGAGTCATTGGTGTAGCCCTCTTGTTCATTGAAATTGATTTTCTGCAAGGACTTGATTTCAGTGAGGTGATTAAAACGTTTGCTCAATCTAAAGCGAGAAAAAAGAATCTAGCTTGAACTTTACATGAGTATTAACAAATCCACAAGATATTTAACTGATTGTCTTCTTTGTGTAAATGATGTTAAATGTACTCTTAATAAAACTGTTATAATTCTGTAACTACTTATTTAATTTTAACATTGAAAATGTTTATAAGGACGTGTTGCACATTTGCGGCCGATCGCTGGTGAGTTATCAAAAATGGGACCGGTGAGTTTCCATAGAAACTACTTCTTTGTTGTCAATAACGTAGTACACATATAAAACTTCGCTTATGAACACGACTACATTTAACTTATAATCTGTACATTGGTAAATGAAGAATGAATTCATTGATTGGTGAATGAACATAAATATATATATATTTTTTAGATTTATTGAAGCATTTTCAATGCCCTTCTCTGTGCATTGCATTTGTGCAATGCCTGTAAATTTTTTCCTTATAAAAGCCATGCAAACTACAAATGGTTGAAGGTGTAACTCTAAAACAATCTCTGAAAAATAGCCTCAGTTTTCAATCCTTGAGACTATTTCCAAAAACAGTACGTTATTTGAAATATTCCTAACTAAGAAATATATTGTAGGGTGTTTAAAGCTTCATTCAGCCCCTTGGAAATAAACATAAGAGTAGACTATGGGAGGTGAGGGGGACGATAAAATATAATTAGCCTAGGGCGCCAAGATACCTTAATCCGGCCCTGATCATTATCTTTAACTGTGCAAAAAAATGTTCTCAGTACTCAGTTCTCAAATAAGCCAGCGTGTCTTCAGACTTTTTTGTGAGTATTTGAAGTTCCCGTCTATATATAACGATAGGTCAGCTAATTGTTTTATGTATATTGATATGATGAATGCACAGATCATTGCCATAAATAACTGATTGGTGGAATGAATAACTGTACTCCAGAGAATATTTTACTGTCTAGTAACTAAAATTTCACAGAGTTTTAATAACAATTTTTGTAAGCAAATCGATGGTGAAGTTGCAAAACCTTGTATGTCAAAAAAGTCACTTTTTCAGGAGAGCAAAAAAAACTATATAAAATGCAACAAACTTCTATTTAATGTAACTTTTATGTAAAATATATTTATATTATGAACTTTTAACATCAAAAATTCAATTTTTCATTGCAAAAATTTAATTTTATTAAAATGAACCTAACTTTTTTGACATACAAGGTTCTGCACTAAATTAGTTGAGATTTTTTATGACATACAATGTTTTGCACTAAATAATTGAGCATTTTGGAGCGGTCAATAAAGAAATCACTGTCACTTTTTTTTTGTTATCACAACAATAATAACTCAAAATTCTACAAAATTTTATCAAATTATTATTTATTTATTATTATTTATCATCAAATTATTTAAAGTCTTAGTGTGGAATATTGTCATAGAAGTGATGGGTATCTTCAGGTATTACAGATTTTAATTGTTGAAGGTGTTCATATTTGGATCTTTGAATCTTGAGTCGTGATGAATATAAATTTGGGTATTCCATAACAGTAGTAATTTTTCTGGGACGACGTGGGAGTTGTTGCAAATCATCCAAAAAATCCAGTTTGTAGTATATAATTCCTTGTGGAGTATACAGAAGGTGGCAAATGTTAGCAACAGTTGGATCATTAACTTTATTACCTGGCCTAATAGATGAGTAGTTATGGGTCTGAGAACTGTCATAATTTTTAAAAAACGTATGGTTCAGGTACTCTACTTTATATGGAAATGGCTTTAAACGAGCTTCTTTGGTAACTGAAACATAATCAGATGGCAGAAGGATATCTCTATGACGCAGCTTCCTTTCAATGGCTGCGTGGACAGAGTCCACTTCCATCTGGGTATGACCTTTAGTCAAGTACTTCTGATGTATGGTAAATTGGTTTTGAATAGCCAAGTTAAGTAGCGCATTCGATAAAATTTTATTTTTATTCTGATAACCACAGCTGTCGCTCCAAATTGTAATTATTTTGGGCTGTTCAGAAGGCCAATTACTAATCATATTTTGGAGGTAGTATATCAGACAAGATGTGAAATTGGAGGATTTCAGCTCACCTTCAGTCTCATTCCACCAAAAACATGACACATCATGTGTATGCAGATTGTATATGGAATAGTTATGACAGCACAACTTTGTTTTGTAGTAAAGAGCAGAAGCGTTTATAAACGGAGCCAGTTTAACAGCCTGAACATCAGCTGAAATTACAGCAAGAGATCCTTTAGCTGCTTCTTCCTTGTCTGTGTTTTTTTCAATTCGTGCATTTTCTTTTTTTTTAATGTGAGCAGTCCAATCTAAATAATTTAATTGTCCAACTTCATGTTGCACACACAAATCACAGCGATCCTTTTTTGGCTTGAATAAACCAATATTCTTTTCTGTAAGAATCTCAGAAAAAGTAAATCTACATACAAAATCCATGTTTGATTCTTTACACTTCTCTGTATACAGTCTATAAAGTTGTTGTTTTGATTCAATTACTGGTTCCAAGTATACTTTTAGAGTATCTCTCCTGCAATAATGGCTTGGCATTTTCGGTAAGGAATCTATAAACTGTACAGCAAAGCATTTCGACTGTTTTATTTTCTTATCTTTCACACGGTTTCTAGGCTCTACGTTATTATCAGATGAGTCTTTTTGTCTGGTTGTGAGTTCCCCAGCATCATTCTTAGAAACAGGACGCATACCATGTTGTTGTCCAGACATAGCCCAGTTTCGCACTGACCACTCACCTAGACCAAAGGTATTACAAAACATTGTTTTGCAAACTTCTTTTCTCTCGCTATTTATTTTGATAAAATAATGCATTGTAGTACCTCGTCGATCCCCTGACTCAGCACGTCTTTTCACTTTCGGTTTGATACAATCAACAAGTGAAGCTACATAGGTCTTTCTCTCATCCCACGACAGTACCGACCAAAAATTATTAAACAACTCTTTTCGATCATCTTCAATTGTTTCTTGGCAAAACCTTTTTCCTGATTTGACACACGATTCCTTTGTACATTTTTTGCCCATCAATCGTTCCCTTCTTGGTGTATTAGACTCACGTGTTACATGTCCATCTTCTTCTTTCTTCCGACTATATCCTTCATATTTCTTTCCATCTTTTCTAAGTAATTTGTTTTTGTTTCTTACCCATTGGGATGGGTCACTTTTGTTTCGTCTTTTTCTCCCTGTGTTTATGCCATCTGGGTTAATATTGTTTAACAGCTGAGGACTATGATCAACTAATAAATCATTATCAGGTTCATTTACAGGCGACCTTTGAACAGTTACTGTACTACTACATGAACTATTACTGTTTTCATCCAAAACAAAATCAGGGTCATTTTGATGGCAGTTTTCAAGATCTTTGTTAAGTAAATTCTCATTAACATCATCATTCATTGTAACATCTTCATTTTTTGGTAATTCAATTTCTGACAGAATGTTAACAACTTTCAATTCAGTATCTTGGTAAGATACACTGTCAACAAACTCATTATTATTTGATAATATTATCTCTGTAAATGACTCGGAAAACCCCATCTGCTGTAAAATGTCTACTTCTGTTTGTGGGTCATCTTCATCGAAAGAATTATTGCCATTTACCAGTTCATTCAAAATGCTTTCATCATCCATTTCCAATACTGCAACAATAGAAAAACCTAATTAGGCCTACTTACTTTATAATAATTAGTCAGTTATTACTAACATTTTTTTTCAATAGGGCTGATAATAATTTCTTGTGTAGTGTTGTCATCCATGGTATGAAATGCTAAAAATAAGTGAACAATGAAGACCTACTGTGATACATACTGTCTTATTTTTTGCAAACATTTCCACCACACATTCAAAATGTGTATAAAAAATGCATTACACATTACAGTACCATTAGGCCTACAGATTATTTTAAGTTAAAAGCAAAAATTAACTCTAACATTCAACTAATGTTCACAAATCAGGCCCTACAATAATAACTACTAATTATTAGTTAGTTAATTAATTTACAAGACTGCAAGTTAATTAGATACTACAATAACCTACTACTACAACATAATCTACAACAATCTTACTTAGGCTTAGGCTAATGACTGTGTAATGTATTTTTATAACAGGGCACAATAAAACTTTTATTATTATTCAAAATATAAGTAACTTAAGTTTATTGTAGGTTATGTTGTAGTAGTGAATTAACTTTCAGTCTTATAAATTAATAATAAAATTAATTAACTAATAATTAGTAGTTATTATTGTAGGCCTTGATTTGTGAACATTAGTTGAATGTTAGATGTGAAGTCTGATTTAATTTTATTTATCATCTAATGGAAGGCTATATCACCATGCAAAAAACAAATAAAATAATAAAACGAGACTGAATATTATTAGCTATTATATTACTGTCTAAATTAATAATACTTAGAGTAGCTTACCTTTTATCCACAGAAGATTATCGTAGTAGGTAACTTCTCAACAAATCAGTGATCCTTGTTGTACCTTGTTATTGTTTTAACGTGACATAACCTCAAAAAAAGTGCAGACAAACAACCTTCTTTAAAAAACTTTATAATGACATACAAGGTTTCTGCAGCAGATCTGTTCCTGAACAAATATTATCGCTACATCGTATGTCAAGATTTTTGACATACAGGTTTTTGGCAGCAGAATAAATTTTATTGACATACGAGCTAAAAATTAAAACCCTTTTTTTCTGTGCTTCTAGTAAGAATTGACAAACAAGGTTTTTGCAGCACAAGTAAAATCAGCTGGGTTAACTAATTTTGCCATAACCCCAATAACAGTCAACACTGACATACGAGGTTTTGCAACTTCACCATCGAAATATACTTATACAGACCAACTTTCCAAGTGTACAGTTGTCCAACTCACAGTATCACAACAATAATAAATAATCAAAGTTTCCAGTTACACTAAAAACTCATTTATCCGAATTTTATGGGATCTTGCCTGTTTCGGATAAACCGAAACTTCTATTTAAATAATAATACATATGTAAGTACAGTAACTTTATTTAATAATAATAATTTAAAAGTTACTTATAGTGAACATGACACAATAAACAATAAAACAGCACCGCACCGTAAATTATAGTTTCTATAGTACTGGAACAGTCCTATTGCTTGTTCATACAGTAATCAATCATAGTTTTTTGCCTAAGCTTTGCTGGCTGCCCGATCGTGAAGTTGTTTCATTGTTAGAAGTTCTGCAGGGGAAGTTTCATCTTTTCGCTCCAAATACAACAGTAGCTCTTCAAACCTGTGTATGGTTGACTCCGTTTTCTCTTCCACATCATTGTCAGACCTTCTGTCCTCACTGGGTTGTTGTGAACATTGTGCAACAATTTTGTCATCAGATAACAGCTGATATCCAGGATCATCTGTTTCTGAATTCATCCACTCGGATACGTCTTCTTCTTGTAACTATGCGCATCCTTCAATGTCTTTTAATATTTCTACAAATTTTGAATTTTCAGTGGCTTCTTCATTCTTGCTGGCATTGTTTTTATTTTCCACTGGCATAACTGCCCATAGGTTTTTCCAGGAGTTTCTTAACATTTTCAATGTGACTTCTTCCCAAGCAGCTGCAGACATGTCAATCACATTCTTGATGTTAATTTCCTTTAAAATTGTCATAACGTCTTTTTTGTCACTTTTGTAATTTCCCTCCACAATTTTGCTTAACAGTACCTTTTGATACTTGCGTTTCAAAGCCTCAATTCAGCCCTGGTACATTGGCTGGATATGAGACGTGACATTTGGAGGGAAAAACTTTCTGTTTGAACCGAACAAATCGATAATTCAGAGTACCCCTTATCCCATTTAGTTCTGATTATTGACTTTCTACTTTATATCTGGTGGAATTGCTTGTCTACTCTATTAAAAATAGATTATATTGACAGGAAAATGGTTTTGTGTATTTTTAAAAGTTACTAAAAATTATTTAGAATTAATATTAGGCAATTACCTGTATTAACTTCCGTCTTGTGACTTATTTGGTTTTTTCTTAAAACGATGCGTTTCGAGAATAAATTCTCATCATCAGGTTTCAATACTATAAAAACATCAAATTCACCCAAAAGTGGTCGTCAACTAGTTAAAACACACAAACACAAAAACACCACACATAATTTAACACCGACACAAATTATGTGTGGTGTTTTTGTGTTTTAACTAGTTGACGACCCCTTTTGGGTGAATTTGATGTTTTTATAGTATTGAAACCTGATGATGAGAATTTATTCTCGAAACGCGTCATTTTAAGAAAAAACCAAATAAGTCACAAGACGGAAGTTCATACAGGTAATTGCCTAATATTGTAACATGACATAAGGTAGCAAAGATTCAATGGTATTTAATTATAAAATAAACAGCTGAAAATAAGAGTAAGAGGCAAAAACTTATGAACTTAAAGATCAATAACCCAGTAACCCAATAAATGACAAATGACTATTAACCCGACAGACTTGACACAATAGATCGGATAGGAACCAAAGAAACCAAGAGACAGTGAAGAAGAAGTTTAAGTAGAATCAAATCATCCCAAAAAAGTGAACAGAATATTGTAAATTTAGTAATGAATTGATGTCTGTAGCATATGAGATGTAGCTAGGACAATAAGATTTATGAAGGGTAATAGTATCACATGTATCTTGTTATTTAAAGAATGTACTTGTATAATATAATGTAGGGGGGTTAGAAGCTAACCATACCCAAAACTAATTGTACTAATAATGGCCAAAGGCTATAAACAATACCTTGAGCCCAAAACAAAAGCAATATTAGAATGATGACCAAAAGTGATCAGTGTGATTTGGAGGTAAATAGTTATACATAACCATAATCACACAGTGATATAAAGTAATCAGACAACCCATGAATAAACAAGTGAATAAGCCCAAAAGTGTGTGTAAAACTAAATAAGTAGTGAAGTGATAGGTATAGAATAATGAAACAAAGTGAGCAGGGTAGTAATTATAGAAACTTTCTAATGAAAGGAAAAGTGCAGTGGGAGTGTAGAACCAAATATTATATAAGCCAACTATGTTAAACAGATAAACAATTTGTGATAAACTGTGCATTAGTAAGTAAGATTGAACTAATTGCAATGTTGTTAATTTAGGTAATAAGATATCAGGATTATATATTAAGGTAAGAGTTAAGGTATTAGAATGAATAGCAAATTAAGAAGGACTGACACTGTATTTAAGTGAAGGGAATAGTAGATAGGACATATCATACAAGGAAGAGTTTATCAATAGTATTATAAGAGTTTCTTTAAGTTTCTTTAAGTAAGTATTAAGAGTTTTGTTAGTGTTCAGAAAATCATAGTATAGAGTAAATTATAGGGTAAGCAGATAACAGCAGTTAAAAGTTATTTCAGGGTAGAACCTGAAAAGAAATATTTCATAGTAAGAATTAGAGTTAGGGATACTGATGTTTATTGTTTGTTTTGTTTATAAATTGTATTAGAGTTACCAGAAATGTTAGTAAGAAATGTTAGATGGAAGTAGAATGGAATCTAGGCTCTAGGCCAAACGGTTGAACATAAATTTATTAATTTGAGAACAAATAATAATCCAAAGTTAAGGCAGAATGTGCCAAATGATTAAACCATGTAAGTGGGTATTCCTAGTACCAAAGTATGTGATTAACAACTAATTTTGAATAAAATATATGTAAGATATAAATATGGGAAAATAGTAAAAATGTAATTAGCTATTCAAAAGTAGGCATGAGGGGTATCAAAATGTTCATCATGAAAAATTAGGAAGAATGGTACTAATGTGATGACTCTAGCTATTAGAATAAAGTAGTAATCTTCAGTTGAAGATATTTTGGTAGAAATAGACGAAAAAAGACGATAAATCATAACAATAACCTGAGTTAATAACCAATGAAAAATTAGCATAATTTATTAAGTAACCATAGCAACAAGAAAAATAACGCCAAAAAACCGTTAGATTTTCAGTAGTCATTATTAACCAACGCCAGAGAGTGGACCGAGTAGCTCTCGTATTAAAATTAAATTATTATTCTTCAAGTAATTTCAAAACTAATTAAAATCAGTGGAAGACAATTACAACAGTACAGGGAATCCTGAACGTAAATTTTTATTTGTAAAAAATTAAAATAACAAACCGTAGTGATCCGAAGAAGACGAAGCGACGCCGTGACGAAGAAAGACGACTATATGAAGATCAGTGGAACCTCCTAAAAGAAGAAGACGACACCAACTGAAGAAATACGAGGCCTGAATCAGCAAGGAGAAGTGCCGAGGCGAGGGAAACAGACGACAGGAGTTATCCATAGAAGAAGACGACAGCCCAGGAGTTATCTATCGAAGAAGATGACATCAGGATCTTCAGCAACAAGTAACCGATGAGTATAAACATTATCCCTTAAATCGAATTCACTATTTTTGGTCTGAATTAAATATAACTATTTCAAAATCACTGATCACTATTTCCGAGTCAAAATAAATGCTTATTTAAATTCACTACTTAACTCTAACCAATTAACAATTATTAAGAAGGTAAAATATGATAAATAATTAACTAATCTTTTAATAACGAACTTTTGGCAAACGAGACATAACCCAAAATTGCTTCACAAGTTTTCATTGGTGATTACTTAATTAAATGTAATGAGATATCGATTTATTTATGTAATTAGTTTTAAGAATTGTTATAATTTTGTGTGTGTTAGCCGTAAGTACATATTTCTGTAGCCGAAAGGACTTTACACCCCTGAGAAAAACGATATATTTACTGTAAACTAACGTTACTGACGGATTGTATACAACTGAACTGAGCAAGTACCAACTGCACAATTGTAATAGCCGGTGCAGAAAAACGAATTTTAATGTATAATAAACCAAGTGAAATATTCTAAAGGATTAATAAATGTTCTCAATCTGCAATGCTGTATGTTTGATTCAGTTAATTTAGAATTACGACTAGTAATTATTGAAGTGAAGGCGTTAAAGCGAGACGCAAGCTGGGTAATACTGCAGAGAGCTGTACGCCAATCAGGTGGCGAGGCGGCAACGTTTGAATGCAGCAGAGCAGAATACGGTTTACCCGTACACGACTGAGAGCATACATTTTGACACGATTAACACCAAACAAACATTTAAACTTCAATTAATTTTTAAAACACACGTAAACGGCTAGTTACAATATTAATTCTAAATATTTAGTAATGTGACTTGGAGACGATTAAAACAAAATGAATTACTAAAAATTGTTTAGGATAAACCGGATTTTTGGATAAACACGATCCGGATAAATGAGTTTTTATGTATAAATGTTTGCACATGATAAACAACAGTTAACACTTTATGTTAAACCACTGTCAAATAACACGCACTGATTCACAACTGACAACAACTACCAAAGCACACTGTATCACTTTGTTCACAAGGTGTAACCACAACTACTACAACTGGTCGACCACTTATGGAATCTGTTTTGTACTAAGCCTTGGTGGTGGTACATTATGAGATTTCCTAGATACTGACAGAATAATTGACCAGCCTCCAGAAGGCATAGAAATGTTTTAGATCATTTGGAACTGCAACATTATCCAACTTGATAAACACTGCTGCCAACCATATGTTGCAGATTACATGCATGTAAGCATAAAATTAATGTAAGTTTTGATTTCTTTTGAACCAGTTTGGGCTCTATATAGATTCTAAGCAAATAGAATTCACTGCTACCTTTCAGAATTCTATTTCTTACTTCCTGGATCAGTTAATTGTTATTGTTTACTTACAAAAATAGTAGTTGAAAGTAATACTGACTATGTAGTAAATACATCCCTTTCAACGTTATGAACTTTCCTCACTGCTGTTTTGTCAATTTTCCAATGGTGTAATATTGATGTTCTTTTTTGTACCATGAAGCATATTTGAATGTAAAAATTTATGTGGTTCTGATCAGGGCGGGATTAAGGTATCTTGGCGTCCTAGGCTAATTATATTTTAGCGCCCCCCTCACCACCCATAGGCTACTCTTACGTTTATTTCCAAGGGGCTGAATGAAGCTTTAAACACCCTACAATATATTTCTTATTTAGGAATATTTCAAATATCTTACTGTTTTTGGAAATAGTCTCAAGAATTGAAGACTGATGCTATTATTCAGAGATTGTTTTAGAGTTACAACTTCAACCATTTGTACTTTGCATAAGGTATAGATAACATGGTCGGCAATTCAACGAAAGTTGGGCAGCGGTATAGTTCTATGAGCACCAGCCATCGATGACTCATAACCGGAGGAAACAGTTTGGAAAGCACTTCTATTATTTATGTTCAGTTTTACTAAAATTTCTCTCAAACAGGCGCCTGTGTTCAAAATGAACTCAAATTTTTATCCTTGTAGTTTATTACCAATTTTACATTTAGCTGTAAAATTGTATTATTTTTTAGCTAAAATTTTGAGCCTCTAAAGTCCCACGCCCTAGGCTACAGCCTAGTCAGCGTAATGGTTAATCCACTCCTGGTTCTGATTATTACATGTTTTTGCATTTGTACATGGTAAGATGTTCGTAGATGTAGGAGAAGATTAAGTAACGATAATGTTTGGTTGAAAATCCCTTATGAACTTGCTGTATAATATTTTATGGGAGTGAATGCAAATACATTAGCTGTTTATTACAAACAGCCATTTGTGAACAAACACTTATCATTAACCTGACTAACAAGTGCCTTTGTACTAAAATAATTACTGATATGAAGTGAAAACTTAACAAAGCTAATTTCCTGAAATGTTATCTTATACTGCTTCATAATTTATGTAAATTACTTACACTATTCAGAGCAGCTGCTATTTACTTGTATTGCCTTCTTAATATTACATGTTAATGTGAACTGAATTCCAAAGAGTAATTGTTAACACACTGTTATATTTATATAGATGTGATATTTATGAACCAAACACTAAATACAAGAAAATTTTCCTTTTTAAACATAATGATAGTGTGTTGGGATTCACAATGTTAATCACATTTTTAAAAGTGATCGATAATATAACCTTATTCAGCTGATAAGGTCTGGCTCGTATCTCCATTGTTTTTATTATTAATGTACCCAAATAATTCATTTTATTCACAGTTATCAAACTAATATCATCTCTTTCACTTGGCAGCATGCAAATATTATGATCATGTTTGTCTTTTCCACATTTATTCCCACACCAGCCTTTATGCTTTCCTTCTTGAGCTCATTAGGAGTTTTCTCATAATCATCTTGAATTACTTATTATAAAAAAACACTACATCACCTGCAGATTCAGGTAGGAAACATACAGTTTGAAGTGTAAGTTGATAATTTTGTATTAAGTAAACACATACCTTATCTATTTTCCCCTGTTTTTTCATTGTAATTGTCTGAATATGCTCAACAGATACTGAGAACAGCTACTGTGACAGGCTATCTCTTTGATTCTACAACATCTATTATATTTCACTTGATACTCGTTTTCATTGACTTGACCTTTTGAGTCACCATATATCTAAGACAAAATGTAGAAATATTTTCAGCTGTATTTTCTATACATAAATCCTTTGCTATTGCTTTTGTGTTAGCCAGAACAGGAAAGTAGGTACAACAGATGAGCAAAGAAGGAAAGGAAGACCTAGAAGAAGCTGGCCACAGTAGGTAGAAGATGACTTGAGGAGGATGGGTACCAGGGATTGGAGGGGGAGACTGGAGGACTGAGGTGTTTGCAAGCAACTAGTCGGGATCCAAGGCTCATCATTGGCTGTAGTGTCAGAGGAACAGAACAGAATAAAACAGGAAAGTAGGAGTTTCACAGAAGGAACTACAAACACATGAAACTAACTTCTTCATACTGCCAACTGCTTAACTACGATTTATTGTTAATGATATATTCTGTGCAAATATAAACATTTTCCAAGTACCCAGTAAACGTTGGTTTGTTTAATTCTGGTTTTATTTGCAGGTTCTCGTACAGTTGTCTTGTGCTGCAAGAGATGCTGGAATGTACGTTGTTGTAAACCTTGTGGAGAGATATTACAACACATCACAAAATCAGACACAGCTATTCAATACGAATACAGTGTTTGACTATAATGGGACCATTGTTGCAAGGTAATTCCTTAAGATAGAGATAGTTTTTGTTTAACACAGGTTTACCATAGTTCTTTGTTTGCCCCGGACTGCCCTCGACTTAGGCCTTGACAGGACATACTATGTTTTACTTAGAACATATACAGTGTTTGACAATAATGGGACCATTGTTGCAAGGTAATTCCTTAAGATAGAGATAGTTTTTGTTTAACACAGGGTTACCATAGTTCTTCGTTTGCCCCCGACTACCCTCGACTTGGGCCTTGACAGGACATACTATGTTTTACTTAGAACATATACAGTGTTTGACAATAATGGGACCATTGTTGCAAGGTAATTCCTTAAGATAGAGATAGTTTTTGTTTAACACAGGGTTACCACAGTTCTTCATTTGCCCCGGACTGCCCTCAACTTAGGCCTTGACAGGACATACTATGTTTTATTTAGAACATATACAGCTATAATACCCTCTCCCCTTCAGTCAACATTAAGGGTAGGTGGCCACCAGATCGGAGTGAAGAGGAACGCAGTGGAGTTGAGCTGAGTCACTTAGTAGGGGGCGCCAATAGAAAGCGGAGTACTGACTTGCAGAGCGCTGATAGAATTGCTAGTTGCTAACTGACTGAGTATGGTTGTCAATGGGATGGTGGAATGGTGGGGGAAGTGGAGTCAGCTTCCAAATGGACCTCGGCCGAGGCAAAGGTGAGCAGAGTAGACCCATGCGACGTCGCTTCATTCCACTTCAATCAGCATCACTTCTCATGGCCACCATTTAATTGGATGAACATTGTTTATATACTCCACTATGCTCAACTTCAATCATCTCCGCTTCTGGTGGCCGCATGGCCTAAGAATTCTACTAAGGTGTCCTTGAATATTCTTGTTCAATACCACAAATTCTATTGTATCCTTGTTTTGGATTTGAAAAATATGGTAGCTCCAGTTAAATATCTACACATAACACACACACACACACACACACACACACACACACACACACACACACACACAAAATTATGAGCTTCTTGTTTGGAGTTTATAAGATCTATCTCACTCCAGATTATTTTGTATTTGCATGTGTGTATGTGTGAGTAGTTATTGTCTAAGCAGGAAGAGACAGTCAGCCAAAACAAATAAACATAGAGATAAACACAGACTATATTTACTTGATACGTTTATACAGAGTGTCCCAAGAGGAATGGGACATACTTCAGTAATTCATTCTACAGGCTGAAATAAAGAAGACATTTTATATAAACACAGTCCAAAAATTTTTGTTCTCGAATTAGGCCTTCCAAAATATTTCACCTTGATTTCTGCTCCAGGGATGCAATTAATTTTACTGAAATTCTCAGAACTCAAATTCAAGGGTAAATTTAATGGTTTCATGTGGTTTTTGAAAAGGGAAAGTGAATATATAGGATCCTAGAACTGTATCCTGTGTAGTTTTTAGAAGAGTTTCATAAATCTCGAAAAAATTGGTGTTGAAAAACACCCTTTTGTAGGTTTGATGTAGATTTACTTGTTTAAATCACCAATAAAGAAATACAAATTTGTAATCCAACTTATAAAGAATTTAATTATGAGAAATTTGTTTTAAGTAAAGATTAATAAGACGTAAGATTTAATTATTGAATAAAAAACATGTGACCATTATAAAAAAATCAAATTTTATTGAAGAAGACACAGAGGAAAAAATATAAGAAATTTCTTCTGGTAATGTACTGCAAACCATTTATTTATTTGTTAGTGATAACAATTTATTAATGACAATAATTTATTCAGTTAATATAAGTGCATTGATTTTAGTTAATATTGATAGAATAATTTAAAAACGAAAAATACTTTCAACAACATTTACATTGATTTAATAAAGTTTATAAAAAGCCTACAGTTCACAGTACTGTACTATTCAGATTCAACATTTAATTCAAATAAAATAACAGCTTTTTAAAAATTAATTTACAGTATTTATAATTCAGTAGCTTAATTATTTATCATAACTACCCTGTAAGATGGGATTTGTAATGTGTTGTTTTTTTACACATATGTTTGAGATTCCATTGTAGTTTTCAAATTATGAATGTGCAGATATGGTTTGCATGTATGGTTTTAGTAATGGAAAACCCTGGGCTATAAAAAGAAGATTTTTAAACAGAACACAAAACATTTTCCCTGGTTTCCCATAACTTATAAACCAAAGGGTCATTTTCAATGGTTGCTTGTTCTATTGAACAAGCCTGTAAATACTTAAAGAAAACATTTCGAACACTATCTTTAAGGTATGGAGAATTAAACTGATTTCTCTCAAACATCAGAATTTATGATTTTTGCAAGTTATACTTTCATTTTGAATCATAATAATTTCTTACATTTTTTGTTCTGTTCCTTCTTCAACAAAATTTTATTTTCCATAACATTAATTTGTTGTTGTTGTTGTTGTTGACTACTTACATTTTTCTCATAATTAAATTCTCTATAAATTGTATTATAAATGTGTATTTATTTATTGCTGATTTAAACAAGTAAATCCACATCAAACCTAAAAAAGTATGTTTTTCAACACCAGTTTTTGAGATTTATTAAATTTTTATGAAAAACTACCCAAGATACAGTTCTAGGACCTTCTTTTTTTACTTTCTGTTGCCAAAAACACATTAAACAATTAAATTTACCCTTTAATTTGAGTTCCAAAAATTTCAGTTAGGCTTAATTGCAACCTTGGAGCAGAAATTGAGGTGAAATATTTTGGAAGCCATAATTCAAATATCGGTATGGAGAAACATACATGACTTCCATGTGCTAAGATTTATATTTAAAATCATTTTCGTAATGAAATATTTCCTTAGAAACTACTTCTTTCTACTTACTGCTTCAGCCTTAACCACAGTACTATGGTCACTAACGTATACCACCTCACGTTATCGCACTCGATTTTCACTGATGATGGACGTCAATGGCACTGCCAAAATGTCTGGTTTTGTAGAAAACATTGGTCTACGGCCAAACAGGCCGGGAAGGAATTTTAACAACAAACTACTTCTTTGTTGCCGATAACGTAGTATATATATAAAAATAATTATCCCCTCTCCATTCAACTATAATTATCGTTTATAGAAAATTACCCCCACCCCGTTCAACTAGCCTCTTCATTTATAAATATTTCATAAACGTTTCTACAGTGGATTATTAAGATCTTCTTATCAGGATACTTTATTTATCAAAATTAAGTAGCGTACTTTACTCTTGTTACAACAAAAAATGTTTCAGGTAAACTACCCTTTCCCCATAACCGATCTTCACAAAAATCAATAGGCCTTTACAACTCAGGCACATATGTAAAAAAGTATTTGATTCTGTTAAAATTTACGGCAGTTATCGTTTGTCATGAAAAAATTTCTCTTGTTACAACATAAAGTGTTCCAGGTAAACTACCCCTTACCCTTAACCGATCTTTACCAAAATCAACAAGCCTTGAGCTCTCTACAATTTAGGGATGTGTGCAAAAAAATATTTGATTATGTTTGAATTTACGGCAGTTATAGTTCGTCATAGAAAAAATTACCCTTGGTATCACATAAAACGTTGCCAATAAACTACCCCTTCCTCTTAACTGATCTTCACCAAAATCAACAGACCTTGAGTACTCTACAATTCAAGGATGCATGCAAAACATTATTTGATTCTGTTTGAATGTGCGACAGTTATCGTTCGTCATAGAAAAAATTACCATTGTTAAAACATAAAATGTTGCAGGTAAACTACCCCTTTCCCTTAACCGATCTTCACCACAATCAACAGACCTTGGGTACTTAACAATTCAGGACTACACAAAAAATTATTTGATTCTCTTTGAATTTGCGGCAGGTATCGTTCGTCATAAGAAAAATTACTCTTGTTAAAACATAAAACGTTGCAGGTAAACTACCCCTTTCTCTTAACCGATCTTCACCAAAATCAAAAGACCTTGACTTATCTATAATTCAGGGAGGTATGAGTATAATTATTTGATTCTATTTGAATTTACGGCAGTTATCGTTCGTCATAAGAAAAATTATCCTTGTTAAAAAATAAAACGTTGCTGGTAAAGTACCCCTTTCCCTTAACCGATCTTCACCAAAACAATAAGTCTTGAGAACTCTACAACTCAGGGCTGTATGCAAAAAATTATTTGATTCTGTTAGAATTTCCGGCTGTTATCGTTTGCCATATAAAAAATCTACACATAGACACACAGATAGACAGACAGACACACACACAGACACTTTTCGAAAAAATGACTTTTCTTCATGTTTTGAGGGTAGTACAATCAGAATCTGCCGTGATGGCGAAAAAATTGTGTTCGAGATAACGGCAGATTCTGATTGTACTACCCTCAAAACATGAAGAAAAGTCATTTTTAGAAAAGTGTCTGTGTGTGTGTCTGTCTGTCTATCTGTGTGTCTATGTGTAGATTTTTTCTATGGCAAACGATTTTTTCGCCATCACCATACTTTCATTTCCTTATGGAACATGGAAGTAAAAACAAAACATTTTTAGATCTATGTTTATATGAAATTTCTTTTTTACTTCCATGTTCCATATGGAAATGGAAATATGGGGATGACAAAAAAAATCGTATTCGAGATATGGGATGATTCTGATTGTACTACCCTCAAAACATGAAAAAAATCATTTTTCGAAAAGTGTGTGTGTGTGTGTGTGTGTGTAGAATTTTTCTATGGCAAACAATAACTGCCGCAAATTCAAACAAAATTAAATAATTTTTTGCATACATCCCTGAATTATAGAGGACTCGAGGCTTATTGATTTTTGTAAAGATCGGTTAAGGGGAAGGGGTAGTTTACCTGCAACATTTTATGTTTTAACAAGAGTAATTTTCTATGACGAACGATAACTGCCATAAATTCAAACAGAATCAAATAATTTTTTGCATGTAAGCCTGAGTTGCAGAGGACTCAAGACCTGTTGATTTTGGTGAAGATCGGTTACAGGGACGGGGTAGTTTACCTGCAACATTTTATGTTTTAACAAGAGTAAAATATTTAATTTTGATAAATAAAGTATCCTGAAAAGAAGATCATAATAATCCACTGTAGAAACGTAGATGAAATATCTATAAATGTAGAGGCTAGTTGAAGAGGTGGTGGTAATTTTCTATAAATGAAAATGACAGTTGAAGAGGAGGGGATAATTTTTATTATTTATATGTCATGTGTGCTACGATATCGGCAATAAAGAAGTAGTTTGTTGTTAAAATTCTTTCCTGGGCTGTTTGGCGTGGTCCGATGTTTTCTACAAAACCAACGTTTCTGCAGTGCTATCGACTGCCATCATCAGTGAAAATCGAGTGAGCTAACGTGAGGTTGTATATGTTAGTGACCATAGTGCTGTGAGTGCTGTGGTTAAGCCTAAAGAAAGAAGTAGTTTCTATGGAAATATTTCATTTTGAAAATGATTTTAAATAAAATCTTAGAACATGGAAGTCATGTATGGTTCTCTATACCGATATTTATTTTAGCCTGTAGAAAACATTCCTGAATGATAAAATTTATTTTATCATTAATACAGTATGTCTATTGTTATAGATACAGAAAGTACAACAGGTATGGTGAAAGTGACAAATCAAAATCTCCACTGGAATATTCTACATTTACAACATACTTCGGCGTTACGTTTGGTGTGTTCATTTGCTTTGATATTGACTTCAAGGAGCCAGCTGTCACTCTTGCTAGAGAAAAGAACATAACACATTTTGTGTATTCTGCTTCCTGGATCTCAGAACTTCCATTTTTGACAGGTAACAAAACAATTAATTAATTAAAATCATTGTATACTAGAGAACGCTCAACCCACATTCAAATTAATACTATGAATATTGTTAAGTGTTATTGTGATTTGCTATTGTTAAAACTTTTTGTCATTAAAATAATATATTCAGTGGCGGATTAGACGCCCTAGGCCCGATTTGCTCTGCACCCCCCCCCCCAAACAACCTCATGTACAACAAGGTTTTTACATTGACCTTTAAAAATAGAAATTTGAAATGAAAACAAAAATAAAAAAATATTTTAAAAAATTACAACACCAGATTAAGTTTCAAGGAAATAGTTTACGTGTTAATTGAATAAAATTTGATCAGTATTATGAAATTATGTAAAAAAATCAATTATTTATTAATTTAAGCTATACAAATCATGAAATTTTCCTTTGAAGCATAGTTTTGGATTGGATATAAAAAATAGCCTAATCATTGCTAAATAAAAGATATTTTTATTGAAATGTAAATTAATTTACAGTTAATTAATAATTCATTATAAGATCAATAAGGAAATCAAAAGTACATAGCAATAGCTGAAGTTAATGTGCTAAAAACAGTTTTATTAAAAAATAATAATAAACTACAAATCAACTTTCTGTGCTTTTATTAAAGAAAAGTCCTTAATAATATCATCAAAGTTCATTTCTGACAATATTTCTGCATTTGGTGTGAAACTGGTTAAGCTTGAAAGTCTGGACTCTGTGGTTGAGTTACAAAGATAATTTTTTACTCGTTTCAAAATAGGTACTCAAAGATCTTTCACCAGATGTATTTGTTGACATCATACACAAAAAAATTCTCAAAGCTGTGTCAGTGTTGGGGAAAAGAGTTGTCAACTGCTTTTCACGTATAAACTTCAAGAACTCAGCAGGCAAATGGTTATACTTTACATTTAAGTTAAGAGCCTCAATAAACACCTTAAAATGAACAAATTCTCCACCAAGATCTGAGGTAAGGTCAGCAGGATATTTCTGGGCCAAAACGGAAGCTTTTTCCCGAATTTCTTCATTTTCCAAGGTAAAAAGTTTGTATATGAAACCAAAAACTTCATTCTGATCGAAATAAATTTTCGATCTGTTTTTTAGCTCACTGGAAATGTTGTCGATTATGGGATAAAATTTAATTACAATCATGTCTTGTCTTCCGTCAAGTCTGCAGGTGCTGCAGGTATCATTATCATTCTTTGATTCATCATGAAATGTTTTTCTCTTTCTTGTCCTCTTTGAATCTAGATCGTAGTCAGCAGCCTCACTTTTGCACAATTCCATACCCTTCATCTCGTAATAGTCAAATCATTCTCGTAATCCTTGTACATATTCTGAAAGGGATTTGTATAGATTGCAAATAATTCCTAAGCCAGTACTAATGCTTAGCATAGTTTTACTTGCCGCATTAAAGCACTCCAGAATATCATTCCATAATACAAGTAATATCGCTATTTCTATTCTTCCAAAAAAATGACATAATCCTTCTGCTGCAGCTTTGGATTCTGGCTTTTCGTGTGGGTTTTCAGAAATATCTTGAAGTGCTTTATAAAACTGCCAGTAATGAAGTAGTAATGCTCTTGATGCATGCCATTTGGCTGACCATCTGGTTATATTTAGTCTTTTGGGCAAGAGTTTTTTCTTGATGATACTGTCTTCTATCATGTTTTCAATTATTGCCTATCTTGAAGTTGATGCGCTGAAAAACACATATAACTCTTGCATAAACATAAATAGTTTGGTTGCTTGAAGGCAGCAGTTAGCTGCGTGCATGCCCACCAAATTCAGTGAGTGTGCTGAACATGGAATGAATTCTGCAAGAGGTTGCGACTTTTAATTATAGAGCTTGAAGTCCTGAATATTGCCCAGACATGTTTGCGGTATTGTCGTACGATTGACCTCTCATATCATCAATAGAAATGTCTAGTGACGAAAGCGTGTTCAAAATTAATGCTTCCATTTCAGCAGCAGTGTGGTTTTCCATTTTATAAACTTAAGAAATCTCTCTGTTGGACATCCATTTTTTAAAACATAGCGAACAATAAAAGTTAATTGGTCATGGTGAGTTATATCAGGTGTTGAATCAACACTTATAGAGTAGTATTTGCTTGATTTTAACTCATCGACAATTGTTGAAACAATTTTATTATACATTGTTTCAATAAATTCATTACAGATTGTTTTTGACAAATAACTTATCTTTCCTTGCCCAGGATTGCCATGGTTTTGTATGTGGATCTTTAAAAAATCATCGTATTCAGTTATTACCTCATGAATTCCTAGGAAGTTGCCATTTGATAGAGATCCAAAAACTTCATTTTCAGAACCCCGAAAGGCTAGTCCACGAGCACCAAGAAATTTAATTACATGAACAACACGAGTTAAAACCTTGTGTCAATAGTTCACTTCTATTAAATACTTTTGATGAAGAGCAGAATCAATTTTTCCAAGTACATTGCCTCTCATAACGTAAGATTGTGTGTTAACTCTGTGTTCAGAACTTTTTTCATGTTGTAAAAGTCTAGAACTATTTTTCCAATCGTTAAAACCATGAATAAATGCGTTTTCAGTATCATTTTCATTTGTATGGAAAAGCTTGCACGGTACACAATAAAAACAGCCTTTAGAGTTCGAATACATTAACCACTCTCTTTTTTGTAATTGTCCATTTTGCAAACGAGTAAATAACATAGTTTTGTTGGCATACCTTGTCTTGTCTGGATAAACGCGTTTAGATTTCGAAAAATCACAGTCAGTAATTTTTGACAAGTCCTGTGGTAGGCTTTTAACAATTTTATCTTTTAGCTCATTTGTTAATGGTCCCCAAAAATTTGGGTCCGTTAAATCAAATTCAAGAATTTGTCCTTGCACATTACAGTTAGACTGTGCTCGTGCTTCTGAATCTAACAGAATATCGTTTAAAACAGTATTTTCAGGATCAGTACTTGTATTTTGCAAAACCGTTACAGAATCTGTAACTTCAGATTCATTAACGCTACAACTAGGCCTATCATTTAAAACAGTATTTTCAGAATCAATACTTTGCAAAATCGTTGAAGTTGTAAAAAACTTATCTAACTTAACTGTTTTTTGCAAAGATTTCAAATGAGCATCGTCCTTAGCTTTTTTTAACTTACGTTTGTAAGCTCCACTTGCGGTGTGTAAATTTTTACTCATGTTTGAGTTTGATTAAGATGCCTACTGTAAGCGTTTAGCCTCACACAAAGTCACACTTCGCACACAAAAACATTCAACACTAGTTAATACAACGCACTTGTCACTTGTAGACTTGTAGAACTAAAACTTTCCCAACTTTCTAGGCTAACCAGTAACAATAACCTCAAAACAAACAGCTGCTTTGTTGTTCAGGCACACGGTCGTACATACAGGTCGGGACCAGGGTTGGAGAATGATGCCATGCGTCATACTCGATGACTGTTAGCAGCTAGTGGCACCTGGTGACGCAATAGAGAACGTTGTTTAAATGATGGGAAGAATTTGAGACATTTAATTTAGTTTTATATAATTTATAAATTAACATAAGATCGAAATTGTGATTTGCAACTGTAAAACGCTTTTGTTAAACATTATGAAAAATAAAGAATCTATAAAAATTATTTAAGCAAAAAAAAAGGCCTGCGGCCCCCTTAAGCCTGTGGCCCCTAGGCCCGGGCCTACCGGGCCTAATGGATAATCTGCCGCTGAATATATTGTAAATACACAGGTTTAAGTACACTAGAGTCTCGTTTAAATGAATTTGATGGGACAAAGGATGATTCAGTTAAACAAAAATTTGGTTAAATTGGAAAAATAGTACTGTACTGTAATTTACACTTTTTTAGTAAGAAAAAAACACTAAAAAACAACAAGCACCTTAATCGTTTTTTAGGGAAGCTAGCACAAAACAACTCATGCGCCGTGTTAAAATACTTCTCTTAAAATGCAGATGTCTTTAAAATCAACGGGCTTTAAATACGTAATTAAATCATACAATATTATTGTATTCAAATTTAAAAGAACAACTTTATTTTAATCAAACTAAAAACTATTTTTCAAACGACATTTTCAAATACAGCAGTACATATAAAGTCATTACAGTAGGTGTACGCTGTAAAATTTAAAATATCCAAACTTCTTGAAAAAAGAAAATTACCACATAATCATCGGTTAATCGCGATTCGGTTATTGGGACTTCAGTTTACATAGGTCATGCTACCACATGTATTTACATTATCTACAATTCATGTGTACTGGTAACTTATGTATACTGCTGATAGACACTATTTGTAGAATAAACTCAAATATATCAACATTTTTAACTTAAAAAAATGTACAACACATTAATAGGTACCTGTTAGCATAGTATGAGGGACATTCACATCAATACGGGACTATTAATTTTTAATAAATATAGAACACATTTATGATAGTAAAAATACTTTTATTTCTCGAAATAATCCCCTGCTACATTTATCCCAGCGTTTCACTAGTGCCTCGATAACCCCAGTGTAGAAAGATTTCTCATTACGTCAAAACCAAGATAGGACTGACTGCTTCACCTCATCGTCGCTGTTGGAATGCTGGCCTCCCAGGAACAACTTCAACGGCCCGAACAGGTGAAAATTGCTGGGAGCGAGGTCCGGACTGTAAGGGGGGTATGGCAATAACTCCCAGCCAAGATCTCTTGTGTCGTGTGGTGGGTGGTATGCGGGCATGCGTTGTCCTGCAGAAACAGAACGCCGTTAATGATCACACCAGGCCGTTTTTTTTCTTGAGAGAATTGTGCACATCTTGAAGAACTTTGCAGTAGTACTCACTGTTAATATTGACTCCATGGGGTAGAAAATCGACGTGAATGATGCCATTTTTATCCCAAAAAATTGAGGTCATAACTTTGCCTGCAGAAGCAATTGTTCGAAATTTTTTGGGAGGTGGTGAGTCCACATGCTTCCACTGCTTTGACGCACATTTTGATTCCAGGGTGAAATGATGGACCCACGTTTCATCACAGTTAACAATTCAATCGAGAAAAAGCTGGCCTTCTTTGTCAAAACGTTGCTTTATCTCCTTGGAGATTTCCAATCGTCTTTGCTGGTTGAAAGCAGAAAGCTGTCTTGGTACCCAATGTGCACTAACCTTACTGAACTTCAGATGTTCGTGAATCATTTTGTTTACAGTTCCCAGAGACACATTTATTTCTTTTGCAATTTGCAGACAAGTTATTCGTCGATTATCAAGGATCAGTTCTTCCACTCGCCGTATGTTCATGGGAATGACTGCAGTAGGCTCCGAACCACCTCAACCGGGATCGTCATTCACTGATATATGGCCTTCTTTAAAATGTTTACACCACTCAAATGTTTTACTGCAACTAAGAGTCTCATCACCATATTGTGCAAGGAGTTGTGAATAAATCTCACCGGGTTTTACGCCTTCAATCATGAGAAATTTCATTATAACACACTGTTCCACATGTGCATTGGATGCCATGTTTTTTACGACTGACTGTTATTATTGTTTAATGTGTAAACAATACAGCGTGCCATGTGGCAATAGATGACACTTATACTTTATATGTATGGCCAACAGAATGCGCAGGAATCTCCTTTTACAGTCTAGTCTAACAAAAGTCCCGGATTGACGTGAGCGTCCCTCGTATGTTCTGCAAGATTCTAGATAAGTATGGAATTCTAGACAAGTGTTTCTATTACAAACGCAATTGTACTAGAAGATTGTCAATACTAAAATGATGCATGCTTGAGAATTATGTCATTCTCAACCAGGGGTGACCATCCCCACCCAAAGGCTATGGCGCATGCCCCCCCAAATTCAGTTATCCCCTCAGACCACCTGAACGGCGCCCAGCGGTGCATGTGCTCACACATTTGATATTTAAATGGTGGTATAAAGGTAACCAAAAAAAGTAGAAGTGTTTTGGGTTACAAGAAAAACTATATTTTTACAATTTATTCAGAAAGTGAAAATATAAATAAAAAGAATATTGCAATTTGTACATGTCTGTAGAGATTTTTTCATTGTTCTCACTTGATGTTGTCACTTTGATGCTCTGAACGATTGATATAATACAAGTTGTTTTCTCCGAGAAGTTGTCAATGCAAATTTGTTTATTATTTCTTCATTTGGAATCGCTTTGAAAATGTCTTTTTCAGAAGCTAAAATTAAAAGATTAGAAAGCCACAAATCACCCATACTACTGCATAGCCGATTTTTCACAATCTTCAATCTATTCATAGTTCGCTCTGCAGAACAACTTGTAACTGCCAGCGAAAGGAGGATTCTGTACATAAGAGTTAGACTTGGTTATGTAGTGTAAGGGTGCTACACTGAACCCTTTGCGAATAAATTTACCATTTTATGAATAATTAAAATACGGAGGGTTATTACAAGTTTTTTTTCAAATAGTCTTTTATTTATTTGCCCCCCTTTTATCATAAAAAACGCTGTAAAAACATGCCCTCCTCAAAAATTTTGATGGCACAACTTGCGCCATGCACCTCCCTTCTGGGCACCACTGTTCCCAACTACACATATAACAATAATAGACAGAGAAAAAGGCAGTTTTTATCCAGAATTCAGTTAGTTCAGTTACAGAGTAACTTGTGTGTTTACTTGTTACTTGTGTTGTCAGTATTTGATACCACATTTGTGAATCGAAATTTGTCTTTGTGGGCTACTTGGTTACTTTGTAAGTTATAATATTTAAAATAATAAGTTGAAGAAGTAAAGTATAAACAATGTGTTTTAGCAAAAATTAATTGTCAAGCCAACATTATGTAATTATGAAAAAGAATGACAAACTGTTTGTCCAACTTAAAAGTGAGTATTACAGTATTTACCATTTACTATTGATAAATTGTAGTTAAAACTCTCAACACTGTATGAAAACAATTAAAAATATTTCAGTCTAACTACAACATTGTGAATATATTAAGTTTTAATGATTTTTCATTTATACATCATGTACCAAGATTTTTTACAAGAGGGGGTGCTTTTGTAAGTATACAAGTGCACCACCTAATACCAAAGTCTGCGCATGCCTCTGCATAAACACACATACACCATATAGACAGGCAGACAGACACACACACTAGAGGTGTACTAAACTAGAATTCGAAAATAACAGGTACAATCGAAACCATTCTGAAAAAATAACACGTACAAATACCTGTTATTATATACGTATTGTACATATACCTGAATTATATAATTTGTTATAAGAAATAAATTGAAATTAAAGGTATTAACAGTGTTACTTTACAGTGTGACTTTATTAAGCTGTTACTGTTTAAAAGAAAATGAGAACAAGAGAATTTATAGGCCTATCTCCCTTTGGGAATCTAATTTAAGTTTTCACTAGGACTAAACAAACTGAGATAGATTTAATATTAAATTGTTGATTCCATTTTGGTTAGACAAATCAGTTGCAAAACTCAGGCAATGAAATTTAGAGTGCATGTAATAGCACAACAAAGAATGCCAAAAGAATTTAGGTGAGATGTGCAGTTAAGTTAATATCATCTCTGAAATCACATTAACAAAAAGTACTGTATGACCTATCAGGCAAACTGTAGGTTATAACACAATATAATTCACTTTTCAAAATTTACCAATTTGGTGACTGGTATAATATATAATTTAGTATAATCTGTTTTATACATCTGCATAACACACGAGAATAAGTGTAACATCAGTCATCAGCATCATCTTCAAGGATTAAACCAAGGATGTTTTGTTCCAGTCTCAAATAGGCAAAGATTAGATCTGGTCACTCCAGCGCTTCCTCGGACGTCCCACACCTCTCTGTCCCCTCGGCTTATAGTTCCATAGTTGTTTGGGGATGCGCCAGTCATCTATTCAGCAAAGATGTTCCTACCAATTCAGCTGATACTGGGTGATCCTGTCGAGTATACTCATAATATTCAACATAATATGTAACATCAACATGATTTTTTGTTCATTTAGTAAAAACAGCTCCGTCTCTTTGGCATAGAGATATTCTGAACCTTGGCAATCGGCACGTGTGCAGAATGAAGTATTCAGCACTAAAAAGCGGCTTTGCACTCGTATACTGGTAATACTCATAATACTGGTTCACTTGTTTATTCATTAGTTGTGTAGGGGGGGGGGCTTGCGACTTGGAACCGCAAGGCAGCAAGTAATCAGAATAGGTATTTCAAGTTTTCAGTCACTATTATATATGTTCCACAAAACTATCATTCCAAAATACCTGTTATAGGTATATCGGCCCACCTCTAACACACACAAAATGTTGTTAGAAGATTTATTGTTAATGAGTGGTTTGTCTTAATATTACAGCTGTTCAGACGCAGTGGTCTTGGGCATACGGATTAGATGTTGTTCTACTAGCATCAGGATACAACAGTCCGACAAGGGGTGCCACCGGTAGTGGCATTTATTTGGGACGAAAAGGGGCACTTAATTATTATATGAGTGAAATGAAAGGATCAAGACTACTTGTCTCTCAAGTGCCAAAGAAGATTTCTTCATTTAAAAGTTAGTAAGTTTAAGCATCTGCTTTGTGTCATCATGATCATATTTGTATATTTCTAGTGACACAATCAATTATTATTAACAAAATATAAAAGTGACTATAAAATGTGAAACTACCATTCATGTTGTGTAATTTTATATTATTTTACAATGCCTTATATCATCTAATAAGCTGTTGATTATTATATTATTAGAATTGATAATAGAGCAAAAATAATGTCACCCAATTTTTAACGTATTCTTGTTTTACTTGAAAATTTCAATTTGAACATCATTAATACAGTTAAAACAAAAGACCAACAGTATATATATGTTAAAAGTTTATCCATGAATAATGATCTAATTATATAATAAAACAATTTTTGAAATACATTTGATATACCGTACATTTAATTAACTCAAACACTTTTTGCTACAACCTGTTTCTTGATGTATAAAATATATTTAATATTTATTAAGAGTTTACCTCAAGATGTTTCTTCTTATTTGGAACATGTTTCGGGAAGCCTTGTGTTCCCATCTTCAGCCTTCCTGATTTTGAGCCTTGTGAGGTATTTGTGTGTTGATTGGCTTTTGCTGTGGTTTCCTGTTGGCCTCTGGTGGTTTAAATTGGTATTATTGTGTGTGATTGTGGTGTATATATTAGTATTTTGTGTATTTTCTATGTTGAGTGCCTAGAAAATTGTGTTGTGTTTTGTATTGATTTGTATTTGTTCAGGTATTAGTTTGTTTTGTGTTTTATGTGCATAGATTTGCAAATTTTCCCAAATTTTCATTATGGTGCCTTTGTGTGATATGTGTTTTATTAGTGTTATGTTGGTTATGTGTTGTATTCATGTCCAGTGTTTATTGCATGTGTGACCAAATTAGATTTATATATATTTCTGGTTATTTGTATGCATTAAGGTGTTCAAAATAACGTTTTTTCAGTTGTTTTTTGTTTGTCCTATGTTAACATTTATTGCAATCTTGGCATTCAATTTTGTATATAACATTGGTTGTTGTATTATCTTTGTTGTGTGGGTTATTTAGTTTTTCTAAATTATTTTTAATAGTTTTGTATGGTATTTTAATGTCTGTGTTTTTAATATTTTTGTTAGTTTTGTCATTTTATTATTTATGTATGTAAATGTGGTCCATTTTTATTGTTGTTATTATTTATGTGTTGTTCATTTTTATTAATTCTTAATTGTTCAGTTTTTATTTTATATTTGATTTTGTTTTCTATTTTGTTTACCGTATTTTTATTGCTCCATTTTCATAATCAATTTGGTATATTATATTTCTTTCTTTGTCTGTTTCTTGTTTGTTTAGGGGTATTTTGTACATTCTGTTAAAAAGTGAATATAATGCTGCCATTTTATGTTGTGGTGGGTGGTCAGAATGGTTAGGTATAATGATGTTAGTAGAAGTTGGTTTTCTGTATATTGCATATTGTAGGTGGTTGTTGTTTCTTGTGTTGGTTATGTCTAAATAGTTGATTTTGTTATGTTTCTCTTTTTCTTCTGTGAATTGTATTTTTGGATGTTATTGATTTGTTTTAATTTGTTATATGAATTTCTGTTTTTGTTATTTGATACATATAGCCCATCATCTACATATCTTATCTATATGCCATTTGGATCAAATGGATTTATAATATTTTGTATTTTTGTGTCTATGTGTTGTAAGAATATTTCTGCTATTATGCTGGATAATGGAGATCCCATTGCTAAACCTTCTTGTTTTTGATAAATTTTGCTATTGAATTCAAAGTAATTTTGTTTTAGTATTAGTTGGAGGCTATTTTTTATTTCAGTTATATATTGTGTGTCTTCATTTTGTTCTTTAAGTTTGTTTATTATTATGTCTATTGTTCCATCTACTGGGATGTTGGTGATATCATATGATGTGAAAAATGTATTTTTTCATTTATATTTATTATTTTTAGTTTGTCTATAATTCGTATGTATTTTTTATGTTATGATGATTAATTATTTGTTAGATGGTTACTTTTTAGTGTTAATTAACTGTCTGTTTATTTTATTACAGGCATACATAATAATGGTAAAGAGGAAAATGATATACTTAAGGCTGAGAAAAATCAGCCAGATGTCTACATTGAAAAATCAAATCTTGAAGAAGTTCTAAGCAGTGCCAAGGCACAAGAAAATGAGACTCACTTGTTTTTATTGAGGGATCATTTAGATGTTTATAAGACAGCTGTCATACTTAAAACAGAAAATCTACAAAATGCAACAGTGCATCGTGTCAATGACAGTTATTCACAGATATATCTGACTCTAGAAAAGACTATGTGTTACAGAGCTCTCTGCTGTAATTTCAACATAAATATGACCACAACGTATACAAGGAATAATAAAACTGTAAACAGAGGTGATGATTTTACAAAATATTATTATCGATTGGCTGTTTTTGATGGAGTACGGACATATTCTGGATTTGCTACAGCCGGTGTCCAAGCATGTTCTGTTATACCATGTATTAATGAAAATTTAACGTCCTGTGGATTACGTTCAGACCACTCATTTGCTCGGCCAAGAAAATATTTCTATGATGATGACTTAATCCAAACCAATACCATTTTTGAGTCAATTGAAATCACTTCAATGTTTGTGTACAATAATACGTTTGTGTTTCCTGACATACTTGTGACTGGTACAGGAGATAATTATGGAGCTCTGGTGCCATCCGATGCTTTTGTTTACAGTATTACAACACTATCTAACAACAAAGCGGTTAGTTACCTTAAAACAACACAGCCAATAAATAATCTTATAAGCTTTGCAATTTACGGTAGACAGTTCAATAGGGATGGTCAAAAAGAAGATGTTCCTACTCAGTCTGCAGCACAGTCAATGTATGAGCACAGTATTTATGCATTTACAGTTTTTATTTTATTTTCTATAACAAACAATATATTGTGATTATATTTTGTAAATATTAATAATAAATACTTATAAAAAACTTGTAAAAGGTTACAATAATTTTATTAGTATCTTATATAAAGTTCTTACTCTATTATTTTATTCATTTTTCAAATATGGTATATTTTACTTAATTTTAAATTGTTAACAAATACTTTTTTGTGTATATCAGTTGCGGCTGGTGTTATGGTTGCAGTGTTGCACAACCACCAAAATAGAATAACCAAACTATAAAATAATATACAAAAACATTAAGCAATTAAAAGTATCATAAATTTCAATAGAGACTGTATTAGATTCTATGCACCAATATTCGCGTACAATTCAAATGCTGGTGGTTGTAGGTCATTTGCAACTTCAACGGTAAATGGCAGAGTTTACTACACAATCATATGAGAGATCGTGCGCTGCTGTTCACAATTGCCCTATGTTCTGTATGTGTACTGTTATCTGTATACACTAAGTTGGCATCTGGGCTGGCGACTACCTGGGGCTGGTAGTCATCGCCCCAGACGCCAACTTAGTGTATACAGATAATAGGAGGTTGCAAAGCTTCTGCAATGCTCCACCTTAGTTGCATCATGAAATCAGCACAGCCTTCTTGATTTGAAAGTTGGGTCAGGTTCAGTGTTTATATTGGTTCAAGATAAAACGTTATCTGTTGATTGGGGTTATAAAATTATGGTAATAATTTTGTATAAAAGGTGATTATCATAGTTTAACGCCTTTTAACACATCCCCCATCCACTCAACCAACTACCGCAACCACCAAAATTTGGAACCACCAGCCACCACTGGTATGTAATGAAAATATCGGTATGGAGAACCATACATGACTTCCATATTCTAAGATTTATATTTAAAATCATTTTCAGCCAAACAGCCAGGCTGTGTCTTACCTGCCTTTTTATTGCTGTATTAAATGAAAAATATTATATTACATTAAAATGAAAAAATTATAATTTTATTGCCTGGCAACAAAATTATTTTATTTTTAACAATTACCATTGTTTCAAAAAGTTTAAATAAATTTTCAAGTACTTTACTCTTGTTAAAACGTAAAAGGTTGCAGGTAAACTACCCCTTCCCCTTAACCGATCTTCACCAAAATCGAAAGTCATTGAGACCTCTACAATTCAGGGACGTATGCAAAAAATTATTTGATTCTGTTTCAATTTGCGGCTGTTATCGTTTGCCATAGAAAATACGCTTGATAAAAAAACGTTGCAGGTAAACTACCCCTTCCCCTCAACCGATCTTCACCAAAAACAATAGGTCTTGAGTACTCTACAAATCAGGGCTGTATGCAAAACATTATTTGATTCTGTTTGAATTTACGGCTGTTATCGTTTGCCATACAAAATACCCTTGTTAAAAAAACGTTGCAGGTAAACTACCCCTTTCCCTCAACCGATCTTCACCAAAAACAATAGGTCTTGAGAACTCTACAATTTAGGGCTGTGTGCAAATAATCGTTTGATTCTGTTTGAATTTGCGGCTGTTATCGTTTGCCATAGGAAATACCCTTGTTAAAACATAAAACGTTACAGGTAAACTACCCATTTCCCTTAACCGATCTTCACCAAAAACAATAGGTCTTGAGAACTCTACAATTCAGGGCTGTATGCGAAACATTATTTGATTCTGTTTGAATTTGCGGCTGTTATCGTTTGCCAAAAAAAAAAAATTTCCATTGATAAAAAAAACCGTTGCAGGTAAACTACCCCTTTCCCTCAACCGATCTTCACCAAAAACAATAGGTCTTGAGTACTCTACAAATCAGGGCTGTATGCAAAAAATTATTTGATTCTGTTTGAATTTGCGGCAGTTATCGTTTGCCATAGAAAAAAAATCTACAGACAGACACACAGACAGACAGACACACAGACACTTTTCGGAAAACGACTTTTTTTCATGTTTTGAGTGTAGTAGAATCAGAATCTGCAATAATCTCGAACACGATTTTTTTTGCCATCACCATACTTCCATTCCTTAAGGAATATGGAAGTAAAAGAACAACTGCTTATAACAAATTTATATATCAATGTAGGCCATGCTTATTTTAACACTTTATATTTTATAAACTCACGAAACATCACTTCTGGTATGGATTATATGAATAAAATATAGTAATACAGATTCAGAGAATAAATAAACAATACGTGTGAAAGTAATATTGAAATCACACACTTGATACTGACTATTGTCTTTATGGGAAGGCTTGCATTTACCAGCAGAACTGAAAATATCGGTATGGAGAACCATACATGACTTCCATATTCTAAGATTTATATTTAAATCTTAATATCGCCTGCCAAGCGCGATATATTTTCTCTTATACATGATGTACATTAAAATGAAAAAATTTTAATTTTATTGCCTGGCAACAAAATTATTTTATTTTTAACAATTACCATTGTTTCAAAAAGTTTAAATAAATTTTCAAGTACTTTACTCTTGTTAAAACGTATAAGGTTGCAGGTAAACTACCCCTTCCCCTTAACCGATCTTCACCAAAATCGAAAGTCATTGAGACCTCTACAATTCAGGGACGTATGCAAAAAATTATTTGATTCTGTTTGAATTTGCGGCTGTTATCGTTTGCCATAGAAAATACGCTTGATAAAAAAACGTTGCAGGTAAACTACCCCTTCCTCTTAACCGATCTTCACCAAAAACAATAGGTCTTGAGTACTCTACAAATCAGGACTGTATGCAAAACATTATTTGATTCTGTTTGAATTTGCGGCTGTTATCGTTTGCCATAGAAAATACCCTTGTTAAAAAAACGTTGCAGGTAAACTACCCCTTTCCCTCAACCGATCTTCACCAAAAACAATAGGTCTTGAGAAATCTACAATTCAGGGCTGTATGCGAAACATTATTTGATTCTGTTTGAATTTGCGGCTGTTATCGTTTGCCAAAAAAAAAAAATTTCCCTTGATAAAAAAAAGCGTTGCAGGTAAACTACCCCTTCCCCTCAACCGATCTTCACCAAAAACAATAGGTCGCGAGTACTCTACAAATCAGGGCTGTATGCAAAAAATTATTTGATTCTGTTTGAATTTGCGGCAGTTGTCGTTTGCCATAGAAAATACGCATGATAAAAAACGTTGCTGGTAAACTACCCCTTCCCCTCAACCTATCTTCACCAAAAACAATAGGTCTTGAGTACTCTACAAATCAGGGCTGTATGCAGAAAATTATTTGATTCTGTTTGAATTTGCGGCTGTTATCGTTTGCCATAGAAAATACCCTTGCTAAAAAAACGTTGTAGGTAAACTACCCCTTTCCCTTAACCGATCTTCACCAAAAACAAAAGGTATTGAGAACTCTACAATTTAGGGCTGTATGCAAATAATCTTTTCATTCTGTTTGAATTTGCGGCTGTTATCGTTTGCCATAGGAAATACCCTTGTTAAAACATAAAACGTTACAGGTAAACTACCCCTTTCCCTTAACCGATCTTCACCAAAAACAACAGGTCTTGAGAACTCTACAATTCAGGGCTGTATGCGAAACATTATTTGATTCTGTTTGAATTTGCGGCTGTTATCGTTTGCCAAACAAACAAAATTACCCTTGCTAAAAAAAAACCGTTGCAGGTAAACTACCCCTTTCCCTCAACCGATCTTCACCAAAAACAATAGGTCGCGAGAACTCTGCAAAACCGGGCTGTATGCAAAAAATTATTTGATTCTGTTTGAATTTGCGGCAGTTATCGTTTGCCATAGAAAAAAAATCTACAGACAGACAGACACACAGACAGACAGACACACAGACAGACAGACACACAGACAGACAGACACACAGACACTTTTCGGAAAACGACTTTTTTTCATGTTTTGAGTGTAGTAGAATCAGAATCTGCAATAATCTCGAACACGATTTTTTTTGCCATCACCATACTTCCATTCCTTAAGGAATATGGAAGTAAAAATCAGCCACAACACTACTTAAAATATCGGTATGGAGAACCATACATGACTTCCATATTCTAAGATTTATATTTAAATCTTAATATCGCCTGCCAAGCGCGATATATTTTCTCTTATACATGATTTACATTAAAATGAAAAAATTTTAATTTTATTGCTTGGCAATAAACCAACCATTGTTTGAAAAAGTTTAAATAAATTTTCAAGTACTTTACTCTTGTTAAAACGTAAAAGGTTGCAGGTAAACTACCCCTTCCCCTTAACCGATCTTCACCAAAATCGAAAGTCCTTGAGACCTCTACAATTGAGGGACGTATGCAAAAAATTATTTGATTCTGTTTGAATTTGCGGCTGTTATCGTTTGCCATAGAAAATACGCTTGATAAAACAATGTTGCAGGTAAACTACCCCTTCCCCTTAACCGATCTTCACCAAAAACAATAGGTCTTGAGTACTCTACAAATCAGGACTGTATGCAAAACATTATTTGATTCTGTTTGAATTTGCGGCTGTTATCGTTTGCCATAGAAAATACCCTTGTTAAAAAAACGTTGCAGGTAAACTACTCCTTTCCCTCAACCGATCTTCACCAAAAACAATAGGTCTTGAGAACTCTACAATTTAGGGCTGTATGCAAATAATCTTTTGATTCTGTTTGAATTTGCGGCTGTTATCGTTTGCCATAGGAAATACCCTTGTTAAAACATAAAATGTTACAGGTAAACTACCCCTTTCCCTTAACCGATCTTCACCAAAAACAATAGGTCTTGAGAACTCTACAATTCAGGGCTGTATGCAAAACATTATTTGATTCTGTTTGAATTTGCGGCTGTTATCGTTTGCCATAGAAAATACCCTTGTTAAAAAAATGTTGCAGGTAAACTACCCCTTTCCCTCAACCGATCTTCACCAAAAACAATAGGTCTTGAGAACTCTACAATTTAGGGCTGTATGCAAATAATCTTTTGATTCTGTTTGAATTTGCGGCTGTTATCGTTTGCCATAGGAAATACCCTTGTTAAAACATAAAATGTTACAGGTAAACTACCCCTTTCCCTTAACCGATCTTCACCAAAAACAATAGGTCTTGAGAACTCTACAATTCAGGGCTGTATACGAAACATTATTTAATTCTATTTGAATTTGCGGCTGTTATCGTTTGCCAAAAAAAAATTTCCCTTGATAAAAAAAACCGTTGCAGGTAAACTACCCCTTTCCCTCAACCGATCTTCACCAAAAACAATAGGTCGCGAGTACTCTACAAATCAGGGCTGCATGCAAAAAATTATTTAATTCTGTTTGAATTTGCGGCAGTTATCGTTTGCCATAGAAAAAAAATCTACAGACAGACACACACACAGACAGACAGACACACACACAGACACACACACACACACAGACACTTTTCAGAAAACGACTTTTTTTCATGTTTTGAGTGTAGTAGAATCAGAATCTGCAATAATCTCGAACACGATTTTTTTTGCCATCACCATACTTCCATTCCTTAAGGAATATGGAAGTAAAAAATGTATTCTGCATGAGAATGAACTCTGTGTCTCTGATGGAGGGGATAGAGTATGAGTGAGTGTGTTTGTGTTAGTAGCGTTAGGTTGTCAAGGCCAATGATTTATGATAGCTGCCACGCCCTGTTCACAGTCAGACTGGCATCCACTCGCAAAGGCAATTAAACACTTTGTAATTTTACTGCAGTCTGGTATTCACCGTTGCTGTATTACATGCATTCAAAGACTACATACTATTGGTTCTGTGTTTACAACTTAGTACTTTTCAAGTAGTTGTGTTATAGTAACATTAACAATGCCAATTCATGAACTATCGTTTAGGATTAGTATACTTTCAGTTAGTGAGCGAATTATCCTGTTATTTGTTTATTTGTAGCTGTCAATTCACAATGTCTCTTTAAGGGTCATTGAAAGAAAGAAAATGAAGTTTCATTGTTCACAGCAAAAGAAATGCAGTCCAAAATGAAAACTCTTGCCCGAAATCTTTCTGGGAAAAACGTAAAACATGTGAGGAAAGGAAACTTTTTGTTGATGACTCTGATAAGTATAGTAACAATTATCGTTCAGGATTTTTATGAAAATCAAAATGTTGTGCTCACTGTTAAAAAAATGCCTATCTTTCATAAAAGAAAGATTCCATTTTTCATGGGGCGCAATATCATTAATGCCATTTATCATGGTCTGCCAGAAACTTGATGGAATGAATTCCGAAGTATCGCCAGAAGAAGAAGAAGAAGAAGAAGAAGAAGAAGAAGAAGAAGAAGAAGAAGAAGAAGAAGAAGAAGAAGAAGAAGAAGAAGAAGAAGAAGAAGAAGAAGAAGAAGAAGAAGATATCATTAATGCTAGTGTTTACAAGTGTGGGATTCAAGTGGAAGAAATGTAGAAGTAAAAGAAAAGTTTTAATTAAAAAAAAAAAAATTGTAATAATGTGTTACAAGTATCTTGTGCAAATTAAAAGTTCTTGGGAATCTGAGAGAAATATATTTTTTTTTAGATGATAGGAAATCCAGCGTTGAGTGAGTTTTGAGTGGGTGTTTCTCAGTAGTCGTTGGTTTGTTTATACCGCTGAGCGTGCCTATGCGTGCGCATGTCTACGCTCTCTTTCTAAGCCACATACCTCTCAGAGACACGGAGCTCAGTATAATACCAAAATGTCTATGACTGTAGCCTGTAAACATAAATTATTACAACAGTAACTAAGAATTCTAAAAGAGTTCTAAAGATTGACTTCATCTGATCACAGACTATGAAGAAAAGTATTTTTATAAAAATAGGTACGAACTTCTTTATGGAAACAAATAAAATGTGTAAGTTTGGGAAGCTTTTAAATATACTCTTAGCTACAACCTACTAAAATTTTGTCCTGATTAAACTGCAGGTTTTAACAAGTTAAAAATTTACAGGCATTGCACAAATGCAATGCACAGAGAAGGGCATTGAAAGTGCTTCAACAAATCTAAAAAAAATACATATTTATGTTCATTCACCAATCAATGAATTCATTCTTCATTTACCAATGTACAGATTATAAGTTAAATGTAGTCGCATTCATAAGCGAAGTTTTATATGTGTACTACGTTATTGACAACAAAGAAGTAGTTTCTACGGAAACTCACCAGTTCCCATTTTCGATAACGCACCAGCGATCGGCTGCAAATGTGCGACATGTCCTTATAAACATTTTCAATGTTAAAAGTTGAGTTTTGAATAAAGAAAATGGCAGTATTTTTTCTTTTCAAATGAAAGGTTTATTATATGAAACAGCAAAATAAAATAATTGTTTACTATGATTGAACAACACATGTTATTATAATTAAAGTGTATTTAACAATCTGAGGTCACAAATGATAAATCACTATATAGTGTTCCTTTTATTCTATACCTAAGTCCATATAATTTGGATTTGGATAAGAGAGTCTTCAGAAAGGACAAATATTTATACGCAACTATTTTTTAATAATAAAGGAGCCTTCCTTTAATCATTTTTCTTATTTTTTATGACTACTGATTTATATTTTTTCATTGCATGACTACACCTTGATATTGTCTACATATTACTCTGATACTATTCTACCAGAATTATGAGTACTGGTACTGCAAAAATCGCCATACAAAATACAGACCCAGTGAACTCACTCTACACAACAAATGAGTTATAAGACATACCGTTAGTGGGGGGGGGGGGGTAGTTTTCTTATCTTGAATGTGAGTTATCGAACTGGAATCATACTGAGCATGCCTATGCTCTAGAGCGCTCTGAACGTATGGCTAAAAACCTCACTCTTTGTCCTCACCCATGTACTACAGCCTGTTGACACAACCCAATGTCACTAATCTGACTTATAGAAATTAGTGACTAATATGCTTGCTTAAGTCAAATTCTTTATTACCTGTATTAATTAAATTAATGTACCTGTATTCTGTGTGTTTGCATGTTATTATTTAGAAGCCTCCAGCATTTAGATGCGATCTACAATGTTTTACTCAGTGACTGGTCTCTTTTTAGCCTTTGTTATAGTTTTGTTATTATAATTTATACTGAAGGCCTTTACTTGATGAAAATCCATTATATTAAAGCATTAAAGAAAACTAAACTTGTTTTCGTGATTTTCACTCGTCAATTTATTTAAAAAATAATATACCACGACAGCTGTTTCGGCACACAGTGCCTTCTTCAGATGGTTTTAAAAGATCATAATTTTAATGATAACTTTAAAATTGTACATGTATTGGAAAAGGGTAAAAAACTTGATTTACTTGAAGCCCTCGAAATTAATAAGCGTAAAGATTTAGGTTTGCTTTTGAACAACCAAACTGATTTAAATAGCTCTCCGCTTTTAAATTTGAAATTATATAAGTAAATGTATGTTCTTTTCTAATTTGTATATAGTTGTGTATATGTAATGTGTATTGTTTATTGTTCGAACTTGAGTCGATTATCGTTTTAATAGCACTGGCTTTATGTGATGTTTTATTGTAAGTAACTAGTCAGCTTTTACCATCTGAAGAAGGCACTGTGTGCCGAAACAGCTGTCGTGGTATATTATTTTTTAAATAAATTGACGAGTGAAAATCACGAAAACAAGTTTAGTTTTCTTTAATGCTTTAGTTTTATTATTGCTGTATTGTGTGGTTCACATGCATTATGAACACTCTTCCTTATAAAGGTATGATTTCAAACCTCGCTGTCATCGCAGATTGATTACTACTACTCGATTGGAATGATTGCTACTATTTCAATGGATTTTAAAAGTAAGATTTTGAAACTTGCCACCAAGGCAGCTCATTGCCACTGCCAGATGGAGCATCACTGGTGGCGCCGCCATGGCGATTTTGGTGTTTTCATTTCTCACTGCCAAAGTGGTGGCAGTGCTATCTGAGGGGAAATGATAGTAAATTCATTTTTGCTCAGTACACAGTTCACCAGTGTATAGTACCAGTATGTAATTTATACACACCAGTTTGTCATTCATCACTTCTAAATAAACTAAAACTAATGAAATTACTGCAAGAAGAACTAGATGGTGACACTTTGCTAATACTGGCTTCATTTATCTACAAACAGAAAAGGAGAGCCACCAAAGATGACACTAAAAGTTTTAAAGAATAATGATGTTTTAGAAATGCACTTAAAATGGGATGAAGATCTGTTTAGACAATACTAAAGACTCAATTATGATCAGTTTGATATGGTGCTGAGTTTGGTTGCTGAAGACTTGAAGCCTTCTACAACACAGCAATGTATTAGTGCCCAACTGAAACTTTTTCTAACCATAAGGTAAGTAAACTTTCTAAAAAAAAAAAATAATAAATAAATGAAATAAACTTTAAAGCAATATTCAACAAGTAATCCAAGCATGTACATGTGTAGTTAATACATATGCACGCAGATTTTCATTCAACACAGGAGTTTGTATGTATGTATGGATGGATGGTTGGATGGTGGACTTGGCTGCAATTATCTGTGTGATTACTGCACAGATTTGATCTTTTTATATCCAGACACCCAAGAAGCTCAACATTTTCTTATATTTATGTTCATATATATGTTTTATATTTGTTGTCTGTATGTTATTTATACGTGATTTATGTGACTTAATGTGCTTTGTAGACAGCTTCTTAAAAAAGAGGATATTTAAATTTATGTTTATAATTATAAAGTATTTAAAATTTATAATTATATTATATTAAATACTTTATATATATCAAGAAACGAACTGTAGCAGAAAGTGATTGAATTATAATTATAAGTACAATACTACCGATTCGGAACGCAAAGTTTTTTATTAGTAAAAATTTTAAATTTTTACCTTATAGCCTCAACCAGTTTTTGGTTATTATAAGCTTCGTCAGCTTATAATAAGTGAAAACTGGTCAGGCCAGAAGTTACAAAATTTCACATTTTTACCAATAAAAACCCTTCCCACCATCAACCCCCACCACACACACCATTTTTCCGTAACGGTTATTCTGTAATCGACAGTCAGTATTACACCCACTGAAGAAGAGAAACAACATCTCGAAACGTTTGGGAAGTGACAACAGTAAGTTCATTAGTGAAAGTTTTATATATATTATTAAAAACTTTGTGTTCCGAGTTGGTAGTGTTATACTTATAATTAGTTAATCAATGGACAACAAAATCCCAAGAATTTATATTTATTTTCAATATTTAATTTTTAAACAAATCAATGATTTCCTTTTTAAATATTCAAAAATTGTTATTTCATGCCATGTAAATCTTCCTCATCTCATCTGACAGTAATATGTTTTGTGCAACAGTAATATTGAATGTAATGTACACATAAATCCTAGAACCTAGCCAGTAAGTAATACAGTACATTTGCATTCAGTATTACCACTGAAATGTCTTTATGTAATTGTAATATTGAATAATAAATATTTAATGTTTTGGACACACATTTGTCTAAAAGTGTGTGTGTGGGGGGGGGGTGAATCAATTTCCTTATCATTGATATGTGTAGTGTATGTTAGCCACTATTGAATAAAATGCTATTCCAATTGAATCAGTGGTTTTGAAAAGGGCAGCAGTCACATTTTTTGAGAAAATGACATATGAGTTGTTTTGCATTCTATAAGCCTAGATTGACCATTTTACATGAAAAGGGGACCAGTCCAATGCTCAGTACGACTACACTATGCCATTCAATATGTGTTTGTCTTGCCCTTTCCAAAACAACTACACTGGCGCTGCTGGGCAGCCATATTGTTAAACACCGCCAATCCCACAATCCTGCATGGTACTGTTATTGTTTGTTGTTGATGGTGAAGCACAAATCAAAGAACTTTTACAATAAACTGCATGAGGTTAGTGAAATGTGTAAGATCAAGATAATATTGCCTGTATCTGTTTTGATTATATTTAGAATCTCCCTCTACCCCACATACCTGTTCAGGAAGTTTTCTACTTAAGGCAACTGTGGGTTTATGTTTTCTGTATTCATGCTATAAAAATAGGACCACCATAGTATCACTTATACCATGAAGATTTGGGTAAAAGAGAGCCAAATGAAGTTTGGACTTTCCTTTATGATTATATTTCTAATAATATTCCACAAACTACAAAAGTTCATTTGTTTTCGGATGCCTGTGGAGCCCAAAACAGGATCAATACTGTTATCCGCTATTTGATGAGCCTGGTTCCTTCTGGACGATTCGAAGCAGTTATCCAATACTATCCGATAAGGGGACACTCATTTCTGCCCTGAGATCATAATTTTTGAGTTATCAAGAGACACATAAGATGAAGTGATTGCATTTACTTGCCTACAGAATATGCAAAGATGGTGGCGTAATCAAGTTTAAGCTGCAAGTTTAAATGGTATCCTGGGTTAAGATGGGTCAAATGCCCTTAATCACGGATTCTGAAATAAACTATATAATACTGTTACTTGAGCTTAAAAAGAAGGTACCCCATTGTTCATACCTCGGATTCTTCCCCCTCCCACCATCAGGGGATGAAAAACCCATTTTTTTAGTATTTTATTTTTTTCTCCCGTTCTAGTCTATAAACAATTTTGAAAAAAAATCAAGTACATACTTGATTAGAAGGCCTTTTATGTGAATTTCTTTAAAGGGCCGTGGCCCTTATTTAGGCCCTTAAAAAAATTTGAGAATCTTTAAAATTAAAAAAATCTCTGAAAATAGCCCATGTAACAAAGGTTTTTTTATGTGATTTTGTGAAATGTTTGGTAATTTAACACCATGAATTTTTTCAAATTTTTTGGAATGGTGGTTCATGGTCAAAAACATGTTTTTTGACATTTTTAGCTATTTTTACCCCTTTTTTGCAATTTCTTTACAATTACTTTGGCACAAACCCTTTTTTATTCAATATCGGTTCAAAGCTACTTAACCGTGGCATAAAACGTCAATATTTTAGTTGAAAAACAACGTAAGTTAAGAAAAAATTACTTACACATAAATAATCATAATTTTCATATCTCTATTAGCCCAGTCATAGGGCCTATTAGATTATGAGCTCATATTAAATAGAAGAAGGAAGCGACCTTTTTTAATACAATATTTACATATAGAACATTATTTTACGACTCTTCACCTCTCAGCACAGTATCAAACCACCCCAAAACAACCCCCAATTTTAGAAAAATTTGTTGTTATATTTACAAATTTTAAACAATTCGTTTATTGTGAAAGTAAAAAATATGAGTGTAAAGTAGAAAAAATTTTATATAAAAAATGTGTTTATAGTTTTTCCAACATTGAAAAGTTTGGCGGAAAAAGTTAATAAAGCGTCAATAAGTTTTTTGCCTGGAGAGCAAGGGCGAAGTTAACATGGAAGGTAACATGCGTCTGCAGCTTGGCTCGACGTTTGATCCTAACAGAACGTTCAGTGCATAAACATGTGATTTACGTTTGCCATATCCTTTACTTCCACTAACTCTGTTGGTTTATTATTAAAGAAATGTTTAAAATTTTATGATTCTTCTGTTGTTGATATAAAAAATATATAAAAAGTATAGTTCTGTTATACTTCGAGTGTATATTTCTCAAGAATAGGTGGAAAAATTGTTTCGTAAGTTGTGATAACTTTATTTTTATTTTGTAGTTTAACCCTAAACAAATGTAGAATTTGACGTATATGTGGACGTAAAAAGGTTTATATTTACAAATGTCAGCAGTATCTCATACCAACATGTACAAGTTAGTACTAAATGCTTATTTATGTTATTTAGTTGAATACATGTAGTTTTTATGCAAAAAAGCTTATAAAATTGCCAAAGGAATAATGACCACATGCATGCTAAATAGACTAAAATCAACCAAAAATCACTCGAATAAACCTTTATGGTACTCACTTGAAAATGTTGGCATGAGGTACGGTTAGGGTTGCCAACTTTTTTTAGAAGAAATAGAGTATATCTGATTTTAAAGGAGGTAAATAAAGAGTACGGACTTACAAAAAAGAGTATCATTTATTTTGTACTTTTAAAAAGGTATTTTTTTATACTTTTTGCAGCACATAACAATTTTTCATTGTTTTTAAAGGAATTGTATGAGTCCAAACATTCCAACTCTAAATTTATATATATCAAGAGCTCATTTTTGATCAATTTCAATGAAGCTCTGTTTCTCTCTTCTCGCCACTTCACATTCATGACCGAAAAGACTCTTTCAGTAAATGCTGAAGTGGCGGGAACAGAGAGTATATAGCTAATCATTTTTTTTAAACAATCAAATTCTTCAGGACATTTTTTAAAAATAAATTGCCATTTTTCTGCAGTGGATTTTTGCATAAAATCTGTGTTATTAAACAATTCGGCTTGGAGTTCTTTTAAAATTATTACTTCTGAATATAAACTGTCCATGTGTATGTTTAGTCTTTGTAAATTAAGTTTTCCTTCTATAATTTGTTCTAAATGATTAAATTCAACATTAGTTTTTAAAGATATTGTATTTAGTGAATACAGCCAGTTATCACTACTAAAATCAAACTATTTTTGTAAATAAGTTAAACATTTGTCTATACACAATGAAAAATTAGTGTTAATTTGATAAAACAAGTCAGGTGATGATTGTTCAAGAGGTTTTAATTTCTGTTTTGTTGTATAGCCAAAATAGTTGTCTTTCTGTCTTTGCAGTAATTCTGATTTTAAATTTTCCATTAAACCAAAAACATCTACAATTGTGACAGAGTTACCTTCCAGAGATTTAATAGTTTTGTGAAATATGTTTAAAATATGGCTGGCAAAATGTAAGTAAATTTCAATTAAATCATGGTTACAATCTAACATCAACAGATTTTGAATTATCATAGGGCAATCCTCATCAAGACTTTTAAAATAATCGCATATTGGATACCAATTCAATAATATAGTATCAATACAAGGTAGTAATGATAACCACCTAGTGCCAATATGTCTCTTAAGCTCATGAAAGTCTCCTTCAACTATTGCAACAAACATTTTCAATTCTTCTCTCCTACAAGCTGACACAGAAAAATGGCTATATATTTTTAATATAACATTTTCAACATCATAAGTTAGAAAACCCATTCCATGTTTCACACAGTTGTGCACAATATGTGCATGACAATTACCCTTAACAATATCAGGTACTACATCTACCATGTTAGTGTATAATGAGTGATGCACACCAAAATTTGAATTTGTGTTATCTGCACTAAGGCCAGATACTCGATTAAAAGGGATATTATACATATCCATAGATTTTTTTATAGCAGCAAACATGCCATCAGCACTCTCATTAGCATTTTCATAAAAATCTAAAAGTTTGTTTTGTATTCCCTTTTCCACAGTGAAATATTGAACTACTAAAGGGAATAATTTGATGTTTTTTTTATTGGATGCATCAGTTTGCAGACAGAAATACATATTTTCATCTTTTAAATCATTAACTACACTTTCAAGAGCATGAGGTCCGAGAACTTCCATAACCAGAGCTTCCATTTTAGTCCTGGCTAATTTGATGTTAGTAGCAGTTTTAGAGTCAGCATATATTATTTTATCTAGTTTAACGGAGCAATCCATGCTATTATATGACAAATTATGTTTAACTGTATGGAATGATAAAGCTAATTCAGCAGCTGTAACATTATCATTTTCAGATACTGGTCTTGAAGTTGAAGCTGGAGTCAAAAACTTTTGTAGGACTCCTGATGTTCTTTTTAATTCAGTTTTGGCTTTATGTTGTTTTGTATCTTGATGCTGTTTTATCTGAAAAAAATTAAATAATCTACATGTTGCATGCACCTTAACCAAAACAGCACACACACAAAACATCTTCGTCGACATGAATAAGTCCAATTAAATGACTGCCAGTACCACCATAAGCCCAATTCAATGACACATATTCACACAACCAACCGACCCACCACAAAGATAACACAAACAAAACAAATTAAACATTCCATGAACTAAAATCGTAATAAACAGTTTTACGTACGTGTCCAACTCCAGCTGATGAAATAGAAAAAATTACACCACAAATTATGCATTTTGCATTTGTATCACTTTCTGGGTCTTTCCTCAGCCAAGAAAATTCATTTTCCCAAGATTGTGTGTACTTCTGTGACCTTTTTTTCCTGGTAACAACTTTTCGCTTTTTAGGTGGGGTGCTTGCGTTATCAACACAGGATTCTTGATCTGCATTATCTTGTTCGTCAATTACGTCATCCATTACGAATTGGATAAAAGTATTCCAAACAAACAAAAAACAAAGTCACAACACAGTGGAAACAAAATCAATGTAACGGGTAACCTCAAAGACTACTCAAAACAACTTGTGACATGACATTGACACGTTTAACTTAATGACATTAGTGGCTGCGTTCAGGAACGTTCGAATATGGTTTGGGGAATCGGCGATACCAACATATTAACAGTAAATAGTAGACTTTTTTATTCTGATTATGGGTTTTTGCATATTATTACAGACTGGCACTAGTTAAGTAAACATTGTGTAAAAAAGAGTATTTTAGCGTACTCTATTAGTGTTATAGATTATAGAGTACGCCTACATGATATAGAGGACAATACTCTATTTTAGAGTACGGTTGGCAACCCTAGGTACGGTTGATCCCAATCAACATTCATGTGCATGTTTGATTATTCATACGGTATTTATTTTTATTTTTACAAACCACGTTTATGTACGAGGGTTATTCAGAAAGTAAGTTCTGTTTTTAAATATGGCCACGGTATCGATGCCATCACGTTGTTGCGCATGCGTGGCTAGTTTGTTGATTCGTTTACAATATTTGTCAACAACTGTGCACTGAGTAAGTGCGTTGGACGTGTTTATAATGTTGACAAAATTCGAGACGCCAGCTGCGAGTGAAAATAGGTATTTGATTCGGTTCTTGAGTGCGAAAGGGATTAAAACAATTGAAATTCACTGTCAGATTTTCGATATTTCTGGAGAAGGAATGAGCGATTCAATGGTACCAAGATGCGTAAGACTTTTTTGCTTAGTCCGATCCAGAGTAAGCGACGCAGGGTGTATTGCGATGTATCATGACACTGCATACCCACTGCCGCTGCGACGCAACATCTCCTCACTTTGGGTGGTAAACATGCCTTGCAAACCAGAACTTACACCAAGTGAATATCACCTTTTCATACAGGCTGTTAGTAGGTGGTTCAACTCACAGGCGAGAAAGATATCCAGTGCTCCGAAATGAAAAGTGTTTCAAAAATGATGAAAACAATATAGAAACGTAGTTTAAGGTGTGTATTCTCAGTTTTCTTTAATACCCTATCGGAACTTAGCTTCTCAAAGCCCTCGTATATGCAAATATATTGTATATACTGTGATGTATACATCACGTCGCGCGTTGCGAACGAGCGGAGCTCGAGCAAGGTACACACACATCCGCGCGTCTAATACGTGTTGCCTTTGTAGCGCAAGCACAGCTGAAGACGAGCGGACGGCCCGTGCGAGCGAGGGCGCCGAGACGAGCCAACGGCGCGAGTGAGAGGACGCTACGGCATTGGAGCCGTTGGCGTTCGACTCGTCTCCGAACGTCGACAGTAGAGGAAAATCGAAGAAAACGAGCGTCACGCGAAACGATTCTTTTGATTTAAATTTTTGTAATCGGTCGTTCCTATTGCATTGTACCTTTGTACTGCGTATTATTGCGGCGGCCGTGACACCACAGCGAGCGAGCGTGAAAATTATCACAAAGGACGGCAACTTGGAACCCCTCCCCCCGTAAATTGTCGCGTCTGTTTTGTTACGTCACGGGCTGCGAGCCGTTTGTGCGAGTAAAGGAGCGGCCGCGTCGTCCTGACAAAGGCCTGGCACCGACATCACCCTGAGGAACTCCATCGCGGCTTACGAGTATTGGCCCACCCAATGTTGCCCGGCGTATCGTCTGCGGTGAGCGAGTGAATGTTGGCGTGGTTTTATTTTTCCTTGCCGAACACCAAGGACTCGGTTTGCAGCTGGCTGTTCCCCAGGAGTCGGCGTATAGAACCAACGATAAGCGGGTTCAACGACAAACTTTGAAAGTTTGTCTCTCTGGGCATCACCCAGAATTTCTTCCTGTTCTCTTTTTAAGCCGCGTCTCCACCAACCGATCATGTTCGCCGAACGTTGTTGGCGAACACAAAAATCGGACAAACATTCAACATTTAGTTCACCAAACATGTTCGTAGAACTTTTTCAATAGTTCGCGGACAAACAAATCAATGTTCGCTGCTAGAGACATTGTGGTTCAGTTGAGTGAACTTGTACAGTGATGAGTGCATCTACGCAGCGTCATCGTCGTTGTTTAGCGTGCATAGCAGCTGCTTATGTGATCATGTCCTCTCGTCGACCTCCTCGATGGTGGCAGAGACAACTGTTTAGGGGAAGAGATGAGTGCAGTGACCAATTTCGTGCAGACCTGACAGCGAGTAGCTTGTTCACAAATTTTACAAGGGTGTGTAATGAAGATTATGAATTACTTATATCGCTTATTGGACCAACTATTTCGAAACAAGATACCAATTATCGCAATGCTATAAGTGTAAATGATTGTTTGGCTGTGACTTTAAGATTTTTGGCAACGGGTGATTCCTATACATCTTTGATGTATCTTTTTAAGATTTCAAAACAAAGCATTTCTAAAATAGTACCGAAGGTGTGTGAAGCACTTGTCAATGCTTTAGCTGAATATGTGAAAACACCTAGCAATAGTCAAGAATGGGCGTTGGTTTCCACTGGTTTTAAAAATAAATGGCAATTTGACCGTCTTGGAGCCCTAGACGGCAAGCATGTAGTTGTACAATGCCCTGTTGGTAGTGGAACTGAATATTTCAATTACAAAGGGCATTACAGTATCGCTTTGATGGCTCTAGTGGATTCAAACTATTCATTTTTGTACGTAAATGTTGGCTGTCAAGGCCGGATTTCAGACGGGGGTGTATTTAAAAACTGTGATTTGTGGAATACCACCTTGAAAACCAGTGGCAATTTACCTGCTGATAAACCATTACCTGGGCGGGTGTTTGCAGTACCACATGTCATTGTTGCAGACGATGCTTTTGCACTCCACAAACACATAATAAAACCTTACCCTGGACATCAACAAAAAGGTAGCAAGAAAAGAGTGTTTAACTACCGTGTTTCAAGAGCTAGGCGATGTTCGGAAAATGCTTTTGGAATTATGAGCTCAGTGTTTAGAGTATTAAGAAAGCCCATGCTTCTTGAACCTGAAAAAGTAACGATTATTACCTGTGCATGTGTGTACTTACACAATTTTTTACGTGTTAACAAATCTGCTAACTACTACGCTCCTCCTGGGTCAGTGGACTATGTGTTGCCTGATGGAACTATTGTCCCAGGGGATTGGCGCAATGGAGAATCTGAAAGAGGCGAAACTTTCTATCCCTTACCTCGTATTGGTAGAAGAGCTAGTGAACACGCCAAAGCTATCAGGGATGAGTATGCTTCATATTTTATTTCGGATGAAGGAAGTGTACCATGGCAGCATGACTATGACTGAAAAACTTGTCTCAAAACAAAACCTTTTGATGTAACTGTTGTTTTACATTTCAGTTGTTGGTTAACTGTCAATTTGTTAACTAGGTAAGATTACTGTGTTTCAACATCAATAAAATTATTAGTAGATAAATATCAATATGCATTTTATTTTTAATCCAACTTTTCTTGACTTTAAATTTATGTATCAATTAATAAGTGGTAACTACTATGTAGGGAAAATAAAGTATTGCACAATAGTAGAAACATTACCTTTTATTCGTTAAGCCATAAACAAAAAAATAGAAACAGCAAAACAAATGCATTTACTTGATTGATGGCCGAAACATTTTTAGGTCAGACGTAGAAAAGTTAAAGGGTTCTCTTCCAAGTTACCTCCCACGTTCTCTTCCACGTTCCAAGAAGCACAACTTTCCTCTTCTCCAGACATGGGTTCCCCTGATGAAGAACGCACAGGAGTTGAATATCTAGTAGAACTGGTCCCTTTTTTCTGGTATTCCTCCAGTTCAGCTTCAAAAATAGCATTGTCAATTTTGTTTTTCAAAATGCAGATAGCAACAGGATTCGTTAGCTTTCTAATTCTGGCAGCAACAGCTTCCCCATATACGGAGAATTCGTCTCTATGGTTGTCAGGGCTGTTCATTCCCTCATAACATTCTTTCATTATTTTATAAGCTTCGTCTTGTTTATCTTTTCGACTTTTCTTGTTAGGGGGTAGCTTAAAGCTTTTGTTACAAGATGAAGACGGCCGATCATTGATTGGTGCGTCGTCTTCTCGAGCCTCGGTTGCTTGTGATACTTCTTCCTCCATGTTGTCTTCTTCAGTAACCTGGAAGGTGTCAGAGCTTGAGGGGGTGTGGTTTGGTGTATACTTATCATCCAAGAACCGAAGATACTTGAGTCCCCACCACGGTTTTTTTCTGTCACTTGTGGCCATTCCAGACTTAGTCACATTCTTCTTCTCCCTTCGATATTGGGCTAGAACACTCTCTAACTTTTTCTTAACATCAAGTACACTGCAACCCATATCTGAAGCAATTTCCATAATCGCATCATTGCGTTTGTATTTATTTTTATAAAGTTTTTCACTGGGATTCCACAGTAGAGGATGTAGTTCGTATGCTTGAATCAAACTAATTGTTTTTTCTACTGACCACAATTGTTTATTGATGCTCTCGCTCTCTGCTGAATCACTCATTTTACTGTCCATTCAACAAAACTGAAACCGAATCCTCACTTAATTAAAAAACTACACACACTCCGCTAGAAACGCCACACAAACAAAGAAAACTGCTGCAAGTTGCAGGGACAGAGACGTGAGTTCGACTGAAATGTTCGGTCTGTGAGCGAACTTTGACAGCCAACAACAGGGTCCCGCCATCATCCCCACCACAACGCTCAGAATGTTCGAGAAGGCGTCCACACCAAACCAACACCAAACAATGTTCGGCGGACATCACGCATTTCCAGCGAACACTGTTCGCCGAACATGTTCGGTTGGTGGAGACGCGGCTTTACTTTTAAATCCGAATCGAATATAATTTTGTTTTGTTTGGAACGATAAAGTCCATTTTTTTGTTTTGTTTACGTGCGTACCGCTATTACATAAAGAATATAATAGGCGTTGTTTAAGACCTGAAGATGTCAGTAATGACGAAAAGCTTAGTCAAACAATAAAAAAAAAAAAAAAATATTATAGCAGTTAGCAAATTCATAAAAGAAATAGTAAAGAATATAAATAAAACTAACAGCACAAAATTAAGCAATAATATTGTACTTGGCTAATAGTCCAGTCGCCAGAGATTTTGACTTGATAAAAAATTGGGGCAAAGCAATATTTGGTGCACGTGTTAAATAAACGTTAATAATTAATATAAAAAAATCTTTGCATGTTTACCTTTCTAGGGTTTTCTGAAAATGGTCTGGAAAAATCGTAAAGACAGATTTTCTTAAAGCACTCCGTAAATATGTACAGTTGGAAGAAATAAAAAGGTGTATATTGAAGAGCAAACAATTTCCTTCAGAAAGTCTCCTTACATATTTTTACGTTAATGGAACTGTTTTCCTGAAAATTGGTAATGATGAGCGCTGCGTTTTAAAAAGAGCGTTTGCCCCCGATCCTGCGTAATTCGCTAAATTAGCCAAGCGCGTCTATTCAAAAATATCATAACTTTCTTTAATCTAAGCGTAGCCAGTTAAATAAAGGCTAGTTTTGAAGGGGAACAGTATAGCTTTCAAAATTTGTTGATTTTTACATAAATATTTTATTTGAACATAAAGAATATAGTGTATAAATATTTACTGTAGATACAAAAAGAAGTGAAACCACAAAATTACAAGTACTATACAATAAAATTTAAAAAAAATAGTAGTTCTTTACTAATTTACCTTTAAAAGAGATAAACTTTTTATTTTTTAATAATTAAAACTACTTTTAAAGTTGTTATTTAAAAAAAAAAACCTTTTCAAAAGTGAGTATTTCGACGTATTTTAAATTTACTCTAAAATTCAGAGTTTATCTGCCTTTATTAATCTTAAAAATAGAGATAGCGAAATACAAAAAATTGTATTTGAAAGCTGCAAGTGTTCTGCATCAAAAACTACACTCATAAAAATTAAAATCATTTTCAAAATTAAAAAAAATAAATAAAAATTGTGTATACTAAAAAAAGGTGCCTCCTTTGCGTTACATACATGTATCTTTTAAGTGGGTTTATTTGAGTACTTGAAATTAACGTTATAGCTACTACAATGCTAAATCTATCTATTCATGTTATTTCTCGTACCTGATTATACCTATACTCTAAAAACAAGACCCTAGAAAACAGGTAAAATTTTTAAACGCCGCGGCGTTCTATTCCCCTCGAGTGTGCAACTGTAAATGTAGCTGCGCGCGCAACATCCATTGTTGTGGTGTGCCATACAAACATCTGCTATACAAGAACGGAGCAATAACGCAGTTGATATTTCTTCAAAGGTTATAATCAAAACATTACAAATATTTTTGTTTTTATCATATAAAACAGGTAAAAAAAATTGCAGTTTAAAGTTTTTATTTACACTTTTTATACATGCTAATATTTATTTATTTGTGAACACGTGTAGTGGAGTCAAAATAAAAATCAAATGTGAATTGTTATGGGAGTCATTTTTTGTATGCTAAATTGGTTAATGGGATCAAGTTGAGCTAATAGTTAAGTTTTGTGTAAAATCAACCCGTTTATTTTTTTATTAACAATTTAAGTTGCAAAATAGCGTTTTTATAAATATCTTTGGACCTAACAAGCCGATTTTAATGTGAATTGTTTTCAGTATTCTATAATAAATGAATAACATTTTTAGCCTTAATACGGAAGTCGATATTATTATTATTGTTAATGTGCTATCAATAAATAAAGTGGCGATGGCGTTTATAAACAAATTGCTGTTGTTTTAACACAAATTATTGAAAGTTGATAAAACTTCAGGGAAAGGTAACCTTTGTGGAGTACTATAAACCCCACAAATTTCATATTGAAATGTTGAATATAACCTCAAAAAAATCGCAATTCACAAAAAAATTTTGAGTGCTCATAAAGTATTTCAAGATTGTGGCACAAAGGTGTACGACGGCTTAAATTAAAGCTTATTAAAAATACTTTCGGGTGGTTAAGTAACAAAATTTTTTGGCCTTTCTGACACCATTTTTTGACTATTAAAAAAATTAAACGTAAAGAACGCATTTTTTCTAAAAAAAAAATTATTTGTACTGATCATTTTTTACATACATTAAAAGTTTATAAAGCACATATTTAGAAAAACAAATTTGGTAAAAACGGTGGATTTAAAATTGAAAATAAAAAAATTTTCAAAAGAGATATTTTGACTTCACTAGTGGTGGAGTTTCAAAGAATACTTTTACTGAACATAAGTGCTACATAAGGTTTTTTGATTTTTAGGTATTAAATATGGACCAGTGTGATACTGAAATATGTTTTATTTGTAATGCTGATCTTTGTATTGAAGATACAGAAAAAGTGACTCGAGGACTACCGAATTTAATAAGAGTTAGCTCTGAGAGAAACGATGGAAAATATGAAATGTTAAAAAAAGTTGATTCAATTTTAGTACACAGGAAATGTCGAGAAAAATATACGTTAAAAAGGAATGATGTTTTGTGTTATAAGGATTTAGGCACTTTGTCGAAAAAAAGTAAATATAGCCCAGTCAAGAGTAAAGTCAGAAAGAGTAAAGAATTGTTTGATTTCAAAAAACTTTGTATAATTTGTGGATTAGATGCCGATAAAAGTAATACGAGATTAAGTATTAATCATCGCGAAAATATTTCCATAATTCAAAGTCCTACTTTTAAAGAAAAATTATCAGAAATGATTGCAGAACATAATGACGAATTAGGAAAAGCAATTCTACGACGAATTTCTTGTGATGATTTGGTAGCTGTACAAGCGAGATATCACCGCAGTTGTCACAAAAAAGTTTTAAGCAGTTACACTCGTGACACAAGTGATGCTAAAGGTCGACCCAAGGATGTAAAAATCTCACGTCAAATGGAATTGATTTTTGATTATTTAAGTGACAGTGATGATACCCAGTTTACGCTCACAGAATTAATTGCATTATTAGGTAAATATATTGCTTAATTATAAATTATAATTATACTATTTTTTAAATTAAATTTTCATGTTTATTTTATTTAATATCTAATTTTCTTAAACAGGACATGATGCTTGTCATCCAAATACCATTATTGCTAAATTAAAAGAAAATTATGGCGATTGTATAAGAATTATATCCAGAAAAGGTGGCTCAACCCTCATATGTCTTGTAGATCGTGAATACAATGTCATGCGTCAAGCATGGATAGCCTCAAAAAAAGATGAAAATGAAGAAAAAAGAAAAATCTTAAAATCTGCAGGAGCAATTATTCGAAACGATGTTAATCTGAAGAAAAGTAATACAGAATTGTATCCTCCAAGTGATAATATATTCCAAAATATGGTCTATTAATTCTCCTGTATATGTATAATGCACCAAAAAAAATTACATGTGTTGATAAATACAGACATACAAGTTTTACTAAAGCGATTTCAAAAAAGAAAAAAAGCTTAAAACCTGTAAAGTTAGAAAGTCTGCCACCTACTTCCGATGCTGCCAAGCAGCACTTTTACAGAGTATATTTACAAGTCCAGCAATGGCTCGGCAATGATCTAATACCAAAAGACTGGGGTTGGAATGTTGGAGAAATTTTAACGCCTATAAAAATGACACAGCCAGCTGCCCCAAAATCTTTATTAAAAATGATCTTTTGTAATTGCAAAACTGGCTGCAAAAAAGGATCGTGTACATGCAGAAACGCTGGTCTTTTATGTTCATCGGTTTGTGGTACATGCTCAACTGAAACTTGCAAAAACTTTCCAATTGTTGACGAGATTGATTTTGATGATAATGACTTTGATGATAGTGAGGAAAAAATCCTCGAAGAAGAAGAAGAAGAAGAAGAAGAAGAAGAAGAAGAAGAAGAAGAAGAAGAAGAAGAAGAAATCAGTAACTAAATTCTCAACATAAATAATTTTTAAAATTCCAAATTTAAAAAAATATATATATTCTTTGTATTCGTTTTACCTTTTATTAAAAAGAGAGCTTTTCTTTGAAATATTTTATTTATTACTGGAGGATTTGCCAGGGTTTGCTTGGGAGAAAGTGGTGTCATATTCTTACTTGCTAGGAAATTCACTTTAATTTGATACCATTTATGCTGTTTTTTTCACATCCACCAAGCAGGGGGGGATATTTATAATAATCCAAATTAATATGCACGTCAAATTGTTACTTGCATTGAAATTCCCTTTAATTTGATACTCCACAGTATTTTCATATCTCATATTTTTCATTTTTGACACCCCCCCCCCCCCCGGCCCATAACACCTATCTTATGTTGGTTCTCCCGTTGCGTAAAAAATTTGTGCCAAGTTTGGTGGAAATCGGTCCAGTGGTTTTTCATATTTTCCATTTTTGACCTCCCCCAAAACCACCCATTTATTAAGCCCCAGGGCCCAAGAATTTTCAGTAGTGCTTATATGCATGAAAAAGTGTTACTTGCATTGAAATTCCCTTTAATTTGATACTCTACATACGGTATTTTCATATTTTCCATTATTGACATCCCCCAGGGCCCAAAACACCTATCTTATGTTGGTTCTCCCGTTGCATAAAATATTTGTGCTAAATTTTGTTGAAATCGGTCCAGTGGTTTAGTAGGAGGTGTGGAATATAAATACACACAATGACTTTTATGTATATTAAGATACACATATTTAATAATATTATTCAACAGAGGAAGATTTGTTAAAATCGACCATTCCGTCTATCGATTTAATACTCCTAAAGATGAAATAATAACAAAATCGTTATTTTGATTTTATTACTATTAAAATTTGAACTATTTTAAACAAAAAGAATGAAGACTTTATCATCATCCAATGGTTTATTTAGTAGTAAGGAAAGAAATTCACTGAATGTAAACGTTTTTATCTATTTTACCGCGCGTTGCTCTTAAATAAGGGTTTTTTTTAAAAGCCTGACCTTATAAACATGCAAAGATGATTTTAAACCGATATTTAGACCTTTTTCAATAACTATACCAAATATCACTTTGCCTCAATTTTTTAAGAAATTTTACCGTTATTTTTACTCTGGCGACTGGACTATAATTTAATTGTCTTACAATAAATAAGCACTCTTGTGCATTTACAAAGTTTTCATATATAAACTTCGAGTCGTTATTTCGGGGAATATTTCCCCGAGTAACCCTGCTCCCCTCTGAGAGTCTCAAGCTCGACACAATCACAGGACACGAAATTAGCTAATTATTTTTCTCATATTATTAAAATTTTGGAGTGTCGCGTGGTTCGCCAAAGAAATTCTTTTGTAACCCAAAAGTGGTGTTAAATACTAACACTTGTATATGTATATATAAATGTATTGTTTGTCAAACTAAAGTTTTTGGTTTTAAATTATCTTATTTCATTAAAATACATTTAAAAAATATCTAACAAAGGTTATGGTTTTGCTTAAAAATGTTTGACCATTTGTTTTGAGATAATTACTCTTTTCATTTGTTATAGAATAATAACAATAGTGTGTATTTTTTAAGTAATACACATATTTAATATGTATATCAGTATAGTCAGACGTTTCTGCTTATCTTGTAGGCAAATACATTATCAAATTAATGTAATATTTTTATTATAGTTTTTAAAGAATTTGAATTTTGCCGCTGAAAAAAATAACTTCTTTATCGAATGACTTAATAGTTGGCAACTTTCACTAATAGACCTCCTTAAATACCGGTAATGTTAGGTTATTTTTTTGGCATCAGAATTATAGACACATTCGAGTCTCAAGTTGCTTGGGGGTCATCATGACCTTCTTGACAATTATGTAATTTTTTTGAAACTTGAGAGTTAAGGGTTAATTTATGAAATGTTCTAAGGCTGAATTGATCAACAGGTTAATAGTTATTTCAATTTGACATTGCTTAATAGAATAATATAATTTAAATAATAAATTGACTTTTATAAAGTTTGATTGACATAAATTATAAATTGACTGACATAACATTTGTTGTGTAAAATTGAAACCAATTGTTATCTCACATAAAAGTTTATTCATTTAATGTTCAATTGTTTGCAATTACAGATTTAAAAAAATTGACTCTTTTGAAGGCGAATCATCTGCAAGAAAGATCAAAAGAGACGAATCAAAATGTGTTTCCTGTCAAAAGTATTTTCGTAAGGGGTTGAAGAAAGCAAGGGAAATTAAGACGAGAGATGACGCAAGGGAATTTAACCAAACATACAATTTTTTTGTTCAAGTCAGGGATTCAATATGCATTAAATGTTACACGGGTTTAAGAGTTAGGAAATTTAGAAAAAATACAAAAGTAGATAAAGGAGGTTTTCATGGATCATTTAGTGCCAATGACCCTATGCAAGCAACTTCATCTACATCACATGGACCAATTGAAGATGAAATTAATTGAGAATTCTCTCACTCGCTTTCTCAAATATTGGTTGAAGACACTGGTGACAGCGGTACATCACACAAAAGTAGTACCTTCAATGAGAATACAAGTTCGCTATCTCAGGTTACTGATAGTGGTTCGATTTACATTCCACCAGATGGATATCAGTGCGAAGAAATTGAAAATATAACCATGCCCTTCCAAAGAGTTATTTCAAGTAAATCCTATTGTTTTATTTGTAAGTCGATAAAAGATATTCACGATGTTCCATTTAATGCTCGTATCCAAGTCTTCGTAAAGAGGCGTATTTTTATACCTAAAAGAAATAGGTGCTGTTCAAAGCATCTTATTAGAAATCGTTTTTATGAGGATGAAGTACAAGCAATGTTTGTTTATTCGAATGAATCTATAATTTAATGTACAGAATTAAGAATTTTTTTGGATAAACTATCAAGCGAAATTGACTCTCGACTTCACGATAAGATTGGTGACTTTGCGATTTCAGAAGAACGAGTAAAAGCACTAACTGGCTATAATTGGGATTCTATATTACGAATTAGCAATTTGTTGCAAAAAATGAGAAAATCTTCCAACCGGAATGTCTTGCAAGGACTTGTCATATTTTTATTTAAATTGAGATCAGGGAATTCGAATCAGATTGTTGCAGCAATATTGGAAGTTAGTGAGAATATTGTTCAAGACTCGATTCATTCTGTCCTAGATTGCTTTAGAAAACATATACTCCAAAAACATTTTGGAATTCAAGCACATTCGAGGGAAGATTTCTTATGTGAAACTGCTTTAGCTGCTTCTTTATTGTACGATTTGGGTAATAGTTCTTTGGTAATCATTTGTGATGGATCTTATTTACATCACAAAAAAAGTGCTAACAATGCTTATCAAAGAAAATCGTATTCTAGTCAGAAAAAAACGTCTCTTTGTAAACCTTTTACAATTTGTATAACAAATGGGTATGTTGTAGATTTAGCAGGACCATTTGAGAGAACTCTAAATGATGCTACTATTTTACAGCATATAATGAAAGATCCGCACGGTATTTCTAGTATCCTAAGACCTGGAGATTACTTTATTCTAGACAGAGGGTTTAGAGATGTAAAAAACTTCTTAGAAGCTAAGGGATACAAAGTACTTATGCCTGCTCTAAAAGGAAAACATGGCCAGTTGACCACGAAAGAAGCCAACGACTCCCGATTTGTAACTAAAATAAGGTGGGTAGTTGAAGCCGTGCATGGGCAAATAGCACAGAAGTGCAAACTTCTGCATAATCAGTTCTATAATAGAGCTTTGTCTGATGCTAGAACATATTGTCAAATAGCTTGTTTATTACATAATTTATTTGGAAAAAGACTCAATTCTGATAACAATAAACTGCATATAATTATTGACAGAATGAAATTAACAAAAAATAATGATAATATCTTAGCTCAAAAAGTAGCATGTGCCAATTATAATAGAAAAACAGTACTTTTCAATAAACAATAGTCTAATGAGCTTATCGATTTCCCTGAAATGACATTGGAAGAACTAGAAATTTTTTTTACTGGTCCTATCAACTCTCACAAGCTATGTCATATTTAGCTGAAATGCTTGATAAAGAAGATAATACATTACAACTAAGTTATCTAAAAGAAGAACCAGGCATAATTAGATTTGCAGTACAGTCAAGGCATATTAATAGTAAGACTTACAAGTGCTACATACAGTATGATTCAGGCGATGCTGGAATGGATGCGATCAAAGGTTATTATTGTGATTGTGCTAATGGCTTGAGAATAATTGGGTGTTGTTCTCACATTGCAGCACTGATTTATTATCTATCCTACGGCAGATATCTATCTCAAATGATTCGTCCAGCAGAAATACTAACAAATATGTTTGCAATTGAAAACGTTTGTCCAGTCATTGATGAAGACAGCGATGAAGATTAAGAACAAAGAAAATTTAGTTCTTATGCTAATCTTTCAAACGGCAGAAACATATATATCTTGTATAATAAATGTAATTATTATCTTATTCCATTTATAAAGATTAGCTTATCTGTCTATTCCAGAATCATAATGTAATTTGAATTTTATATGATTATAGTAAATGCATTTGTGTGTAAATTTTTTCATCTTCATTCCGCTTAACACTATCATGTAAAAATTTAACAGACTTAGATTTTTTTGTCGAGTATTATTCAGGAATATAAAAAAATATGCAGTTTGTTGCTGCTTTAACCTCCAAAGGCCAATGTTTCTGGTCATTATCAGATTTTTATCTAACATACTAAAAATCTGATTAACTATGAATAGAATTTTAAACGATGAAGGAATGATATCAGTACCCAAACACATACGGAAAATGTGTAAAGTATGAAGAATTTGATGAGTTCGTTTTAATTAGAAAATATTTCTTCCTTTTATTCGGGTTAAAATATTGCTTTTACTAACTAAAAATGCCAAAAACAGTTGTTAGTAATAATGTGATAAGCTTATTTCTCCTAGTACACTAATACTTTTAAACATTATGCCCTGACGGCTGTATTTAAAAGATCATACACTTGGACACACGGAAAAGTTAGTTGTTGTAAATGAAATAGAATAAACTCATGTTTAGTAAATATTTATAGCAAATAAATGCATTAACAATTGTGTTCGACTACTGGTAACGTCCCCTGGAGAAGCATGTGGATCATGGTAACGGCTACAGACGTTGTATACGAATTAGACATTTTGCACTATTTATATTTTGACGCCACAAAATCAATTTTTTCTCAACTTATGTTGTTTTTCAACTAAAGTATTGACGTTTTATGCCACGGTTAAGTAGCTTTGAACCGATATTGAATAAAAAAGGGTTTGTACCAAAGTAATTGTAAAGAAATTGCAAAAAAAGGGGTAAAAATAGCTAAAAATGTCAAAAAACGTGTTTTTGACCATGAACCACCATTCCAAAAAATTTGAAAAAATTCATGGTGTTAAATTACCAAACATTTCACAAAATCACATAAAAAAAACCTTAGTTACATGGGCTATTTTCAGAGATTTTTTAATTTTAAAGATTCTCGAAATTTTTAAGGGCCTAAATAAGGGCCACGGCCCTTTAAAAAAATTCACATAAAAGGCCTTCTAATCAAGTATGTACCTGATTTTTTCAAAATTGTTTATGGACTAGAACAGGAGAAAAAAATAAAATACTAAAAAAATGGGTTTTTCATCCCCTGGTGGTGGGAGGGGGAAGAATCCGAGGTATGAACAATGGGGTACCTTCTTTTTAAGCTCAAGTAACAGTATTATATAGTTTATTTTGGAATCCGTGATTAAGGGCATTTGACCCACCTTAACCCAGGATACCCTTTACCAGTGTATTACACAAGGAAAACTTTTGTGTTCATTACAATGCATGGTGGACAAATTTCTACAAGTGGAAAGTTTTATCCATAGAATCTTTGGGAAAGAAAATCCCTAAAAACGGAAAAGTAATTTTACTTTTAGCTACTGTTTGAATGTGAAAAAAAGAATCCAGGCGTGATGAAGGTCTATGATTATATCGAAGGTTTGACTTCCCATCACTTTAGACTTGCTAAAAATCAGCTGAAGCCATACCTTTTCCGACTAGAAAAACATACAATGATAAGTGCCCATTGAACTTTAAGAAAGTAGAGGATATCAAACAACTCAAAAAATACATTCCTGATGAGCACTTACCTTTTTATGATGGGATACGTAACTGGCCAAAAAAGGATGGAGAAGAAATTGAATAAGTTTTCACCAGATGTTAAGAAATTCACCATCTACTTATAATATATTTCATTTAAACATTTATAAAATACTACCAGTTACATAATTTTTAGTAATTATTTGTGTAATAAAAAAATATACAATGTATTTGACGTTTTTGTTTCATAAATTTTGAAAAGGGCATGAGTCCAATAGTTTCAAATTTTTTTACAGGCATACCATAAGAGATAGTAACCTAAAAAAATAGTATATTATGTGAATTTATTATATGTAGTAACAAAAACATTATCAGTATGGAGAACCATACACGACATCCATGTTCTAAGATTTATATTTAATATCATTTACGAAATGAAATGTTTCTATAGAAACTACTTCTTTCCACTTATTGGTTCAGCCTTAACCACAGTACTGTGGTCACTAACGTATACCACACGTTATCGCACTCGATTTTCACTCATGATGGCAGTCGATGGCACTGCCGAAACGTCTGGTTTTGCAGAAAACATTGGACTACTGCCAAACAGCCCGGGAAGGAATTTTAACAACAAACTACTACTTTGTTGCCGATAACGTAGTACACATATAAAAATTATCCCCTCCCCCTTCAACTATAATTTTCATTTATAGAAAATTACCCCCACCCCGTTCAACTAGCCTCTTCATTTATAGATATTTCATCTACGTTTCTACTATGGATTATTAAGATTTTCTTATCAGGATACTTTATTTATCAAAATTAAGTACTTTAATCTTACAACAAAAAATGTTTCTGGTAAACTACCCTTTCCCCATAACCGATCTTCACCAAAATCAACAGGCCTTGAGTCTTCTACAACTCAGGCACATATGTAAAAAATGATTTGATTCTGTTTTAATTTATGGCAGTTATCGTTCATCATTAAAAAATTTCTCTTGTTACAACATAAAATGTTGCAGGTAAACTATACCTTTCCCGTAACCGATCTGCACCAAAATCAACAGCCCTTGAGTTCTCTACAATTTAGAGATGTATGCAAAAAGTATTTTATTATGTTTGAATTTACGGCAGTTATCGTTCGTCATAGAAAAATTAACCTTGTTATCACATACAACGTTGCAGGTAAACTACCCCTTTCTCTTAACTGATCTTCACCAAAATCAACAAGTCTTGAGTCCTCTACAATTCAGGGATGCATGCAAAACATTATTTGATTCTGTTTGAATGTGCGGCAGTTATTGTTCATCATAGAAACAATTACTCTTCTTGTTAAAACATTAAAGGTGGCAGGTAAACTAGCCCTTTCCCGTAACCGATCTTCACTAAAATCAACAGACCTTGAGTACTCTATAATTCAGGAAGGTGTGCAAAAAAGTATTTGATTCTGTTTGAATTTACGGCAGTTATCGTTTGTCATAGAAAAAATTACCCTTGTTAAAACATAAAATGTTGCAGGTAAACTACCCCTTTCCCTTAACCGATCTTCACCAAAAACAATAGGTCTTTAGAACTCTACAATTCAGGACTGTATGCGAAACATTATTTGATTCTGTTTGAATTTGCGGCTGTTATTGTTAGCCATAAAAAAAATTACCCTTGATAAAAAAAATTTTGCTTGTAAACTACCCCTTTCCCTTAACCGATCTTCACCAAAAACAATAGGTCTTGAGTACTCTACAATTCAGGACTGTAAGCAAAAAATTATTTGATTCTGTTTGAATTTGCCAAAAAAAAAATCTATAGACACACAGATAGATAGACAGACAGACACTTTTCGAAAAATTACTTTTTTTCATGTTTTGAGGGTAGCACAATCAGAATCTGCAATTATCTCGAACATGATTTTGTTTGCCATCACCATACTTCCATTTCCTTATGGAACATGCAAGTAATTATCATAAAAGTAATGCTAAAATTTTTCTTGTAAAACAGTTTTTTATCATTTTTCCAAACTTAAATCTTGTACACTCATGCCCTTTTCAAAACCACTGATTCAATTATTCTTCAGTCCATTTTGTCTTAAATAAATTCTACTCCATTTCGTAGATATTTCAAGATCTCTCCTGTCATATAGCAAAATCCTGCAGACTTCTTTGGCTCTAAGATAATTCTTGGATTTTTTTTGTCCATGACATGTATCCGTTGATTAACTAATTATAAGTATAATACTACTGACATGGAACGCTAAGTTTTTTTTATTGTGTGTGTGTCTGAACATATGTTTGTTATCAAATATTTCAGGTAAGCTAATGTACTCAAGACAATATAATGATAAACCTAAAGTCCCTTATCACTTATGGCCTAGTAGGACAAGCAGAGCATTACACCAATGTTTGTATTATACTGGAATAAAACAGTCACGTATGTTACCAACTGTTCAAAAGAGACTACTAAATTACTGTTATTATGCTTTTAAGATGTTTTATTTTATTTATACTGTGCACTTCAGTACTACATGTTTTGGTATGTGAGTACTCAACTTAAACTTTTCATTAAACTCAACTGAGTATTCATTAAAAAATACTTTTTTAAATATATATATTATAAAAATAATTTTGTAATTACACTTCACAGCTACAGAACTTGCTCACTATTCTGAATGAAGATATCGGTATGGAGAACCATACATGACTTCCATGTTCTAAGATTTATATTTAAAATCATTTACTTGAATTTGGTTTGATAATTTCTGAAAAAATATCGCCCACCCTCAAACTATTTTCACTATTTATAGATATTTTTGTTATTATGGGGTAGTCATTTAATATAATGTTAATTTCGAGTCACTTTATCTATAAAAATTAGGTAGCCCTACTTTATTCTTATAAAGAAACTGAACTACACAGATAATCATCCCTCCTCCTCAACTGATCCCCACCATTAATGATATTTACACTTTCATAGAGTAATCGTTTTATCATAAGTAATTTCTAAGGTATCTTATCCTTCAAAATTAAATATTCGTACTTTACTTGATTTCAGCACAGCAATTTTCAAAAAATCACCACGTCCTCCTTTAACTACCCTTCCATTTATAATTATCTCAATTATCATTTTACAGTGGATTAATATGGCTTATTTTCGGGGCACTTATTTATTAAAATTAAGTACTTTACTCTTGTTAAAACACAAAACAATGCAGGTAAACTATCCCTCCCTCCTAACCAAACAACCTGGTTGCCTGGCAACAAAATTATTTTATTTTTAACAATTACTATTGTTTGAAAAAGTTAAAAACGAATTTTTAAGTACTTTAGTCTTGTTAAAACATAAAACGTTTCAGGTATACTACCTCTACCCCTTAACCGATCTTCACCAAAATCAATAGGCCTTGAGTCGGCTACAATTCGGGGACATATGCAAAAAATTATTTGTTTCTGTTTGAATTTGTCGCATTTATTGTTTACCATAGAAAAATCTACACAGAGCACGCACACAGACACTTTTCAAAAATTACTTTTCTTCATGTTTTGAGGGTAGTACAATCAGAATCAGCCCTTATCTCGAACACGATTTTTTTTGCCATCACCATACTTCCATTTCCTTATGGAACATGGAAGTAATATATGTATTATTGAATGTAACATTGGTCTAATTAATATAGGGTACATCATAATTTATAAGTATTAATAAATATTATATATTATAAACATTTAAATTTATTAATGTAAGTTTATTATAGTACTAGTATTATATATTTACTTATATATTAAAAACAAATTTTCAAAAATGGACACTATATAAAGATTTAGGTTAAATTTCCCTTCAATTTGATATCTCACATGCATTTTGGAATTTTTTATAATTTTGACCTCCCCAAATTTTTGTCTTCTGCCCCTTATTTTTAGAGAAATCAATCTCAGAATCAACAGGAGTCTGTAGGGTAAAATTATGGACATGCACCCTAGGTTTTACAAAAATAGTTTGATGGATTCAAAAGTTATTGTAACCCATACCCACTGTATAGATAGGCAGATAGATAAATGCCAAATGGTCAAGTTAAAACTGAGAACTTGCTTTGCTCTTTCAATAAATAAAGTTTAAGAATGTAGTTATCTAGTTAGAACTGCTGTACTGTGTACAGCTTATGCTTTATTATGGCTTATGTTACAGATATGACATATTACTATTTCTTAACCAATAATATTGCAGCATTGCAACTATAGTAGTTTAAATGTTTGAAGGGTTTTAATGTTGTAATTTAATTTCAAATTCACTTTTTACTTCCATGTTCCGTAAAGAAATGGAAGTATGGTGATCATGAAAAACATCGTGTTCGAGATAAGGGCTGATTCTGATTGTACTACCCTCAAAACATGAAGGAAAGTAATTTTCCGAAAAGTGTGTGTGTATGTGTGTGTGTGTGTGTGTGTGTGTGTGTGTGTGTAGAATTTTTTCTATGGCAAACAATAACTGCCGCAAATTCAAACAGAATCAAATAATTTTTTACATATGTGACCAAGTTGTAGAGGACTCAAGGCCTATTGATTATGGTGAAAATCAGTTAAGGGGGAGTTTATATGCAACGTTTTATGTTTTAACAAAAGTAAAGTACTCAAAAATTCATTTACACTTTTTCAAAGGTAATTATTAAAAATAAAATAATTTTGTTACCAGGCAACTTGGTTGTTCAGTTAAGAGGGAGGGGTATTTTACCTGGATTGTTTTGTGTTTTAACAAAAGTAAAGTGCTTACTTTTGATAAATAAGTGCCCCAAAAATAAAGTCATATTAATCCACTGTAAAATGGTAAATGAGATAATTATAAATGGAGTGGGTAGTAGAAAGGGGGAGGGGGTGTTTTTTTGAAAATTTTTATGAATATTTAATTTTGAAGGATAAATACCTTAGAAATTACATATGATAAAACTATTACTCTATGAAAGTGTAAATATCATTAATGGTGGTGAACGGGTGAGGAGGAGGAATGATTATCTGTGTAGTTCAGTTCCTTTGTAAAAATAAAGTACCTAATTTTTATAGAGAAAGTGACGTGAAAATAACATTATATTAAATGACTACCCCAAAATAACAAAAATATCTACAAATAGTGAAATTAGTTTGAGGGTGGGGGATATTTTTTTAGGAATTATTGAACCAAATTCAAGTAAATGATTTAAAATATAAGTCTTAGAACATGGAAGTCATGTATGATTCTGCATACCGATATTTTCATATTGGAATACCCATAATAAATTGTATAATGTATGTACAAAAGTATTGTAATTGCAATTAAACGTTATTTAAATAACTTTCAATCATTTTTTTATTATAGGTTTTAACATTACTTCTTTCGATAAGAACGTGAAGTATGAATTAAAGTACAACCTTTAGGCTTCAGTCACTGAATTAACTAATTTCATAACATTTTAAGATATTTATGACTACATTTCCTGTTTCTTTTAATAGGAATCTAAAGTTATTTCTTAAACATGAAAATGTTAAAATTGGAAATACAGACTTTAGCTATGGCTGATTACAAATTTCAAATTTAAGTTGATATTTCAAGTATAAATATAACAAATATTCCATCGCTGTTAACATTTGAGATAGCCATGAATGCATTCTCTGGAAATAAGCACATCATTTTTACTTCCATGTTCCATAAGGAAATGGAAGTATGGTGATGGCAAAAAAAAATCGTGGTCGAGATTATTGCGGATTCTGATTGTACTACCCTCAAAACATGAAAAAAAAGTCATTTTTCGAAAAGTGTCTGTGTGTGCGTCTGTCGGTCTGGGTGTCTGTAGATTTTTTTTCTATGGCAAACGATAACAGCCGCAAATTCAAACAGAATCAAATAATTTTTTGCATACAGCCCTGAATTGTAGAGTACTCAAGACCAACTGTTTTTGGTGAAGATCGGTTAAGAGAAAGGGGTAGTTTACCGGCAACGTTTTTTTTTTATCAAGGGTAATTTTTTTTCTATGGCAAACGATAACACCCGCAAATTCAAACAGAATTAAATAAGTTTTTCCACACCTTTCTGAATTATAGAGTACTCAAGGTATGTTGATTTTGGTGAAGATCGGTTAAGGGAAAGGGATAGTATACCAGCAACATTTTATGTTTTAATAGGGTAATTTTTACTTCCATGTTCCTTAAGGAAATGGAAGTATGGTGATGGCAAAAACAAATCGTGTTCGAGATTATTGCAGATCTGATTGTACTACACTCAAAACATGAAAAAAAGTCGTTTTTCGAAAAGTGTCTGTGTGTGTGTCTGTTGCATGATCAACGCTCTCGAGTATTTCTTGAGTTGGTATTTCTCATGCGAAGTGCTGCTGGTTTAAGGAATCGGATATATGTTTTAAAAGAAGAAGTGGACTGTATAAATATTGAGTTAACTAGCCGTTTATTGAACACATTATATAATAAAGCGCATGGCCCAAGCAATTACGTATGGCGTACATTGCCAAGATAAATAACGATTGAAGAATGGAAATTATATAAAGAAGTTAAGCAAATAATTAAATTTCACATCGCCGCGGCTAGCAAATAGAAAAGAGTATTGAGCGAATGAAGGCTGAGGTTTAACTAACTTCTGTCGTAGCTCGCAGTTAGCGAACTGTACTTTAAGCGGATGACGTAATTGCGTGGGATGATTGCGCACGGGTATAATGAACAAATAAATACAAAGATTTAACATACTGCCCGCCCAAAATCGGGCGATTTTGAAATAGGTTACAGTATGAAAAGTTGCTTGAAAAAATGCAAGTATACATTAACAAGTTACGAACCTGAAATGTGTGAAAATACATAGTATAATGAACATTGGCGCATCGATAGATGGCCCATTAGATAGCATAAATACAATATTGATCAATACTCATCGAATAATATATAATAATGAAATACAAATGCTAGAACGTCTGATGACACATAATAATAATAATGACAATATACCCAAATTCAATAACAATGATACATGGCAATGAATAACACATAGTAAGTAGCATTACACAATAACTAATAGAAACCCAAAGAATTCAGTAATAATAGCATGACAATAAGTGCATAATAAGCAATATTACATAATAATACAATGGCAATATATACAAAAAATTCATGATAACAATAGCACAATAGAAATATACCCAAAAAATTCATGATAATGATAACAGTACACAATAACTGACATCACACTGACGAAAAAACACTTAAAATATTTACTAATGCACATATAAATAGCGTACATTAACTTGGTATAAATATAAATATAAATATAAATGTATAAATAAGTGCATTTAACATTCTACTTACAGTAGTATGTAGAACATGTGCTCATCCGGAAATGTCCCGGGCATGAAGCACTGAAACACAAATTAGTCTGTTGCCACGGGAATTGGGCACAGTTTGTGGGTAGGCCTACGTAGGATGCCGTTTGTGGTGCGGACATCCGCTACGCGTACTAATGAATCCTGACCTACATAGATTTGGGTGACAATACCACGTTTCCACTGCAGAGGTGGGATATTGTCTTCTAAAATGAGGACGAGTTGTCCTGGAGACAAATGTTTTGAATGTTTGCGCCATTTATTTCGTTTTTGCAACTGATGCAAATAATCTCTTGACCATCTCTTCCATATAGAGTGGGTGAATCTCTGCAGAAGCTGCCACCTCCCCAAGCGACCCATTTTTATATCCGAATAGTCGGGTCCCGGGAGCGAAGTAAGTGGAGAACCAACTAAGAAATGTGCTGGAGTCAAAGGCTCGGGATCCCCAGAGTCATTTGAAATGGCGAACAAGGGACGTGAATTCAGACATGACTCTATTTGAGTCAAAACAGTGTAATGCTCTGCAAAGTTGAGAAGCGTCCTGCCGATAACGCGCCGTAAATGAAATTTAACGCTTTTGACTCCGCTCTCCCATAGACCACCGAAATGAGGTGCTGACGGAGGTATGAAAGACCACTTGACTCCCTGTGAACTGGCGAAGTCCTGAGTGGTTTGTTGAAATTCGTCTTGTTGGGAAAGTTTGTACAAATCGTGTAATATAGTGCCAGCACGACGGAAATTTGTACCGTTGTCAGAAAATATTTGTGCAGGGATGCCCCTGCGAGCTATGAAGCGTTTTAAAGCAGATATAAAGGCGTCTGAAGTCAAATCTGATACCAATTCAAGGTGAATTGCCTTAGTGGCCATGCAAATGAAGAGTGAAATGTAAGCCTTTGTGAATGATTTGGACCGCTGCCCGCCCTGACGTAGAAATATGGGACCGGCATAGTCGACGGCACATTGTGAAAATGGTTTAGAAGGAGTGACTCTGGAAGAGGGTAATTGTCCTAAAAGTTGGCTTGAGCCAATTGCGCGAAATCGAAAACAAGTAATGCATTTGTGTATCACGGACCGTATGTATGATTTGTCATTGATGATTCTATATCTTTGACGTAGAGAGCACTGCGTTAATTGTACTCCGGCATGGAGTAGTCGAATATGCTCGTTTTCTATAATTGGTCTAGTGAGATGAGGTGAAGTATGATCTGGTGTTTACTATTATAGTTGAGCTGAGACTGTTGAAAGCGTCCGCCCACGCGTAATATTCCCGTGTTGTCTATAAAGGGATTAAGCGAAAAAGGTTTACTAGTCTTAGGTACAGGGCGTTGTGCCTGAAGTTCTTTTATCTCGATTTTGAAATGCGTATTGATTTCATATATGGCCTGGTATTCACCGACCTTACGGATCTTGACCAGGAACGCATTGCGCGCCAATTTCTTGCCGGGGGAGAACAGAGGCGTGACACTGTTAACTTTAATTCCAAGAGTGAGAAGTTCATTATGAATGAACTCTGGCGTGGTATCAGCAGGGATGCCGATGATTTGCACTTTAATTCCTTCTCCTCCGGCAAGGCAAAGGTGTGGTAAGGGATGCCCGCGTCCGTGAGGAACTTCTGAGCAATACGGAAGCTCTCCACGGTCGTGGGGTTGAGGCGGATGGAACTGTCACCTTGTGCCGAAGCAGTCAAGGTGCCAAAGGGAGTGCACCGGTGTAAGCGCCGCATGAAGTTCGCCCAGTCCGAGGGCCGGGCGAAAATCAGAGGCGGGATACACCGGGGCTGGTCAGGTTGTTGTTGGGAGGCCATGGTGGATTGCCCCGCGGTTGAGCCACGACGCGTAGTTCGACCAGAGTCAGTGGAGGTGGCACTGCCGCGCCGTTTCCGGCTGACAGATTGCCATGCTCCATCAGTCTCCATGTTATGAACTTTTTTTTTTCGCTCTGGGCTTTGCGGTTGTGCGTCGCAGAGACGAACCGCTCTGTATCGGAGTTCCGAGCTACCTTCTGGAGCTCCTGTCTCGTGGCCCTGCCGATTCTCGGCTGTTGTGCTAGCCTACACTAGCGCAGTATACACCGAGGGCGTTTCCACGAATCACCTGGACGTATACGGTACCTTCCCAGCCCAGTCACTAGAGGATTGCCTGGGAACCTCGCCGCACGTGCATAAAATTTGCGTGCAAGCCGCCTGAATGTGTCGTCTAAGGAGCGGATGCCAAGTCCTCTCCTTAGAAGGCGAGATGAAAAGCGACGGGGGACTTTGGCCGCTACCCGAAGACCCCTGTCGAGGACGCTTTGCAACTTCTTTTTATGCATTGCGGCGAGGTAACCCCAGACCGGACAGGCGTAGGAAATGACCGGCAGCAGATACGCGCCAACGATCATCCTGCCCAATTTCCTGGTCATGGCTGAGCTGATCAGGAGTGGAAACAGTGCGCACAGGCGAGTGGATGCTCGCTTGAGAACTGCCTGTGCGTGGGTACACCAGGTGAGCCGACGGTCAAGGTGTAATCCGAGGTACTTGACCTCGTTGGACCAGCGCAAGTACGTTCTGCCGATACGTAGCTGCCTAACAGGGTTCTTCCGTCGCTTGGAGAATTCGACGGCTACACTCTTGGTAGCGTTGAGTTGCACTCTCCAATTCTCGGTCCAGTCCACGAGCATGTCGAACTGGCGCTGCAGTCGTAGGACGGCCCTTTCCTCATGACGATCGGCCGTAAATACGGCCGTGTCGTCAGCGAAGAGGGCCATCTGGACTCCAGGCTGTCTCGGCACGTCGTTGACGTAGATCGAGAACAGAAGGGGGCCTAGAACACTACCTTGAGGGACGCCGGCTGTGATTCGTCTCTCGGAAGAGACTGAATCGCCAACTCTCACGCAGAAGGTCCTCTCCGTCAGAAAGCTAGCAACCAGATGGAAGTAGCAGTCCGGGAGCTGGACTTCCCTAAGCTTGAATAATAGGCCATCATGCCATACGCTGTCGAAGGCTTTTTCAACATCTAAGAAACAGCCAACGGTCCGTTCTCTCCGACACTCGGCTTCCGTGATGCTTTCCACCAATCTCATCAGTTGATGAGTGGTCGAATGCCCCACACGAAAGCCGAACTGTTCGGGGACCAGCACGTCAAAGTTGGTTAGATGTTCTCGTACACGACGCTGTACGAGGCGCTCAAAAACCTTGGACGTAGCGGAGAGTAGGCTGATAGGCCGGAGGTTTTCCGAGCGGGTGGTATCCTTTCCCTGCTTCGGCATCACGATAACCGTCGCCTTTCGCCATTTCTTGGGAAAGTAGGCCAGTCTAAGACACGCGTTGAACAAATCAGTCAAGAATTGAACTCCAGGCTCGGGAAGAAGTCGTAGAGCGGTGTTCGTAACACCGTCCGGGCCTGGAGCTTTTCTTGGCTGAAGTTCAGCGAGCCGATCTGAGACCTCTTCCAAAGCGATGGGTTCGGGCTCCGCCGTGATCGGAAGAGACAGAAAGTCTTCCACAGCCATCTCGACTTGTTCGTCGAAGTTCCAGTCCATGGGCGGGTTGGGAGCGAACTGTGGCTCGAAACACAAGCCCAAGTACTCGGGCTTCTCCTCCGGGCGACCCAGGAGTCGTCCGAACGGTCCAACAATGGCGGGGAGTGGAGGTCGACGCCTCCGTCCCGTCAATGCGGTAAGTATTCTGTACGGGTGACTTTGCGGGTCCACATCCCCCGTTCGGCCACAGCGAGTTCCCAACAGCTACGTCGGAACGCTTTCAGACTGCCGCGCAGTCGTCCGGTGAGCCGATTGTATGCTGCCTTATCGGCTGGATCACGGGTCCTCTGCCAACGTTTCCGGAAGTAATTCCTCTCGCGAGCGAGAAGAGAGACTTCCTCAGGGATGCGTTGGTAGTCAGGCGTGAAACCAGCTCGTGTACGTGAAGACACGCCTATAGCCGAGATGATTGCCTCTTCGATTCCCGCAACTGCTTCGTCTAGGAGGCGAACGGAATCGAGTGGGGCCGCTGGCGGCAATCGACGGCACAAGGCCGGGCCGTAGCGATCCCAATCGATAACCTTCTTCTGGTCAGAACGTGCATAGGCGTGCTGGGTAGCGAAGTGGACCAAGATAGGGTTGTGGTCGGATGTCAACTCCGTAAGTGAGAATACCTCGACCGGACAGACAACTCCTTGGGTCACCGCGATATCCAGAACATCGGGAGCCGTGTTAGGCCTTAACGGAAAGAACGTGGGTTGCGCTGGACCAAACACCATCGCCCGGCGCGATTCAACAAAACTGAGCAAGCGCCTCCCGTTCGGAGTAGTCAGGCGACTATTCCAAACGCGATGCTTGCAATTCAGATCGCCGGCCAAAATTACCCTTCGATGGGAATCGAAGATGACGTCCAGGTCGCCGACAAGGAGTTCAGCTTGTGGGGGCTTGTATGCTGAAACCACGAGGACGCCGCCAAGAGCTCCGTGGACCTCAATGGCGGTGGCCTCTAGGTTGGTAAGCTGCGGCAAAGCGACATGATGATGACCTATGGAGGTCCTCACCGCGATCGCCGTGCCGCATCCTCGTCGGCCAACTCGGTCATCCCGATAGACCACGTAATTTGGTAATCGAAACCGGTTCGCCGGGGTCAGGTGGGTTTCAGAGAGGAGAAGTACGTCGGGTTTGAACCGAGCCAGGAATTCTAGAAGGTCGAAATGCTTGGAACCGATGTTGTTAGCATTCTAGGCTATGAGAGAGAGATATCTCTCTAAGGGCTCGGTTCATAGATGACCTATGACTTCGCAGGCTTCCACCAAGAGCATGAATCTCTTAGTTGGGTCAGCAGTTTCCAGGCGGTCTCGGATGGACCTGAAGGTGGATGCGACTTTCTTGAGGTCGTAGCCAGACAGAAAGTCGCGGACGAACTGTGCGTCATCGGATATGACGGACTGGGCGGTTTGCCTGGAAACTGAGGCCGCGTAAGAGCGACTAGGTTTTACGGCAGATCGGGTCGTGGTGGAAGCCACAGGACCAGGGGCAGACGGTTTTGAATCAGCGGCAGGAAAAGTACGCTGTTGCGCTTCGTCGGACTTATTGTACCGGGAAGCAGGACTTTTCTTGGGTTGTGGGCAGGCAGGAGCTCGGGGCCGAGCACCCGGTGTGGTTATCCCTTTTTTGTTGGATTTAGTGATGCCTGCTCTCGGAAATCGCGGAGGTGGCAGTGGTGGCGAGGCTACCTCTGGTTCAGAGGCGGGAGTTGGAGGTTCCGCGGAGGTGGAGGGTTGATTCTCCGGCTCCATAACCGAGATGACGGCTACAGGGCTTGTTTCTGCTTCAGAAGGAGACGCGGTTGGTTTAGGTGCCTTTGCAGGGGCAGGAACTGCATATTTTATATATATATATGTATATATATATATATATATTGTGACGGCAGCGGTATGCGAACATCTGCTCTCCGGTACTAGCGGTGGACGAGGCGAGCCAATCCGGCATCAGCAGCCGCCGAGACGTGACCAACTTCGTGTTCGGAGCTAGTGAATCAGCGATCCCGGTTAGTTAATAAAACCCGGGCCGGCAGAAAATTTTGGGCACTCTTCATCGCCACACCATCGGACGCACTTCATCTCCTCTCCTCTCTCGGACGACATCGAGGTGGAGTCAGCCGAAGAATAGAACCGCCGCCGTTCTTGCGTCTTCGCACTCCCGTTCCGCGCCAGCGATGGATTTCGCTGGGCCGGCAGCAGACTCTACAACCGGTGCCGAAAGAAGAGAAGGACTGTAGTACGCCACGAACAGCAGGCGCAGCCGCCGAACATCTTAGCGCGGCACAACCAACATCAGCATTCTCGCCACAAGGTCCTTTTTAGAGCCACCAAAAACACTAGAGTGTACGGTTGGCGCCATTTGTCATGCGGCAAGCCTTTTGTCCGGTGACAAGATATATATGTGTGTGTGTGTGTAACGTTATCGGTAACAAAGAAGTAGTTTTTTTTTAAATTCCTTCCCGGGATGTTTGGCCGTAGTCCAATGTTTTCTACAAAACCAGACGTTTCGGCAATGCCATCGACTTCCATCATCAGTGGAAATCGAGTGCGATAACGTGAGGTGGTATACGTTAGTGACCACAGTACTGTGGTTAAGGCTGAAGCAGTAAGTAGAAAGAAGTAGTTTCTATGGTAATATTTCATTTCGAAAATGATTTTAAATATAAATCTTAGAACATGGAAGTCATGTATGGTTCTCCATACGGATATTTATAAGTTTTATATGTGTACTACGTTATTGACAACAAAGAAGTAGTTTCTATGGAAACATTTCATTTCACATTAACAAAATTCTATATTTTTCATTTTAATTTAAATCACGTATGAGTGAAAATATTGTTCCTGGCAGGCAAGCATATCGCAATTATGTAATCTTTTATGTAAGTTTTATTATTGTGATTACCGCAATAAAAAGGCCGGCAGGACACACACACACACACACACACACACACACACACACACACACACACACACACACACACACAATTCGTGTTATTTCTGGCCTCACTCATGTTTATTTTCTTATGTTTGCACGCTTTTTAAATGGAAAGTGCCGAAACCCACACCAACACAACGCGTGCAAGCCGAAAAGATGGAAATCGATTTGCTTCCTGTGGATCCCTGGGCAGTGTTGCTGTATTAAAGCAATTAATACAATCTGTGTACTAATTTCTATTATGATATGAGAATTATAAATTAATATGTGCATGTGTGTATGACGAAAAATATATAAATATTTTTCTCCTTTGGAAAATTGTTTGCCCCTCCTTGAAAATATTTTGACCTCCCTGATGGCTAGTTATTTACTAGCCTGTGTGGAATATAGTGCTATGACATGGATCAGAATGGTGGGTGTTAAACAGGAGACACAAACGTCTTAAGGAAAAAATGTTTTGCTGAGAAATTTATAATTATACAGGTGAACAGAATAGTCGTTCAGGAAATCAGAAGACGAATGGAAAGAAAGAAATCAAGACTCGATTTTAAAAAAGAAAAGTGACTAGTATAGTATTGACAGGAAAAACTTTGATAACACTATAGACATCCCTCGGCTCCTCGCAGCGAGGGTCCAATTTCATTACAGGAATCAGATCGCAGCTACTTTTAGCTAGCTCTTCCTTCGACCTACAGACTTTTTATCCAAAAGTACAGTCCTCCTCACGAAGGTTGAGGATAGTCTTAATCCACCTGACATGGTGGTACCATTTTAGCTGATACGTAATTTCTTCAGAACTCAAGCATCCACTTGACCATATTTTATTACTTGACTTAATAATATTATTATTTAATTAATATTTAAATGATTTTAAATATAAATTTTAGGACACGGAAGTCATGTATGGTTCTCCATACCGATTTTTACTTCCATGTTCCTTAAAGAAATGGAAGTATGGTGATGGGAAAAAAAATCGTGTTCGAGATTATTGCAGATTCTGATTGTACTACATTCAAAACATGAAAAAAGTCATTTTTCGAAAAGTGTCTGTGCGTGTGTGTCTGTCTGTCTGTCTGTCTATAGATTTTTTTAAATTCTTGGATTTCGTTGTCCATGACGTGTCCGTTACTTAACTAAATATCACTATAATATTGACGACTCAGAACACAAAGTTTTTTATAAGTAAAAACGTAAAGTTTTACCTTACAGCCTAAACCGGCTTTCACCTATAGAAGGCTTCATCAGATGAGCCTCTGATGAAGCCTTCTATAGGTGAAAGCCGGTTTAGGCTGTAAGGTAAAACTTTACGTTTTTACTTATAAAAAACTTTGTGTTCCGAGTCGTCAATATTATAGTGATATTTAGATGTTTTTACTTCCATGTTCCTTAAGGAAATAGAAGTATGGTGATGGCAAAAAAAATCTTGTTCGAGATTATTGCAGATTCTGATTGTACTACACTCAAAACATGAAAAAAAGACGTTTTTCGAAAAGTGTCTGTGTGTGTCTGTCTGTCTGTAGATTCTTTTTCTATGGCAAACGATAACAGCCGCAAATTCAAACAGAATCAAATAATGTTTCGCATACAGCCCTGAATTGTAGAGTTCTCAAGATCTGTTGATTCTGGTAAAGATCGGTTAAGGGAAAGGGGTAGTTTATCAGCAACATTTTATGTTTTAACAAGGGTATTTTCTATGGCAAACGATAACAGCCGCAAATTCAAACATAATCAAATAATGTTTTGCATACTGCCCTGAATTGTAGAGTTTGTAACGGTACAGAAATGGGAATTTTATTTTATATAAATCAGTATTTAATTCAGTAATTCAGTAGTTAACTTTCACCTGTGGGGAGCCCCAACCAGCAATGCACATACAGTTAGCCTAAACAATTGCCCAGACGTATTGCGTAACCGCCCAGCAGCAGGCTCTTTGTGAAACACAGTCTGCAGTTTGTCATCAGAGAGAGCAGAAGTAAGCAGCATACAGTGCAGATAAAAATTACATAGTGGCCTCGGGTGTAAGATAGGCCGTAGTTAAGAGTCGGCCTATCTTTTAAAGTACTAAAACTAGTATAAAAACAGTATAACGCGCGGCCAGCCTAAAAAACTTCAAGTGACTTTCTAAGTGCGAAAAGTTATGTCGGCCGACTTAATCATCTTCTAGAACGTGAGACGTTAATCAGTAAATCAATAAGAACCATGAGACAATAAACCGTAAAATCAGTACCGGTACCAACAGTGGCGTGAGTGCGAGAGAACTCAGAAATCGGCCAGCTAGTGAACTTGTGTCACGTATACACGTCCGGACTTGTGTCCGGTATTTACACGTGAATAATACGGGTGTGCATTGGAGGGAAGCTATTATCAGGATGAGTACCACCTTTTAAAGTTCAATTACTATATTATAAAATTTGCTTTTATAAATACTTTAATAAGGAACAGAGATCTCTAATAGAGGGGAGTTTGTTTAAATATTAACGAAAAAAGAAAGAGTGTGTGTGTGTGTGTGTGGTTATATACTGGTTCATTTTCAATTTTCTTATACGTATTTAGTAATGTTAATTATCATAGTATTTTAAAAACCAAAGTTACCAAAGATACTGTCATTTGTAGAAGTAGAAGAAGGGGGTGATTTTCGATAAATAAAATAAGTATGTATTTTAGACAGTAGAAAATGGGTTAACGAAATTATTGCCCATATCAAATCCAAATAATCCTTTCTGCAGCCGTTTCGTCTGAATGACTCTTGGAAAAACCCGAAGGTAAGAATTAATTATTAACAAGATTTAAGTGAGAAGTTACATTGGCCCCGAACTGGGGACCCGAGTTATATAATTTGTCCAAAAAGTGAGAAGTTACAATTTCTCAAGACCTTTTGTTTTTGGTGAAGATCGGTTAAGGGAAAGGGGTAGTTTACCAGCAACGTTTTATGTTTTAAAAGGGTATTTTCTATGGCAAAAGATAAGAGCCGCAAATTCAAACAGAATCAAATACGTTTTTGCATACAGCCCTGATTTCTTGAGTACTAAAGACCTATTGTTTTTGGTGAAGATCGTTTAAGGGAAAGGGGTAGTTTACCAGCAACGTTTTTTGTTTTTTCAAGGGTATTTTGTATGGCAAACGATAACAGCCGCAAATTCAAACAGAATCAAACAATGTTTTTCATACAGCCCTGATTTGTAGAGTGCTCGAGACCTATTGTTTTTTGTGAAGATCGGTTAAGGGAAAGGGGTAGTTTACCGGCAACGTTTTAGGTTTTAACAAGGGTAATTTTTTCTATGACGAATGATAACTGCCGTAAATTCAAAGAGAATCAAATAATGTTTTGCATACAGCCCTCAATTGTAGAGTACTCATGATATCTTGGTGTTGGTGAAGATCGGTTAAGGGAAAGGGGTAGTTTACCGGCAACGTTTTATGTTTTAAAAGGGTATTTTCTATGGCAAACGATAAGAGCCGCAAATTCAAACAGAATCAAATACGTTTTTGCATACAGTCCTGTTTTGTTGAGTACTAAAGACTTATTGTTTTTGGTGAAGATCGGTTAAGGGAAAGGGGTAGTTTACTTGACACGTTTTATGTTTTATTAAGGGTATTTTATATGACAAACGATAACAGCCGCAAATTCAAACAGAATCATATAATATTTTGCATACAGCCCTGAAATGTAGAGTTCTCAAGACCTGTTGGTTTTGGTGAAGATCGGCTAAGGGAATAGGGTTGTTTACCAGCAACATTTTATGTTTTATCAAGGGTAATTTTTACTTCCATATTCCTTAAGGAATGGAAGTATGGTGATGGCAAAAAAAAATCGTGTTCGAGATTATTGCAGATTCTGATTCTACTACACTCAAAACATGAAAAAAAGTCGTTTTCCGAAAAGTGTCTGTGTGTGTGTCTGTCTGTGTGTCTATAGATTTTTTTCTATGGCAAACGATAACAGCCGCAAATTCAAACAGAATCAAATAATGTTTTGCATGCAGCCCTGATTTGCAGAGTACTCGCGACCTATTGTTTTTGGTGAAGATCGGTTGAGGGAAAGGGGTAGTTTACCTGCAACGGTTTTTTTTTAGCAAGGGTAATTTTGTTTGTTTGGCAAACGATAACAGCCGCAAATTCAAACAGAATCAAATAATGTTTCGTATACAGCCCTGAATTGTAGAGGTCTCAAGATCTGTTGATTTTGGTGAAGATCGGTTAAGGGAAAGGGGTAGTTTACCTGTAACATTTTATGTTTTAACAAGGGTATTTCCTATGGCAAACGATAACAGCCGCAAATTCAAACAGAATCAAAAGATTATTTGCATACAGCCCTAAATTGTAGAGTTCTCAAGACCTATTGTTTTTGGTGAAGTTCGGTTGAGGGAAAGGGGTAGTTTACCTGCAACGTTTTTTTAACAAGGGTATTTTCTATGGCAAACGATAACAGCCGCAAATTCAAACAGAATCAAATAATGTTTTGCATACAGCCCTGATTTGTAGAGTACTCAAGACCTATAGTTTTTGGTGAAGATCGGTTAAGGGAAAGGGGTAGTTTACCTGTAACGTTTTATGTTTTAACAAGGGTATTTCCTATGGCAAACGATAACAGCCGCTAATTCAAACAGAATCAAAAGATTATTTGCATACAGCCCTAAATTGTAGAGTTCTCAAGACCTATTGTTTTTGGTGAAGATCGGTTGAGGGAAAGGGGTAGTTTACCTGCAACGTTTTTTTAACAAGGGTATTTTATATGGCAAACGATAACAGCCGCAAATTCAAACAGAATCAAATAATGTTGTGCATACAGCCCTGATTTGTAGAGTACTCAAGACCTATTGTTTTTGGTGAAGATCGGTTAAGGGGAAGGGGTAGTTTACCTGCAACATTTTTTTATCAAGCGTATTTTCTATGGCAAACGATAACAGCCGCAAATTCAAACAGAATCAAATAATTTTTTGCATACGTCCCTGAATTGTAGAGATCTCAATGACTTTCGATTTTGGTGAAGATCGATTAAGGGGAAGGGGTAGTTTACCTGCAACCTTTTACGTTTTAACAAGAGTAAAGTACTTGAAAATTTATTTAAACTTTTTGAAACAATGGTAATTGTTAAAAATAAAATAATTTTGTTGCCAGGCAATAAAATTATAATTTTTTCATTTTAATGTAATATAATATTTTTCATTTAATACAGCAATAAAAAAGCAGGTAAGACACAGCCTGGCTGTTTGGCTGAAAATGATTTTAAATATAAATCTTAGAATATGGAAGTCATGTATGGTTCTCCATACCGATATTTTATTTTGACGAACGATAACTGCCGTACATTAAAACAGAATCAACTACTCTTCTGCATACCTTTTTGAATTATACAGAACTCAAGGTCTGTTGATTTTGTTGAAGATCGGTTAAAGGAAAGGAGTAGTTTACCGGCAACCTTTTATCTTTTAACAAGGGTATTTTTTCTATGACGAACGATAACTGCCGTAAATTCAAAGAGAATCAACTAATGTTTTGCATACAGCCCTGAATTGTAGAGTTCTCAAGACCTATTGTTTTTGGTGGAGATCGGTTAATGGAATAGGGTAGTTTACCAGCAACGTTTTATGTTTTATCAAGGGTGTTTTCTATGGCAAACGATAACAGCCGCAAATTCAAACAGAATCAAATAATTGTTTGCGTACAGGCCTGCATTGTAGAGTACCCAAGACCTTTCGTTTTTGGTGAAGACCGGTTAAGGGAAAGGGGTAGTTTACCAGCAACGGTTTTTTATCAAGGGTAATTTTTACTTCCATATTCCTTAAGGAATGGAAGTATGGTGATGGCAAAAAAAATCGTGTTCGAGATTATTGCAGATTCTGATTCTACTACACTCAAAACATGAAAAAAGTCGTTTTCCGAAAAGTGTCTGTGTGTCTGTCTGTCTATGTGTCTGTGTGTCTGTCTGTCTGTAGATTTTTTTTCTATGGCAAACGATAACTGCCGCAAATTCAAACAGAATCAAATAATTTTTTGCATACAGCCCGGTTTTGCAGAGTTCTCGCGACCTATTGTTTTTGGTGAAGATCGGTTGAGGGAAAGGGGTAGTTTACCTGCAACGGTTTTTTTTTAGCAAGGGTAATTTTGTTTGTTTGGCAAACGATAACAGCCGCAAATTCAAACAGAATCAAATAATGTTTCGCATACAGCCCTGAATTGTAGAGTTCTCAAGACCTATTGTTTTTGGTGAAGATCGGTTAAGGGAAAGGGGTAGTTTACCTGTAACGTTTTATGTTTTAACAAGGGTATTTCCTATGGCAAACGATAACAGCCGCAAATTCAAACAGAATGAAAAGATTATTTGCATACAGCCCTAAATTGTAGAGTTCTCAAGACCTTTTGTTTTTGGTGAAGATCGGTTAAGGGAAAGGGGTAGTTTACCTACAACGTTTTTTTAACAAGGGTATTTTCTATGGCAAACGATAACAGCCGCAAATTCAAACAGAATCAAATAATTTTCTGCATACAGCCCTGATTTGTAGAGTACTCAAGACCTGTTGTTTTTGGTGAAGATCGGTTGAGGGGAAGGGGTAGTTTACCAGCAACGTTTTTTATCATGCGTATTTTCTATGGCAAACGACAACTGCCGCAAATTCAAACAGAATCAAATAATTTTTTGCATACTGCCCTGATTTGTAGAGTACTCGCGACCTATTGTTTTTGGTGAAGATCGGTTGAGGGGAAGGGGTAGTTTACGTGCAACGGTTTTTTTTATCAAGGGAAATTTTTTTTTTTTGGCAAACGATAACAGCCGCAAATTCAAACAGAATCAAATAATGTTTCGCATACAGCCCTGAATTGTAGATTTCTCAAGACCTTTTGTTTTTGGTGAAGATCGGTTGAGGGAAAGGGGTAGTTTACCTACAACGTTTTTTAACAAGGGTATTTTCTATGGCAAACGATAACAGCCGCAAATTCAAACAGAATCAAATAATTTTCTGCATACAGCCCTGATTTGTAGAGTACTCAAGACCTATTGTTTTTGGTGAAGATCGGTTGAGGGGAAGGGGTAGTTTACCAGCAACGTTTTTTATCATGCGTATTTTCTATGGCAAACGACAACTGCCGCAAATTCAAACAGAATCAAATAATTTTTTGCATACTGCCCTGATTTGTAGAGTACTCGCGACCTATTGTTTTTGGTGAAGATCGGTTGAGGGGAAGGGGTAGTTTACCTGCAACGGTTTTTTTTATCAAGGGAAATTTTTTTTTTTTGGCAAACGATAACAGCCGCAAATTCAAACAGAATCAAATAATGTTTCGCATACAGCCCTGAATTGTAGATTTCTCAAGACCTTTTGTTTTTGGTGAAGATCGGTTGAGGGAAAGGGGTAGTTTACCTGCAACGTTTTTTTAACAAGGGTATTTTCTATGGCAAACGATAACAGCCGCAAATTCAAACAGAATCAAATAATGTTTTGCATACAGTCCTGATTTGTAGAGTACTCAAGACCTATTGTTTTTGGTGAAGATCGGTTAAGGGGAAGGGGTAGTTTACCGGCAACGTTTTTTTATCAAGCGTATTTTCTATGGCAAACGATAACAGCCGCAAATTCAAACAGAATCAAATAATTTTTTGCATACGTCCCTGAATTGTAGAGGTCTCAACGACTTTCGATTTTGGTGAAGATCGGTTAAGGGGAAGGGGTAGTTTACCTGCAACCTTATACGTTTTAACAAGAGTAAAGTACTTGAAAATTTATTTAAACTTTTTGAAACAATGGTAATTGTTAAAAATAAAATAATTTTGTTGCCAGGCAATAAAATTATAATTTTTTCATTTTAATGTAATATAATATTTTTCATTTAATACAGCAATAAAAAGGCAGGTAAGACACAGCCTGGCTGTTTGGCTGAAAATGATTTTAAATATAAATCTTAGAATATGGAAGTCATGTATGGTTCTCCATACCGATATTTCTATAGTAAAGGATAACAGCCGCAAATTCAAACAGAATCAAATGATGTTTTGCATACAGCCCTGTATTGTAGAGTTCTCAATACCTATTGGTGTTGGTGAAGATCGGTGAAGGGAAAGGGGTAGTTTACCAGCAACATTTTATGTTTTAACAAGGGTAATTTTTTATATGACAAATGATAACTGCCGTAAATTCAAACAGAATCAACTAGGTTTTTGCATACCTTTTTGAACTAAAGAGAACTCAAGGTCTGTTGATTTTGTTGAAGATCGGCTAAGGGAAGGGGTAGTTTATCAACAACGTTTTATATTTTAAAAAGGGTAATTTTTTTATGACGAACGATAACTGCCGAAAATTCAATGAGAATCAAATAATTTTTTGCACCCTTTCCTGAGTTGCAGAGAGCTCAAGGTCTATTGATTTTGGTGAAGATCGGTTAAGGGAAAGGGGTAGTTTACCTGCAACATTTTATGTTGTAACAAAAGAAATGTTTCCATGACGAACGATAACTGCCGCACATTCAAACAGAATCAAATATTTTTTTGCATGCTTCCCTGAATTGTAGAGGACGGAAGGTCTGTTGATTTTGGAGAAGATCGGTTAAGAGAAAGGGGTAGTTTACCAGAGACATTTTATGATTTAACAAGAGTAAAGTACTTAATTTTTATAAATAAAGTATCCTGATAAGAAGCTCATAGTAATCCACTGTAGAAACCTAGATGAAATATCTATAAATGAAGAAGTTAGGTGAACGGGGTGGGGGTAATTTTCTATTATTAAAAATTATAGTTGAAGGTGGAGGGCAGAATTTTTTATATGTGTACTACGTTATCGGCAACAAAGAAGTAGTTTTTTCTTAAAAATGCTTCCCGGGCTCTTAACTGCCGCACATTCAAACAGAATCAAATATTTTTTTGCATGCTTCCCTGAATTGTAGAGGACGGAAGGTCTGTTGATTTTGGAGAAGATCGGTTAAGAGAAAGGGGTAGTTTACCAGAAACATTTTATGATTTACAAGAGTAAAGTACTTAATTTTTATAAATAAAGTATCCTGATAAGAAGCTCATAGTAATCCACTGTAGAAACGTAGATGAAATATCTATAAATGAAGAAGTTAGGTGAACGGGGTGGGGGTAATTTTCTATTATTAAAAATTATAGTTGAAGGTGGAGGGGAGAATTTTTTATATGTATACTACGTTATCGGCAACAAAGATGTAGTTTTTTGTTAAAATTGCTTCCCCGTAAATTAAACCGTACCGTACCGTAGTTTTTTGGGTAAATTGCTTTAGCCGTAGTCCAATGTTTTCTGCAAAACCAGACTTTTCGGCAGTGCCATCGACTGCCATCATCAGTGAACATCGAGTGCGAAAACGTGAGATACGTTAGTGACCACAGTACTGTGGTTAATGCTGAAGCAATAAGTAGAAAGACGTAGTTTCTATGGAAATATTTCATTTCGAATATGATTTTAAATATAAATCTTAGAACATGGAAGTCATGTATGGTTCTCCATACCGATATTTTTCTATGGCAAACGATAACAGCCGCAAATTCAAACAGAATCAAACAATGTTTTGCATACAGCCCTGATTTATAGAGTACTCAAGACCTGTTGTTTTTGGTGAAGATCAGTTTAGGGAAACGGGTAGTTTACCAGCAACGTTTTTTTTAATCAAGGGTAATTATTTTCTATGGCAAACGATAACAGCCGCAAATTCAAACATAATCAAATAATGTTTTGCATACAGCCCTGAATGCAGGTACTCAAGACCTGTTGTTTTTGGTAAAGATCAGTTAAGGGAAAGGGGTTGTTTATGAGCAACGTTTTATGTTTTAAAAAGGGTAATTTTTTTATGACGAACAATAACTGCCGAAAATTCAAAGAGAATCAAATAATTTTTTGCACACTTTCCTGAGTTATAGAGAACTCAAGTTCTATTGCTTTTGGTGAAGATCGGTTAAGGGAAAGGGGTAGTTTATCAGCAACATTTTATGTTCTAACAAGAGAAATGTTTCCATGACGAACGATAACTGCCGCACATTCAAACAGAATCAAATATTTTTTGCATGCATCCCTGAATTGTAGAGGACTGAAAGTCTGTTGATTTTGGAGAAGATCGGTTAAGAGAAAGGGGTAGTTTACCTGAAACATTTTATGATTTAACAAGAGTAAAGTACTTAATTTTTATAAATAAAGTATCCTGATAAGAAGCTCATAGTAATCCACTGTAGAAACGTAGATGAAATATCTATAAATGAAGAAGTAAGGTGAACGGGGGGGGGGTAATTTTCTATTATTAAAAATTATAGTTGACGGTGGAGGGGAGAATTTTTTATATGTGTACTACGTTATCGGCAACAAAGAAGTAGTTTTTGGTTAAAATTGCTTCCCGGGCTGTTTAGCCGTAGTCCAATGTTTTCTGCAAAACCAGACTTTTCGGCAGTGCCATCGACTGTCATCATCAGTGAAAATCGAGTGCGAAAACGTGAGGTGGTATACGTTAGTGACCACAGTACTGTGCTTAATGCTGAAGCAATAAGTAGAAAGACGTAGTTTCTATGGAAATATTTCATTTCGAATATGATTTTAAATATAAATCTTAGAACATGGAAGTCATGTATAATTCTCCATACCGATATTTTTCTATGGCAAACGATTACAGCTACAACTTCAAACAGAATCAAATAATGTTTCGCATGTAGCCCTGAATTGTAGAGTTCTCAAGGCTTTTGTTTTTGGTGAAGATCGGTTAATGGGAAGGGGTAGTTTACCTGCAACGTTTTATGTTTTAACAAGGGTATTTTCTATGGCAAACGATAACAGCCGCAAATTCAGGCCGAATCAAAACATTTTTTGCATCCAGCCCTGAATTGTAGAGTTCTTAAGACCTGTTGTTTTTGGTGAAGATCGATTAAGGGGAAGGGGTAGTTTACCTGCAACGTTTTATGTTTTAACAAGGGTAATTTTTTCTATGACGAACGACAATAGCCGTAAATTCAAACAGAATCAAATAATAATTTGAATTGTTTCCTAAATTATGGAGCGCTCAAGGTATGTTGATTTTGGTGAAGACCGGTTAAGAGAAAAGGGTAGTTTACCAGCAACGTTTTATGTTTTAACAAGGGTAATTTTTTCTATGACGAATGATAACTGCCGTAAATTCAAACATAATCAAATACGTTTGTGCATATATTCCTAAGTTCTAGAGTACTCAAGGTCTGTTGATTTTGGTGAAGATGGTTAAGGGAAAGGGATAGTTTACCTGCAACATTTTATGTTGTAACCAGAAATTTTTTCATGATGAACGATAACAGCCGCAAATTCAAACAGAATCAAATAATGCTTGGCATACAGATTTGAATTGTAGAGTTCTCAAGGCCTATTGTTTTTGGTGAAGATCGTTTAAGGGAAAGGGGTAGTTTACCAGCAACGTTTTATGTTTTAACAAGGTTAATTTTTTTCTATGCCAAACGATAATAACAGCCGCAACTTCAAACAGAATCAAATAATTTTTCGCATACAGCCCTGAATTGTAGAGTTCTCAAGACCTGTTGTTTGTGGTGAAGATCGGTTAAGGAAAAGGGGTAGTTTACCTGCAACGTTTTATGTTTTACCAAGGGTAATTTTTTCTATGACGAACGATAACTGCCGTAAATACACACAGAATTAAATAAATTGTTGCACACCTTTCTTAATTATAGAGTACTCGAGGTCTGTTGATTTTGGTGAAGATCGGTTAAGGGAAAGGGGTAGTTTACCTGCAACATTTTATGTTGTAATAAGAGAAATTTTTTCATGATGAATGATAACTGCTGTAAATTCAAACAGAATCAAATAATTTTTTACATATGTGCCTGAGTTGTAGAAGACTCAAGGCCTATTGATTTTGGTGAAAATCAGTAACGGGGAAAGGGCAGTTTACCTGAAACATTTATTGTTGTAACAAGTGTAAAGTACTTAGTTTTGAAAATAAAGTATCCTGATAAGAAGATCTTAAGAATCCATTGTAGAAACGTAGATAAAATATCTATAAATGAAGAGTTGAATGGGGTGGGGGTAATTTTCTATAAATGATAATTATAGTTGTAGGGGGAGGGGATAATTTTTATATGTGTACTACGTTATCAGCAACAAAGAAGTAGTTTGTTGTTAAAATTCCTTCCCGGGCTGTTTGGCCGTAGTCCAATGTTTTCTGCAAAACCAGACATTTCAGCAGTGCCATCGACTGCCATCATCAGTGAAAATCGAGTGCGATAACGTGTGGTGGTATACGTTAGTGACCACAGTACTGTGGTTAAGGCTGAAGCAATAGTGGATAGAAGTAGTTTCTATGGAAACATTTCATTTTGTAAATGATTTTAAATATAAATCTTAGAACATGGAAGTCATATATGGTTCTCCATACCGATATTTTAAATAGTGAAGCTGATTTTAATGAATTTAAATAAGCAAAATAAAGTTTAGATATGTGTACAGTGGGAAAATTATTTTCATAGTTAGCCATAGCATATTGTGGTACCGGTATTTAAATCTGATTTAGAAATTATAATAGATCTGTATAAAAGCATATTAGATACAAAAGATATGGTATATTATTTCTATTTTAGTTCCTCACTTTTCCAATTCTAATCATCATGCACTCCAACTATGCTAGGGACATTGTATCACCTTGACTATATCGTCTTTCCTGTTGGCAATTTATTTTGTTGTATACACTTAAATTATAATTTGATGTATTTATAATAGTAAATTTTGAGTACTCATATTGGTAATTTATACTGCAGTCATAGTAACTTGTACTTTTACAAAAAAATTTGATAAATGCTGGTTACTTATCTTTGTTAACGTTTTTTTATGATGTTATGTACACTGAAGTATTCACAATTAAATTTTTTGTCAGGTTTCGAGAAAAACTTATTCAATTTGAAGCACTTTAATAATGATTATTCTACAAAATCTAAAACGTAATTTTCAGGTTATTTCTTATGGATTTTCATAAAATTTCCATAAGGTACATACAGCATACAGACTTGAAACCAATTTTATATTCTTTAGGTAATGTTCAGTTGATGAAATTCTTTAGATGAAGTCAACAATTTTGTGTCATTCACATAAGTGCAGTATTGCATTGTTACATAAAAACAATGCATATAACAAAAAAAAAACCTTTGATCGATCATAAGCAGTGTGGAAAACAAAGTAGGAGTTGGATTTTGTTGACCATGACATGTATGTTGATTAACTAATTATATGTATAATACTACTGACTCGGAACACTAAGTTTATTATTGGTAATAATGTAAATTTTTACCTTGTAGCCAGAATCAGTTTCCACTTATTATGAGCTTCATCAGAGGGTGCCACTAGGAGCACTGTCCATCTTGTTCTTGGTGACGCCACCATCTTTTGAAAGATCGAACGTGTGTATTCCGTGTGATATGTTTGATTAGTATGTGTGATTTGAATTATTTCTGTTCTTTTTAGGATGTCATTTTTATTTTGTTTTTGTGTGTTTGTATATTTCTAGTTGTTCAAGAGTGTCTAGTTTTCGGCCTTTTGTGTGTATGTGTAGGATATCCATGTTGCCTTTGACGTTTGTGTATGTGTGGTTTGCTTCAATTAGTTGGTTTGCAAAGGTGGATTCTGTGGTGAAGTGTAGTGCCTTTGTGTGTTCAATGTATCTCTGTTTGAAGCTGCGTCCTGTCTGGCCTATGTAGAGTTTGTTACAGTCTGATCAGTTTAGTTTGTAAACACCAGGTAAAGCAAATTTATATTTTTACCAATAAAAAACTTAGTGTTCCGAGTCAGTAATATTATACTTATAAAAAGTAGGACTATTTTCAATCATATATAAACATTCCCTATTAATTTGATAAGGGAAACACCTATGACGTGAGGCAGAAATTTCCTTAAACACCCTCTAAATAAAATGTGTGTATGAATAGAATTGTTTTAAAATTGTATGGTAATGTTAAAATTAAGTCAGTTATCTACTTGTAAGTGTACAAAAATGTTATGAATAAGTGATCTGCTATACGAATTATAAAACTAACAAAACTTGTAGTGGTAGTAACAATGTTAACAGCAGATTATTGATTAAACAAATAATTATTACAATTAATAAACTGGCATATCTTAGTACTAATAAGCACTTAGGTAGTGACAATTTGTTATTTTTAAAAGTGAAAATCCCTCAAACCAGCCAATGTATGTCAATTTTTTGTAGACAAATAATTATTGCCCTTTGAAATTTGCAAGTGAAAGTTATGGCTGTAACGTTTTATACTTTCACCAATTCCCCCCCCCCCCCCCCCCATGTGACTTCTACTTACCTCGAGCGATCTTTTTACGCACTCGCCCTGATTACACTCTACCCTGACTTACGAAAACAGAAGACTCCAAATTACTTATAGGTCGCCACCAATATCTTTAAAGGACAAATATGGAGACCTTAATACACTTTCCCCTTTTAGAATTCAATTACATACCAGGTTCGTTAGGCGAAATTTTCTGTATGGGATAGGCGATGTTAATTTGGCATAATAATTGACTTAACGCATGGTTACGCTATTAATCCATTTTATTCATATTCATTTTAAAAGTTAATTATTCTCTGTTTGTAACTCTTAACAGTTCATCAAATTCTTTGCTTTATCAACTCTCTATAATATTATACATTAAACATTTAAGAAAACAAAATGTACTAATTCAACTAAGCGGTATACCTTTTATTTTTATTTGACAAACCAGTATTTGCTCACACTTTCATTCTTTACAGATCTTTTACCCCCACCCTTATTTTAGAGATCTCTTTATTATTGTTATATTTGAATTTATTTGCCTTTGAACGTCTAAATGACCTATTTTTGAAGTTTAGTCATTGAATTATAAATGGTACTTAGCCATTTTGTAGATGTCTCTTGATTCACTATTTATTTAACGTTCCAAAATTTGGTTTTAAAAACAGTTTCAACTGCGATACTGCTGTATATGGTTCCAAATACATGTTTCACTACTGTTCACATTAATTATGTCACAATTTAGTCGGCCGACTGTATTTTGCTCGCGAGCACTGTTTTTCTGACTGCGCAGTCTGAGGGCTTTTGTCGACTGACGCTTAAAGTGAAGCGTCTTCAAGATGGCCAAAACATTCTCCTGCTCGTCAGCTTGCTTCGGGATTGGCGGAGCGTATCTCGAGGAGTTTACGTCATCTCGTGCCTGGTGAGAAGGAATTTTTAGACGTGACTCTTCCGTGTGAACATTGGCCAACTTGTGCGCACATATGCATGAATACGCACCCTTTTGATACTTAACATTCCCAGACTCTTAATTACTTTTGTGCCTCTCACGGCTTGGTACGAGGTGGGCTACAAGGTGTTCACAATGTCAAACGTTTGTGATCCAAACGTTGTTCAGCTTGAGTTGCGACTACATTTTACAATTATTAAAGAATAAAATAAATCCCAATCGTTTGTCCCGTTACAATACCCCCCCCCCCAATGAGAGGTTTTCTGCCGAAACAGAAAAACTCTCATTACCTAAAAACATAAGAGGATCAGCTAGGATATGGGGCCAACAACCCCCCTTAAATCCTTATTACAATCATGGGTAACTTACCCCCCTAGTCCAGTGACTGCGGCTGCACCTGAATGACATTACTGGACTTCCCTCTCGAGATCCCAACACCGCAAAGTCAGACAGGCACCCGCCACAGTCTCACCAAACTCTATAACAGTCAATAAAAAATATCAATTACTGGTTTTTCAACATACCACATCCTTAACTGACTTGTTTCCTCTTAGTCATACTGGTTTGCCTTCAGAAAAGTACTGGTTGCATATATATGTACCCTCTTAACATAAACTTGTTATTTATTACTAATCAAGTATACATTTATATTTCACAAAAAAACCTATATTCAAAATAAACATTGCTAACCTTTCAATGTTTTAATAATTAAACATTTTAACTATTTATCTTGCATTATCATTTCAATTTTGAATTTTTCTCAAATAATTTACTCATTCAAATTTAGTTGTCTACTATTTATTATCCATTTCAAGTCAAAAAATAAACTATTCCAATCCATTACACATATTTCCAACTTTTAAAATAGTTTACCCCATCTCTTTCAATTAATTACTTTAATCGCATTACTTGGAAACTTTTACATTAATTAAATCCTCTCACATAAATTTTAATTACCTCATCACAACAATTATAAGTCATTTAATTTCATCTTGTCTTTATTTGCTTCATAATAAAATTCATCTATCATCTTTATAAACTGCACATCAAAACTTTTAAATTTACTACTACATTCCTATCTTTTAACTGAATTTAATTTTCATTATACACATATTCATAATTATATACTGACAATTATTAAAACATAAAAAATTTATTATTATCATAAAATCGATTGCAACTATAAATTGATTACAAAAATATAATATACACAGAACACTATGAATCAGCTGATATCTTATCAAAGTAGCATAACCTCATATTGAGAACATGAAAGTATAATACAAAAAAAAAAAATTTTTTTTCTTCCATTTCCATTAAGATTTACAGTTATTATCTCCATTATAAGGCATACTACTTTGGTTATTTTTAATACAATACCAAATGTGATTATATACAACACAGAAAATCATTCAATAAAATAGGTACATAAGTCATGACAACAATCTCCTCCCATGCTATCGGCACAATTACAATAATCATCAACTCTGTCTTCTCTTTATTCAATCAGAGCTTATTTGTTAACAATTTAAAAACCTTCTTCCACACACTATGGCTCCCCCCTGGACTGTAGTGCCCAGTTGCCTCCACAAGAACTGAAGTTTTTTAGGGTGTAGACGCTGCCTACCCCATTCTTGCTTCAGCGTTACAAAACATTCGGCATTACTGGTGTCCGAGGACACCAGTAATCCTACTAAAAATTAGTGATATGCCCTTATACGTTCTACCATCCCATTCGATGGATAGCCGCTGTTCCATAGTTCTGGTGATTCCCCTGATTTACCCCCCCTGGGTTAATTTCTAAATTCACCTCTTACAACGATAACAAGCTATGGCCAGACTTAGGCAGAACGAGACGTAATGTGCCCTGACCATAGCCAGTCAAAGCTGAGCCAATTCCACGGTCAGGGTTTGGTGAGGCCGTGACCGCCCAAAAGTGTGATAAGTTATCTTATCACTTCAGTTTAAAATATATTACATTTACATTACCACTAAAAGTCACAAAAAGTAAAAGAACTCATTTTTTGTTACAACAAATTCCATAAACATTATCATTTATATTTCACTGTCTCTTTATCAGTTCTATATTACCACCATAGATTCACTATGTTCTTGGAATTACTCCACTTCCATTATAGATTACACACAACACGGGATTTATTCACAATTTACATCATTTTACTTTTCATTACTACCAGACACTGGTCTGCTATTTTTAATTTTTTTTTTAATTTTCAAGCTACTATTTACCATGGAGTTAAACTAGGTACACACGCATATTCTCTCTCTTATTTTCAAACCCTTTTATCCAGCTACAAAATAACAAGTGCACTATAACGCGAATTGATCATCTTAACCCTCCTAATTTAAATCTAAATTAAAACTACTTCTTTAAACTCAATTAAATGTTCAAACGTCTTCATTAAAATTTGTTTGTATGTCATTGCCCAATAAAATAGTTACTCATTACTGACTATCCCATTGGGCAATGAAATAACTCCTAACGAGTTGCACTTGTTATTTACATCAAATTTTGTATGTTCTATTAAAATAGAACTATTATTGGTTCATGGACAATTACCAATTATAAGTTTTTTTTTTACGATCCACAAACTTTAGGGGTCCCCCTCCCCGTTCGATAATATAATTAAATTAAATTTCTACTTGCACCAATTTGTGGAGTAGGACCATCATTGTTTTCACCCCTAGTTGAGGTTACCTCCAACTATGGTCTGCCTCCAAACAGCCAATATCCATGGTCAGGGATGGTGAAGCCGTGACCGCCCGAAAGTGAGGGAGAGTCCCTTCTGAAAACAAATAAAATAGATTAAAATTCATTGACTTACTGTGACCAATATAACTTCAAATTTGTCGCGTTCTGTTTACCTACTATCTCCTGCGTTGTTGGGTTTCATAACAAGTATGCGTTGTTCATTTTTATATCTATACCTTCATATGGTCCCTCATATAACAGAAAAAACTTCTTTATCTCTTTCTCCTGAGCACTAGACAATCGTGTCTCCTTACCAATACTAATTGTCCTAACTCATTTTTAATCCACTTACCTTTAGCATCATGCCTCTGCTTTCTCCTTTCTCCTTTGGTGAGTAAACGTTCATTTGCTAATTGGATTTTCATATTCACCTCTATGGTCTGATTTTCTGGTGGATACTCAAAAATTTGTTCCAATATTCTAGGTGGCCTTGTTCCCTTGATTAATTCATACGGCGTAAACCCGGTGGATTCGTGGGTGGTACTGATCAACCATTCTTCCACCTTCTTCACATTTAGTGGCAATTCACTGTGCTTGGCATGACAATAAGCTCGAAATATCCTGCCGATCTCTCTCATCACCCGCTCTGCTTGGTTGGACTGTGGATGATATACTGCCGTATGTTTGGGTATGATGCCTTCCCATCCCAGAGTCTGCCGCCACCTGCCGCTGCTGAATTGGGGTTTGTGATCGGACAATATTACCCTTGGTTTACCGATATTTACCATGTAGTCCCTCGTTATCTTTTCACTTAGAACCCTGCTCATCGCTCTCTTCACACTATATAATGTAACAAACTTGGAAAAAGTGTCCAAAACAACAAAAACATACATTACTCCACCCCTACCCTTCGGCAGTGGTCCATACAAATCTACAGCAACTAAATCAAACGGCCTCTCCACTTTAACATAATTCAACTCCCCTTCTACCCTATAATTCACTACTTTTGACCTCTGACATAAGTCGCATCCCTGTAATAATCTTCGAACTCTCCGTTCCATATTTTTAAATACACACGATTCTTTCAGTACATTTACACATTTTCTAGCCCCAAAATGCCCAGATCTTATATGACAATCCCATATTATTTTGTCTAATAACCCTTCCAACATGACTAACTTCCAATCCCGTTCACCACCCTCTACTTTCTTGAATAACACCCCTTGGTGAATTTGAAAATATTGGCTATACACAGAATTATCTAGGTCGGATTCTAAACTTGTTACTATTTTACCCAATTTTGCATCGGATTGCTGCATATTATGAACGTTTTTTAATTCTTCCCCAAAAAGCGTATCCTCCCAGCTAAGCCTAAACATTTCTATTTCTTTCAAATCCCTCCCTGTTTTGTTCCCTTCTAGGTCTACTCTTGATAAAGTGTCCGGTATTTTGTTTTCTGTACCCTTAATGTATTCCCATGAAAAGTTATATTCTTGTAATGCTAACACCCACCTGGTTAACCTGCTATGAGTCAATTTGCAAGCATTTAAAAACGATAATGCCTTGTGATCTGTCCTGATAATGGTCCGGTTCCCTAGAAGGTATGTACGGAATTTTTTCACTGCAAAAACGATACTTAACAGCTCCTTCTCCGTGGTTGTATAGTTCCTCTCCACTGCTAACAAAGTCCGGCTGGCAAAAGCGATCGTCCGGTGTTCCTTATCCTCACCCTCCTGGTATAGTTTCGCGCCGAGGGCTATGTTGCTGGCATCCATCTGTAAATAAAATTTTTGCTGAAAATCGGGATGGTTCATCATTATCATACCCATAAACTTTACTTTAATTTCGTTAAAGGTAACTCTTTCGCCTCTCCCCATCACCATTGTTTATTCTTTTGTAATACCACACTTAATTTAGAGGTCACTTGCGCATAATTTTTCTGAAATTTCCTATAAAAGTTACATAAGCCTAAAAAACTTTGCAATTGTTTAATATTTTTAGGTTCAGGGAATCTCATTATTGCTTCTATTTTTTCGGGGTTAGCTCGAATTCCGTCAGGTGAAATAATGAAACCCAAAAAATGTATCTCTTGCTGTAAAAATTTTGATTTCTCCCAGTTTACTGTTAAACCCCCTCTTTATAACCTATCTAGTACATATTCTAAATGTTCTGCATGTTCTGATAACGTTCTTGAAGCTATTAAAATGTCATCTACATATACAGTCAAAAACTCTGAATTTTTTGGTTGCAAAATCTCATCTAAACATTTTATAAAACTAGCCACACTAGTGTTGAGTCCGAAAGGTAGTCATTTGAATTGGTAATTTTTTCCATTAAACAAAAAAGCAGTGTATTTCTTACTCTCTGTCTCCAACGGGACCTGCCAATAACCCGCGGTTAAGTCTAATGATGTCATATATTTAACCCCGCTGAATTTCTGAAAAATTTCATCCATGGGTTCAGGTGACTCCCGATCAGGAATAATAATCTTATTTATTCTGTGTATTTCTTACTCTCTATCTCCAACGGGACCTGCCAATAACCCGCGGTTAAGTCTAATGATGTCATATATTTAACCCCGCTGAATTTCTGAAAAATTTCGTCCATGGGTTCAGGTGACTCTCGATCAGGAATAATAATCTGATTTATTCTGTGTGCGTCTAAACATAACCGCACTTTACCATCCTTTTTTATAACAACAACTAAAGGGTTTGAATAGTGTGACACTGATCTCTCTATTATATCCCCCTCTATCATTCGGTCTAGCTCTATCAAAACAGCTCTTCGGTTAGAAAAAGGCACTGGATAACTTCTCTGCACAAAAGGTGTGTGTTCCCGTACTTTCAACTCACATTCATAGTTCCTGGTTCTTCCAGGTAACTCCGCAAACACTTCTTTAAAACGGTCCACTACTGCCCACAACTCCTCGTGTTGGGGTCTCCCTACAACTCCACCTTCGTTAACAAATTTATCTGCCCTGTTTTCCCACACTCTCTCTTACATCTATCTCTCTTTCTCTCTGCATACATTCACCCTCGCTTCTGTGTCCCCCCCTACCAACTGGATGGTGTACAACCCTTATTTCCGAAATTTGTATATTATCTATCACCCGTTTAAAACTGACCCTAACCGGTTTAGTTTCATTGTCTAACTCTAACACCTGTTTATTAAAGTCAATCACTGCTTTGTGTCTTTTTAAAAAATCGTTTCCCAAAATTACCTCTAAATTCAACCCTCTTACTACTAAGAATGTATTCTCGAATTCAACCCCATTTATCAACATGTTTAATTGGGCTTGTTTAGTCACCCTTTTACTTCGAACCCCCGTAATCCCTATTATAGTGACTCCCGCAACTGGTAAAGATAGAATATTTTTATTTATTTCTATTAATTTTTCTAGCCCATTTTCAGAAATTACTGATACCTCACTACCTGTGTATATTAAGGTGTTAAACTCCTTACCTTCTATGTTGACTATCACCTCTGTCAGTCCGGTCTCTGGTTCAATAACCTCTGCATCATCTTCCTCCAACAATTCCTTTGAGATGTCTGTTTTACTCAGCTGGCTCCGATAGTGACACTCCTCTTGGACCCCGCTGCTACCTGTTGACAATGGTTGGGTCCTTTCATCCACTGTCCTTACTAGTTTCCCTGTGGTACTGCGGCACTGCCTTGTGAAATCCTCCTCTACCTCTTGTCGTATTTCCACCTCCTCTGGGCGTTCCTCGGCTGCTATCTCCCCCTCTCTGCTGCTGACTGTGCTGGTTGTACGCTATGTTGCTTCGCTGACAGTCCCTCGCCTTACTACACCTATAACAGGTCATTCTTACAGAAAAATTTTCAACATGGCACTCTGAACATCGCCAATCCTCGCCTCTATTACCCCTATTACTTCCACGTGCCCCTCTATAAGAGGTTGGTATCTCCCTGGATTGATGATAATTCCCGTTAGTGAGTGACGCTGGCAGGTTCGGACGCCTACCCATTTCCCGTTCCTTTATGTTTTGAAAGATATCTAATATCTTCTCAAGCTCCGTAATTTCTGTAATTTCGCGTGTCATCAGAGTGATCTGTATCTCTTGAGGTAAGTGTTTACTTATGTGTCGCACAAATGATCAGAACGGTAGCGGTGGCTCTAAATATTTCGCCTTGTTGTATAACCGCATTACATACATCGTCACGTTATTCCCGTGGGTCCCAAAATTACCGGATCCCATGATTTTACTACGTAATACTTCTTGCTCTTCTTCCGACCAATATTTACCTCTAAAGGCCCTCTCAAAACTCTGATAATCTACCCAATCTATTTTATGTACCTCCGCCCACACCGCGGAACTCCCTTTAAAACATTTCATTATTTTTAATAACTGCACCTCCCAACTATTACTAGAGAACTGATTGAATTCTTTCACTCTATTTAAGAATTGCATGGGGTGTACCCCCCTATTGTCACAATTAAACAATTCTAAATCAATATCAGTATTCATGTCTCGAGTAATCACTACTCGCTCAGCATGAGCTATTTTTTCAGTTTGTTTGTTGATGTATGTTAGTGTTATGAATTTATTGTTTTTTGTCTTTGTCTGTTGTTTGTTTTGTGTTTTGTGTAGGAGTTTTTTGACTATTGTTCTGTCGTATCCATTAGATTCTGCTAGATATTTTATTGTGTTTAGTTCGTCTTTGTAGTCTTTTTCATCTAGGGGGATGTTGTTAAGTCTATGTATCATGGTTCTAAAGGCAGCTAGTTTGTGTTGTATTGGGTGATTGGAGGAGTTGTGTATTAGTGTGTCAGTTGTAGTCGGTTTTCTGTATATACTGAATTTGTGCCTGTGTTCAAGTTTTGTGATGGAGAGGTCTAAGAAGTTTATGCTATTGTTGTGTTCGTATTCGGCAGTAAAGGTTATGTTTTTATGTATTTTGTTTATGTGCGTTAGTAACTGTTCACATTGTCTTTTGTTTCCCCTGTATAGTATTAGAATGTTATCAACGTATCTGTGCCAATACCGGTATAGTATTTTATGTGAGTGTCTGTCATTGTTTGTGAGGATTTTGTTTTTTCTAAGTGTTGGAGGAAGACTTCTGCTAGAATGCTGGACATGGGTGAGCCCATGGGTAGACCATCATTCTGTGTGTAGAATTTATTGTTATATGTAAAGTAGTTTTGATTTGTGATAATGTTCAGAGTTTCTGTTATTTCGTTGATAAGTTCGTCTGGTGTGTTGTTCTGTTTGAGTTTGTTTTGTAGGATGGTGATTGTTTCAGAGATGGGGATGTTTGTGTACAGGTTTTTAATGTCAAAGGAGGCTAATGTGGCATTATGGGGGATGTGTATATCTTTTATTTTTGTTACTAGGTCTGTGTTGTTTTTTACTGCAATGTTGTTGTCTAGTTGTGTGTGTTGTCTGATAATTTTGTCTAGATTTTTTTTCGAGTTTGTATGCAGGGGCATTACGGTAATTGATAATGGGGCGGAATTTCTTCTTTATGGATTTTGGGAAGTGCTTGGAGGGTAGGGGTTGATGGTCGGATTTGTTTCATGTAGGGCTTTTGTTTGTGTGTCATTATGTGTTTGGCTTTGTTGACTAGTTGTTTTACTGTGTTTTGGTATCTGTCGGTGGGGTCGTGTTTCAGTTCTGCGATGTTGTTCTGTTCCATGAAGTTTTGTACTTTGTTGTGTAGGTTGTCTGTGGAGGTGATTACAGTCGTGTTCCCTTTGTCTGCTTTTACAAATGTGATGTTGTGTTTGTGTGCCTTTTCCGTCTGTTTGATGGCTGTGTGTATTTCAGAGTTGTGGTTCTTGTTATCTGGTGTCTTATGTGCTCCTATTATATTGTTTACGTTATGTCTTAGTGTGTCTTACTTATGGTAGTAAGTGTTACAATCTGAAGCTAAATCTGAAGTATAACAGCTACTATATCTTCATACTTTACCTGTTGTTTTAATATGTTTCTTCAATGATGTTATATTTTATAACCAAAAGTGCTAAGTTAACTCAAAATGTTGAGTATTGAGTAAGTAACTAATATTTTATAGTGCATTACTTACTATAGTTTCCTCACTTAATATTTACTAAGATAACAACTAATCCTTATAAAGGAGTATAAGGACACACACACACACACACACACACACACACACACACACACACACACACACACACACACACACACACACACACACACACACACACACACAAACACATGTTATTATATCACTGAAGTCTTGTGTTGGATTGTTTTGATAGGCTTCCAGTGACTTTTACAGAGCTGCAGTTCTCGAATATGCTCCACCATATAACCCAATGTTGGACAAAAGAACTAATATTCTGAATAATGTAGCTGCATATATTGACTTTATGAGAAAAGCTGCAGACAAAGCGGTAAGTAATGTAATTTCAAATTTCCACCCCACCCCCTACACACACAATAGGTTTTCAGTTTTCATTTTACTGTTACCTCCCTTATTATTGTCGAAAAAGTGTAACCGAAATGAAAATTTGTTCATTGCAAGAATAAAAATTTATTAGAAATTTAATGAAGAAAGTTGTGTTAGTGGTTATAATCACAAACAGAATTATCACTGTTGCACACCACTATAGCGCTAATCGGAATAATTTTTCTATAGTGGTGTGCAACAGTGATAATTCTGTTATTAAAAATTTATTACCTTTTTATGTATCCTTCAGAAGCATCATTATATATCATCAAACTAGCTACAAATTGAAATAAAAATAAATTATTCATTAATTTATATTCATACCTTCAGAATGGAGATTGTGTCTGTGAAATGTATAAATTGTGATATGAAACACTGTTATAACAGTCACACAGATCAACATGTTTGAATCGTGGTGACTGAATAATTTTCACTAGATGAAATCGCTGTATAGAAATCTACCGTAATTATAATATAAATAAATAAAACAACAATAACTTTGAATGACTGTGTAGATGGAAATACATACAGAAACAAAATTCAAAATGTTGAGGCTCTCTGCGGTGAGAAGAAGACGAGAAAGGGGTGGACAGTGAAAAGGAAGGCAGCGCATAGAGTGTAAATGAGGACCTTCTGGCAGGAGAAGAGGAAATGATATTTGCGTGATCCATGGCTGGCCTGTTCGTGTAAAAAAATTCATATTCAACGATTCTTCAAGCTTATGATCGTTCAATACATAGTAACGTAGAGCTCAATAAATGTCATTTATTTAACAAAATAATACAAGTCACCAATTGCAGATGTCTGCACACAACAATTTACAAATCACTAACAAGAACTCTGATAATGCACAGCCAATCATAGATTTATACACAATAAACTCTGTTTCTGAATCCCTGTGTTTATAATCTGGCTATGCTGTAGAATGTGACAAACATGACTGACCTGGATGCCAGTGGAATAATTGACCATATTCTAGAAGCCATTTCTGAAAAACTCAACAAGGTCCTTGAGAATTTCATAATAATAAAAAGTGTCATGTAGACAGCCATTATGTTATTTTTTATTGTCATAACATAGGAATATATTTGCTCAATAGAAATTTATTTATTTGCCATATAATATATACAGAACTGTAGTAAATATAAATGCTTATGTATAAATCTATAAATATTAATATCCAGTGACACTTTGTCTTATGTTACCCCAAATAACACATTATATTGTGTAACTGCATATATTATACACAGGCCTGGCTCCAGGCAGGGGCAAACCGTGCCACCGCCCAGAGCGGCAAATTTTAAAGGGCGGCAGATTCTGGGATGCTAAGTTTTGAAATTGAGAGAAAAAAATTATTCACTAAATAAAATTTTAGTTAGTATTTTAATTTTAAGTCATCGCATAGGCTTGCCTTTTTATTGTCTCATGATTCCTTGTGTTGTCTCTACAATTTTTATTGTAACTGTTCGCCGCATCGTAAACGCGAAAAAGTTTTAGTTATTTGATAAACACAACAATGCAAACATTCCTAGTCATCATTTGAAGGCAATTGCCGTATCTTTTGAGTAGGCCTAGTTTGCGTGAATGTGTTCAGAGTTAAAATAGGGAGGGGGCGGGACTCATAAATACTGCAAAGGGGGGCAGAAGCACTGAGGCCTGCCCTGACTATACACTATAACTATGTTATAAAGTTGCAGTGGTTTTGCTATAACATCACTAATATTCCAGCACTTCAATATATATTCAGTGGAAAGTTTCCAAGACCAGGGCATGTCAGAAGTCATCAAAAAAAAAAATTATATTTATTTTGCTCGACTTTCATGTGAAAAAAATTACTAATGAGTTACTCTATACATTAGAGCCATCATAAAGTCCCAATAATGATGAAGAAATTGATAAGGAAGAAGACCAACTAAATCAATATTTAACAGTTCAACGTTTCCAGAAAAGAGGCTCTAGATTCTAAGTATTGAAGACATTGACTTTGAATGTTTCTCAAAAGTTCAATGCAATGAGACAGACAGCCTGAAGTGCCACAAAAAAGTCTACAAATAAAGGAAAAAGAACACACAACAAAACAGTCATCCTCCATTCCTTGTTTAAGGACATGAGAAAAGTGATTCTACGTCTGTTTTCAGTGTTACATGTCCAGCTTTCTTTAAATAACAGTAAATATTGTAACTTGTATTAATTAACAAAAAATGTGTATATGTACTGTAGGCATATTTTAACATTCTCTTACATTTGTTACTGTACTTATATGCTGTCTTATTTACAATAAATTAAATGTAGTACAACACATGTGACAAACTTTCATTAAAACCTAAATTCCACTTTTGTCACTGTGTTATATGGGAAAAAATCATTTCATTTCATATTGATCCAATTAAAGTTGTAGATTTTAAGAACAAAATTCCAATTTAAGGAAAAACTTAACTGCTTCTCCAATACATAAAAGTAATGAATTTTACAAAACAACGTATTAGTATTTTAATTAAATTGATGTCAATTAATTGATATAGTTGTCTTAATTTTGGCATTGTTTCTTTATTGTCAATAACTGACTGTTCCAGGCAGATATAATTGTTTTTCCAGAAGTAGGGCTTATTGGTCTGGGCAACAGAGCTTACTTTGTGAAACTGCCTGCACCTGAGGAGAAACTTACGCCCTGCCTGAACAATGCAACACTAGACACTGTAAGTAGAATAAAACTGGAAAACTGAAAAGTATCTGATTCTTTGTAGTTAAAGTAACTAATCTCACTGTCCTCAATGTTTTGTTAGGTTTTTGCATATAAATATTATATTAACATAAATAACACAGTGGCGGCTGGTGTTATGGTTGCAGCGTTGCACAACCACCAATATAGAATAACTAAACTATAAAGTAATATACAAAAACATTAAGCAGTTAAAAGTATCAACAATTTTTATGGAGAACGTATTAGATCCTATGTGGTAATGTTCGCGTACAATTCAAATGTGGCGTGCAGGATGGTGGTTGTAGGCCGTTTGCAACTTCAACAGTGTACAGCAGAGCTTACCACACAAACATATGGGAGAACATGCGATACTCTTCACAATTGCCCTATGTTGCCTATGGTAGCTAGGCAGTTGCAAAGTTTCTGCAACGCTCCACTAGTAGTGCTATAGCACAACTTTATGTCATGAAATCAGTACAGCCTTTTTTGATTTATAAGTTATGTCAGGTTTAGTGTTTACCAACGGTTCAAGGTAAACGTTATCCGTTGTTTGAGGTTACAAAATTATAGTAATAATTTATAACTGTGATTATGATAGTTTTATGTCTTTTAACCCTTCTCCTATCCACTCAACCAACTACTGCGACCAACAAAAATGGAACCACCAGCCGCCACTGAAATAACATACAACTGGTAGACATACAAAGTTCAAAAGAACAGATAGAGACAAAGAGACCATTATATCATGTTCTTGGTCCCTTCTTTATTATAGTTTAACAATGATATTACACATTCAAATTTTTTTTACTGAATTTAATTCTGATGAATCTGGCGTTTCTTTATATACCTATCACCTATGGTTGTCACATTAGAAAATTACTCATAAAAAGTATGTCTCCATGAAAAATAAGCATTCCAGGTTGGCTGTGTCAGCTACAGTGGAATTATCCTCCTACATATCTTAGAAACAATACTGTTTTCACTTTTAATAAGTTTTCAGAATTAGTAACAAGAACTGCCATTTTAACAGTTGCAGCAGATAAAAATGTATTTCAATTAATGGCGTAGTGCAGTAAATAAAATTGATAAAAGGGGCACAACGTTCATAAAATCTTCTCAAATATGTGCATACGCAGATGACATTGCAATAGTAGCAAGAAATGCTGATGGCCTCAAAGACATGTATGCATTAATGGAAGCAGAAGCAATACATGGTAATGTCCAACTCAGAGACCAGAAGGGCTCCTAGAGATTTCAATGTGAATGGGAAGTGTTTCAAAGGAGTGTCCTGCTTTAGTTATCTAGATGCCTTGGTATCAAAATGATAATAACATTAGGATGAGCATAAGAGAAAGGATACAAGCAGCAAATAGAGCATACTTTGCAAATATTAACATCTTTAAAAACAATCTTGTTACACGACTTATAAAATTTAAAGTATATTATTCTCTGGTGCAACCAGTTGATATATATTATAACAATCTGTGCTGTTCGTCTATTTCTGCAAGAGTGTAAATGTGTCAGAGTGGAATTTGTGTAATGTGTCTTACCAATCCGTCATCGCTCGGTAACGTAACTTCCGCTGATTGAGTCCGTCGCGAATGTACGAATAACCAGGTATCGAAGTCCTTATCTGAGGTTCACTAGGGGTGTATAAATCCCGGGTGGCACCAAATTGTTTATTTTAAACAATTAAAAAAATTAGTATTATCGGCGATTCCGCTCAGGCGGTGTGGAGAATTCAAACTTGTCCTGCCGCTTATCGATTTTTATAATCAAGCCAGCAGTTTGCTGTGTTTACTGCTTGAGCACTAGCCGCCATTTCATAGCTGTTCGCTACAATGTACAACATTAATAATACACTTTCGTAATGAAAATAAAACACATTGGTTACACAGTATTGGTTTATTAGTTAATAGTTATTACTTTTTCATTGACACAGGTTATATTTGGTTTGTTATATTATTTTGCACCGGCCATTAATCTAAGACAATTTTCTCTGGGTTTTGACATATCGATTCTGAACGTAACAGATACACCGTAATGGCGTTTACCAAAGTAGTATACAAATATTTTCGTTCGATCGTCTGGATTCTTGAGATTACGATAAAAGGATTAGATGCAATTACAATAATAAAAATACACAACCTTACAATATTTCTACTTAAATATTATAACGTGTAGTTATAATTGGTTTTTTGGAGTGTAGTAAAAGTGTTTCAAAGGTTCGTAAACTAACAATAGGTTAATTTTATAAGTTGACAAATTTTCAGTGTCTTAGTTTTTCATTTAATCTTTGAAAGAGAATAACTTCAGTTAGTGATATTTCATAGTATAGTGAGAAATATTTAAAGTGCGTTTTTTCGGAAATTTGGGTAATTTAAATGATACTTAACAACTTAGTAGACTGGGGGTAAGCAGTTGGTCTTGTAAAAAGGACTGGAGCTGCAATCGTATTCAATTTTCAATTGTTTGGGCTTCTGGCATCTTTTTCAATTTTATCTGAGTAATTTATTCACTTCCTTTGGATTAAATGGTCTTCGACATCAGTTAATTGGTTTCAGTCATCGTCTGCTTCCTTCTCGTTCATTTTTGGTAATTTGGTTAACTTTTATAACATTTTAAATTAAATATTTGGTTGTTCAAAATTTGGCTTCTGTTTTCCAAGAGCGTCACTTTATGAGTAACGATATTCAACGGTAAAACCGTCCCTAACGGCAGTTGCTATGGTTACTAATGAAATCTGATTGGTTAATTTGGCAAAAATCCATTGTTATCAAAATTTGAATTCTTTTCAAAATCCTTGTATATCTTCTGATTGCTTTCATTCCGTTATCTTCCTTCCTAAGTATTAATTATTATCACTGTTATTTGTATTTTCTTCCAAAGATTATTTTGGTATCCCACAAGATTGGGTTATTTCATGTTTTATAATTTTCCAATTATTTTAATATTTCCTAATTACATTTCTCTTTTAATTTAAATCCTTATTCTAATATTTTGCTTCTAATAAGATTTACAATTTATCCTTGGTTGATTATTCACCTTGGATTTGTTAATTAGGCCCTACTTGGTTATTTTCATACAATTAGTATTTGTTGGTGTTTGACAGTTAGGCATTTCTCAAGCCTAAGTAGCCATTACTGATTTTCCCTTATTTCATATACATTACATCTCATTTTAGCCTAATGCTTTATTTTGTTCTTATAACTGGTTTTGTTACCTACTGATGTGTTTTGGTTCTGTTTTTGTGTTATTTGTATGTTACTACTATTTTATATATCATGTATTGCTAATTATTTACTAATTGGTTTTCTCGTTTTCTAAGTCATACATTGCTTTCCTTTCTTACTTATTTACTCCGCCAATGTCAACAATATGGCTATTAATTACTATTTTTTTATTGCATAAAATACAACATTTAGGTCTATGGTTGGTATAATTACCCCAGCCATATCCTATTCATATGTTTGCTTAAACAATTATTTAATACTTAATATGTAACATTGGTGTACAATTCATTACCTTTTATTTTATTTTTTGGGTGATAAACAACCTCACCTCTTTTGAACTTACTTTAATAATCATCACTTATAACATGGGTGTTTATTGATTGTTTTAAACATCTTATTTTATAACTACTCTTTGCCTTCACTCCATGGTAACACTATCTGATTACTCTTTCATGGGGTTCTCACCTTTAAATTTTATTATATACTTTTAAACTTTACAATAAGATTCTTTTCTAATCAATACAGTTAACATCACTCTTCAGTGTTCATTACTACTTAATTAATGGTTGATTTTAAATAATATTCTTAACACCTTTCTTAGATATTATTTTTGTTCACTATTGAACCTTTAGTGTTTGTTACTTTTTTACTAAGTGTTTATCTTAGCTTTCACTATTTTTCCTATTGCTATCATTGACAATATTTTTATTTACTCATCACTTTCACTTTTAAATTATCTTGTGTTTATTATAATTTATTTAGTGTTTTTTCTCTATCATTTTACTTTAGGGTTTTTTCACTTTCACTATGGGCACTTCTTAAACTTTTTATTTAAGTGTTTATTAGTGGGTAATCCCTACCTTACTTTTCTTTGTCACTTAGTTATTTTCAGTTCATTTCTCACTATCTCAATATCTCTCTCTTTCTTTATACATATTATATATACTTATTAATTTCATGTCTTTCTCTATTTCTTACTTACATATACTTCTAATTCTTTGGCTAGTGTATTTTTATTTATCGGGTTTTATCAATGATTAATTACATTTGTCAATCATTCAATACTAACATTTATCTTTTATATTGGTTCTTTACCGGTTTCGTTTCCTTTATTATATTTGATTGTATTATTTCTCCCTTCTCTATTCTCTACTACTTGTCTGTGTTTTCTCGCCTTGTTTCTTTTTATTTCCTTTATAGTTGGTTTGTTCCCTTTTTATTTTCATTTTTCTTCTCCTTCGCTTCTCATCTCGTTTCCTTTTATTTTGATTCTTATCTGGCCAATCTCTGGGGTTGGGTCAAAGTCGTTTGTCTGTCAGTCTAGTTGGTGAGTTTCTTTAATAATCACTTTTAGTTTATCATTCTTCCTCCTTCTTTCTTAATTACATTTTATATTTTTATTCTCTTAATTATTTATTTATTAAAATATATTACTTTTTAACATTTCTTACATACTTATAGTTATCAAATATGATCTGAATTTGGCGATGTTATAATATATTGTAATAAAACAAATAAATTCTGGGTTTGTGTTTATTAATTGTTTAATAAAATTTTAATTATTTATTTAATAAATTTTTTGTATAAATTATTAATTTAATTTTTTAATTATTTAATTATTAGAAATTAATAATAAAATTAAAAATTAATTAATAAAAAGTAATAACTTTTATTATTTTTAGTGTTCTATTAATAAAAATACTGATTAGTAATTGGGTATGATTTGGTGAAGAATTATTTGTTTCTCCGCGTTAAATAGATTGTCGTGGCCAAATCGATTGCATATTGCGGTCCATTCAGTATCTTTATTTCTTCTTCTGCTCATTCCTTTCCCTCAGAAGTTCTCGTTTAATATTTAATAATTAATGTATTTTAAATTAGTTCTCAACTAATCAATAAAACAATGTTTTAAAACAATAATTATATTTATTATGCTCAAAGTAATTATTCGACTTGCGTCGACTAATTTGAGTCGGAGTCGAGACTAGATCCCAGGTCGATTATTACATATTCAAAAATTATTCAAATTAAATTATTATATAACAGAGGTTCTTTTAAACTGTCGAAATAGTCAGGAAAGGCAAGAGAATTCAATACTTACAACTATAAAACTTATTCATTAACAGACAATAATAATAATATATAGTGTATTGTAACGTACCAAATTTGGTAGTTACATAGAGTGAACAATTATTACGTCAAGTGACGGGAAATCATGAAAATAGTTCTAAGTACGTAAAACAATGGAAACAAAAAGGGAGTATCTACAGATACATTATTGTAAAATTCCCAACAAAGAAGAAGGAAGTGTAATATAGCATCATCGAGTACAAAAGAGAGAAAGAAAATGACCACAAGCCAATATAAAATGTTAGAAACCAGGCCCAATAGTTTCCAACAGTGAGGGGAAACAACAAAGATAATAACTATGTAAGATGAAAAGAAGACAACAGAATTTCCAACAGTGAGGGGAAACAACAAAAATAATAAATATGTAAGATGAAAAGAAGACAACAGAATTTCCAACAGTGAGGGGAAACAACAAAAATAATAACTATGTAAAATAAAAGGAAGACAACAGAATTCCCAACAGTGAGGGGAACCAACAAAAATCATAACTATGTAAAATGAAAAGAAGACAACAGAATCCCAACAGTGAAGGGAACCAATAAAAATCATGACTATGTAAGATGAAGAAGAGACAACTCAAGAGCAACCACAATGATGGCAAACCAACCAATCTATTTATAAATATAAATACTATGGAACAACGACTACTACAAATGGAAATATTGAAAAGGACGTTTAAGCCAAAAGAAGAAAGAAAGAAGAAGAGCAAGGAAAAATGACACGAAGAGTGAAGATAATGTATGTACAATACAAGAAATCACCATTCACCAAGTATACAAGGAACTATACTAGTGACCGGAGGAAGAATAATGATTATCAACTATGAAGAAACAGTGTTTAGCATATTTAAGAAATCACAAACAGTAATAGTGAATACTTAATGTAAGTGTGAGAACCTGTAACAAGTTAATCAATTTTAACCTAAATAAACCCCACAGACAATACAAGTGAGAAGGTTTATAACAAAGGAAAATGTGTTTACCTTTATAGTGGAAACATCAAAGATTAAATAGTTAAAATGCACAGACAATTAGTGTGACCAATTTAATCAAGATTGTAATCCAAAATAGATAATCATAAGACCACCAAGAGAAATGTAAGATAGAACAGTAAAACCATTTTTCATAGAAACTGTTAATAAAAGCTTTGTTAAGTTTTAAAATGAAATATAACTGAATGCCACGGCAAGACAGAATACAATATAAAGAAAGTCCAGAAAAAATAATAACAAACAAGCTAGTTTGTTAAGTATCAAACAACAAAGGTACCAGAAATTAGGTACAACATAACAAGAAATGTAATACCATTAGATTAAGAATATTTGTGTTATTGTTTAGAAAAATAGTGTAAACATGTGTATTAATCAACAATTAAACCATTGTAATAAAATACCATAATGAAGTCATAATAGTAGAAGCAAATACTGCATAAGAATATGTTACACATTGATACATAACCCCATAGGGAGTGCACCTATAACACAAAATCATATATGTTAATTAAACCAAGCAACCATCAACAATTGTTTCAGTCAAAGATTCATTATAAATAATGATGCACACTAATAAGTAATATTTTATACTGAAATACACAGCACATAAAGCAGATTAAATATGATAGCACAAAGCTAAATGAAAAGAAACCCAATATGACAAGTTAGTTAAGCAAAATACATTATTAAAACTTGTCCAAGGATTACTGAAAATGTTACCAGTAGTTAGAAAAACATCTAGTACTACTATGAGAATATATATCAAATGTAATAATAGCAATTTAGTTATTGATTTATTAAAAAATAACTGACTGCCATGTCATAACCTGATGTAAACAAACCCAATACTAAGAGTTGGAAAGCTTTCAGATAGCGAAAGACTAATAAATACATTAAATTAACAAGGTACTATGGTTGTTCACTATTTTCATTTGTAACATTATATACCTTATATGGTAAAATGATTGACAAAGTGACAATTTAAAGAAAAGAGAACAGAAGGTATCTGGATAAGACTATTAGCATATGAAAAACAACATTTTTCATATAACAAAGTGTAAACCGATGTAAATAAATGTATATATTATTGTTAGAATACCAAACAAATGTCATTAGATAAGAAATAATAGTGTTATAAGCGATTATAAATAATCGAATATGGACGTTTGAAGACGCCATTACCCAAATATTGTGGAAATAGTAATTGCACCTATTTTCTGAATTAAACAATTGAGAAATGGACTCAAAACGTTTAATAAGAAGTGTTATTGTGTAATTAGAATAAGATCTGGTGAAATAAACTTATTAATTTTAAGATTCACCATAGGAATTTGTGAAATAATTGTAGTGAGTTAATAATGGACGGATTTTATCCTTGTTTAGACTTTATTTAAAGCCCAAGGTGTCCGCGATCTATTGCCACCAACTATTCAATGATGTGACAATTAATAAAAAAGTTATAGCAATTATAAACTTTTTAATCATTTTGTGTATCAACGCTTACGTCACTATAGTCTCCAACCCATATAAGAAATTGGTAAAAAATTAAAAGTTTTATTTAACCGAGGTGTTTTGGGGTGGAGAGTTCGACAATTTAAACCAATCAAATGAATTAAACAACCAGACAAGCAAGAGACGCTTAGGTGAAGCGTCCCAGTCATCATTCAGTCGTCAAAGAGTCTACCAGCATAATTCGACGGGCAAGGTCGATGAAGAAATGTATGAAGTTGTATTTAAATTGTGCGCGACACATTCATGAGTCACGCTATACACACATAACCTATACATAACAAAGAAATAACGAGTGTACAGTGCGGAATGAATTCAAATAATAAATACGGCCAGTGTATAATAACGGTCGTATTTTCGAGTTTGTGTTTTATAAAAAAACCAGGGAGTACTATATTTTCATTATTTAACAAATAAAACGGAAATAATAATTTCTGTTAATGAACGGAGAATTATTGTTTGGGTACTACTCTAGTCAGTAGTATCAAAGTGTATTAATTATGATGAAAATTATCAGAATTAAGTAAAAGAATTATTTCGCATTTACTAACTTAAAAAATAAATGTTTTTTACGATTTTATCGTAATTAAAGAAGTCAATATTAATTTAAATATTACAAATAGGAGTGAAATGATTAGTCGCTCAATTGACTCATTTCGTTTGATTTGACTAATAAATAATTTTTTGCGAAAGATATTCTAATTAACTGATAGTTACACATCAGATGCATTATGAATAACATATATGTGTTTAGATTATTAAGAACTCAATGAATAATTTACTTATCCACAAGAACTACTTACGTTTATTAGCTAACCTAGAAATAATGACAACGTGTCACCTTTTCATAAGTCTGTTCTCAAGTAATATAAATCAAATGAAAGCTATCACAAGAGTTTTTTTCTTATTATAGATTTTTTTCTCTTGCCAATAAATGATTTTTATAACCAACTATTAAATAATAATAGTAAATTTTAGCAGTGCAGCTCAACGCACGTGTTATTAAAGTAACTGCTGTGTCCTTATATTAAGCGTACGATAGTGCGATAGTTATCAATTTTATGGTACCGACTTTTAATTTTAATATTTGTTTGTTTGTTTTTTTTTGTATTAATTCTTTATTAAATATTGTTATAAAAGATAACATCTTGTATCTGGTATCATGCAACTTCCAAGATCACACGAACTTGGTAATTTAACTGTGTAAAGAGGATATAACCTCTCTAACTAAAATTATTGTATCAACCCTCAGTGTTACCAGCCTTGAGGTTAAAAGAGTTTCTTTTTAAAAATTGTTCATAATAACTATTATTTTGTAAAGATATTAGTGATTGATTGTTTATTTAAAAGAGTTAATGGCATTTCAGAACTGTTAATAAATCTCAATTATTTTTACCAGTGGAAAGAGTTTTTTGATTTCAAAATAAAATAGTTTAATTCTCATAACTAGTTCTATCAGAAGGTGGCGGCAGAATTTGAATATTCATTATAATTCAAATCACAATTAAGCCCTTATTTTATTTTATTGTGCATGTGTATCACTTAGGGTATTCAAGTAGAATATCCACATGTATGTATAAAGTGTATGTTGCAGCAGAAGCAGTCACCAAACAGAACAGTAATAACATCCACATATGGTAAGTGGGGAGGTGAACAGTGAAGTGCTAAAATACTTTTTTAAATTGAGAAATTTAAACGGGAATACCCACACAACTATTATTAATAATCAACACTACTAATAATAATAATTCCATCTTAATATCTTATATCGTTGTGGATACCGGAGAGTATCTACACACACACGCACTCATCTGTTAATATCTGTTTTGTAACAGTATAGAAAAATTTAGATTCAAACCAGCTGATTGCTCTGACGTCACTACGTCCTCTTCCGTTTAGATTCGTTCGACTTGGAATGACAAGATGGCCGCCTGTTGCGTCTTAGACGCTCTCGATGCAATCTTGAGTTGGTCTTTAGAACGCTTATTTGTGGTGCTGGTGTGAAATGAAATAATGAAGTGGACTGTATAATTCTTGAGCTAATAGTCTATTGAAAATTAATAAGATATAATTGCTGGTGCGTGCAGTTTTGGCGCGGCATAAATGCTGGAGAATTAAAATAGAATTAACGTTGAAAACCCATAATAGTGTGTAGAGGCCAAGAATCGACTAAGTAAATTATCGCATGATAATCATGCTATAATTATGAAATATTGAAAACTTTATGTAGCCGTGGCTGGCGAACTGAGGCTTGATGCCTGCTCGGAGTCTTGCAAGGAACTAACTTAATTTTGACTGCTGTCAGCCTGTGTCAAACCGGCAGCAGATAGCAGAGAGAAAAATGACGTCACTACACGCACCCGCAATGCGGCATTTTACAGTACAAAGTTTAACCATACTGCCTGCACAAAATCGGGGCGATTTTGCAACTTAATTCATTGTGTGTATATTACATAATAATTGCCATTTCATGACACCAAAATTCAATAATAAGTAACAAATGATGATACAATAACAAAGACATAACAATTGACATCCATAACAATCAAGCAATGACACCCAAATTCTGTAAGAATACATAATAATTTACTTTACATATTGATAGACTAATGATACTAAAAATTCCATGACACATAATAACATGATAATGATACATAATAATATAATAATCAGACAGACATAATAGTTGGCAGTACATAATAATAGGACAATGATCCCAAAAAATTCAAAAATATATAACAATATGATAATATAATGATACATAAGAATATTAGAATAATGATACCCCAAAAAATTCAAAAATACATAAACATAGTATAATACAATAATAAAGACATAATAATTGATATGCATAATATTATAATAATAATCCCCTAAAAAATTCAATATATATAACCATAGAATAATACAATAATAAAGACATAATAATCGATATGCATAATATTATAATAATAATCCCCTAAAAATTCAATATATATAACCATAGAATAATACAATAATAAAGACATAATAATTGATGTAATAATCATGACAATGTAAATCATGTGATCGCCGGGGAATGTCCCGGGCATGAAGCACGATAATGCTATAAAGTTCCCATTACTGAACGTGTCGCATGAATGCTCATGCGATTAGTCTAAGGCCACCGGAAGTGGACACAATTTATGAATGGGTCTACGTAGGATACCGTTTGTGGTGCGAACCTCCGCGACGCGCACTATTGAATCCTGACCCGAATAGACATTCATGACTACCCCGCGTTTCCACTGCAGTGGGGGGGGGACTGTCATCTAGAATAAGAACGAGTTGTCCGGGAGTCAAATTTTTTGATGGGATGCGCCATTTGTTGAGTTGTTGTAACTGGTGCAAATAATCTTTCGACCACCTGTTCCATATAGATTAGGTGAATCGTTGGAGCAGCTGCCATCTGCCCAGACGACTAATATTGACTTGGGAATAGTCAGGTTCCGGGAGTGCAGTGAGCTGAGAACCAACCAGGAAGTGCGCTGGAGTTAAAGGTTCAGGGTCCCTAGAGTCATTTGATAAAGCGAACAAAGGGCGTGAGTTGAGGCAGGACTCTATTTGAGTAGGATAGTGTATATACTTCTCAAACGTAAGAATGGTTCCGCCGACAACGCGCCGCAAATGAAATTTGACGCTCTTCACTCCGCTTTCCCACAGGCCACCGAAATGAGGTGCTGAGGGGGGAATAAAGGACCATTTGATGCCTTGGGCACTGGTAAAATCCTGGGTGGTCTGTTCAAATCCATTGGATTGAAAAAGTTTGTATAATTCGTGAAGCGTGCTACTGGCACGACGAAAGTTTGTTCCATTGTCGGAGAATATCTGATCAGGGATACCTCTACGCGCTATAAACCGTTTTAAGGCTGCTATGAAGGCGTCTGAGGTAAGGTCTGAGACTAGTTCCAGGTGAATAGCTTTAGTGACCATGCATATAAATAAAGCAATATAAGCCTTTGACGTTGATTTTGAACGCTGCCCGCCATGACGTATAAATACGGGACCGGCGTAGTCGACTGCAGATTGGGAAAATGGCTTAGCAGGCGTAACCCGGGAAGGGGGTAATTGTCCTAATCATTGGCTTGCGCCGGTAGCATGGAATCGAAAACAAGTGATACAATTATGTATTACTGAATGTATATAAGACTTATCATTAATTACCCAATATTTCTGCCGTAGAGAGAACTGAGTCAATTGTACACCAGCGTGTAGTAAACGAAGATGCTCGCTTTGTATGATTAATTTGCTAAGATGAGAGTGCGGGTGGAGTATGATTTGGTGTTTGCTCTCGTAGGTAAGATGGGAGTGCTGAAGACGTCCTCCCACGCGTAATATTCCTGTCTTGTCCAGAAAGGGGTTAAGTGAAAGAATTTTACTATTATTAGGGATGCAGCGTTGTGCTTCAAGTTCCTTGATTTCGGTGCTAAAGTGCGATCGTTGGGACTGGCGAATGAAAATCAAAAGTGTACCATGTAACTCATGGGAGGTTAAAAAGGAAGTAACTCTATCCACTGTGGGGAGCCTAGAGTTCCAAATGAATCGACGGCAATACGAAAATACACGAAGGAGTTTTGAAAGCGAAGAGTAGTTTTCAAAATAACTAGACGTAGATGAAGCGACAATCAATGAAGTTTGTACCTGCTTTCGTTGTTCCTGCTCAAGATCGGGATGAGTGCAGGGTGAATGGGCATCGAAGGCACTGGTGGGCCGTGATGATGACTCATGGGCAGGGTTCTGCTTGGACTTGAGTTCCAGTGATTGAAACCTGCGGATAGCTCCATGAAGAGAATCGCCCAAATGAGAATTGTATGACCTGCGAGGTAGGGCTACCACAAATCTGCCATCATTATTACGGAAAGTATTAGATACAAAATGACTTTCACATTCCAAGTCCTCAACGGAGGGAGCACGAATAGCAACGTCCTCTAACTTCCAGAAGTCCTTTAGTTGCGAGGAAATGGCATTATTATCTTCACATGCTATGAATGATGAGACAGGTTTTGTCATGTCGACATTAAATGGCAAGTTACCCGCAAGAATGAATCCCAATTGTGTCTCCTGTATTATGGGAAAATGTGGGCTACGGATGAATTTGACAGGTTCAATTAATTGTAAGTAATACTGAGCACCAAGCAATAGGTCGATTTGCGAAGAGAAGTTCAGTTGTGGGTCGGCTATGAATATGCCTTTTGGTAAATTTAGGGACGAGATATCAAATGATTCTGCAGGGAGATTATTCGTGATACTGGGAAGCACAGCGCAATGTATGTTTAAACTAAAATTCTTATAACGTGAATGCAACCTTACCCTGGTACTGAAGTCAGCTTGAGATAATGAATTATTTATACCGGTGATGGGTAATTCAGATTTAATTAGTTTTAGACCCATGCGACGTGCGAAATTCATGGTGCAGAAGTTAGCTTGCGATCCTGAGTCCAATAAAATCCTTACTGGGTGTTTCCTACCGGCATGGTCATGCAGACAGCGGTGGATAATAAGATAGATTTGTACATTTGCAGTTTTAATGAAAACTGATTGTTCCTGCACGAAGCGTTATTGCCTGATATGTGGATCATTGTGTGGTGGCGTTTAGCACACGTTCTGCAAGCAAATTTGGAAAGACAGTGTGCGAGATCATGGCCTGGACGTATGCAATTTAAGCAGAGTTTATTTATAATTAAAATATTTTTTCGTTCCAGGGGAGATATAGCCACGAATTGTGGGCACTGGGAAAGGCGGTGTTTACCACGACACAGCTGACATATGTTGTTGCCGATATGAGAATGGAATGTCGACCTAGTAATATCAACCGATTAAATAGCTTTGTGATAGGGAATCTTATCGGTAACGTGTATTTTGCTTACTGAGCTGGTCGCGCCGTCGACGTTTTGCAATAACTGCCTTCTATTATTTAAAAATTTAATAAAATTACTGAAATTAGGAAATCGTTCGTCAGACAAAACTTTCTTTCCAGAGCTGACATGTATGGTTATCGAGTTTTTGCGTTAAGTTTTGAACGAAAATGATTTCAAACGTATTTACCGTTAAATTCAATGAATTTAGAGTATTTATATTCGTGGTAATCTCGTCAATGAATTTGGAAATGCTAAGCATGGACTCTTGTTGAATGGACTTCACGCCCAAGACATTCCCTATGTGATAGGCTGAGACAATTAATTTGCTGTCGTACCTGGCTCTTAATAGATCAATGGCTACTGCATAATTCTCATGGGTGATTGGAAGAGATTTTATTACAGTTAACGCCTCGTCCCTTAATGACGAGTGCAAATAATGTAATTTCTGAATGTCCGTCAGGTCAGTTCTGACATGTACTAATTCCACAAACATATGATAATGTTGCCAATCAATAATGCTGCCTGAGAAGCAGGGCAATTTAATTGGCTCTAACTGTATAGGGGGGGTTTTAATTGGTGTGACTTCAGCTTGGATCAATGACTTCTTGTTCACCTCCTCTACTTGCTCCAATAAATGGTGCAGTTTGCACTCAATATTACAGAGATCATCCTGTTTGAACTCTGTCACTGACTGAAGTGAAATCGGAATCGTCAGCCTCAATTTGAGTCTGAATTTCGTCATACTTCGCGGACAATTCCATCAAATGGCGGAGCTTAATTTTTAAGGCATGATGATCGCTTATGTCTGGATCGAAATTGTCAGCGAAAGTATTCACACGGGATACAGACGCCTTAATTGTGCCCCGTTTCTTTATTAACGCCTTCACATCAGCCATGACTGAAATGTACAAAGTGATTCGAAAACGATAGTTAAATATAGAGCAGGTGAACAATTGTTGTAATTTAAATAATTTGCTAAATTCTGATATGATGCGGGAGCCAGTGATCTGTGTACACCTTAATATATTACTTACTATAATAGGTACTTAAATTTCCTTTTTTTTTTTTAAATAGTTATGAAAGTTATTGAAAATGTGAATTATTCAAAATGACAATAAACCTATAGCCTTGTAACATCACTTAAGTTTCTTAATGCATTATTGCACAGCTGCGTAAATGAAAATTTATGTACATATGAAAATGTAGATAAAAATACAAGTTTATGGCCACTTGGCAATAATATCTGCTTACGTAAAAATTATTAATGATGTTATATTAAATGTAAAATATTACTCAGTTTGCTGTAGGCCTACCCATCAATTATACATGAAAAATTATAAAAAATGAAAGTTTATAGTCACGTGGATGTTGAATCCCGGCATGTTCAAAACGGCTCCGATCCTGTTGGTTCCGTGTTGATCCTGTTCGGCAATCCTTAGAAGTTGGCGCAACTCCTGCCTCTGCTGGTCAGCTGACGCTTGAAGTTGCAGCTCTCCGTATAATTTCAAAATTCTGGAACTTCGCCGCTGTAGGACAAATGTCTTGTAGTGTCTTTGTCTAGGATCAAAATGTGAAATCCGGTCACGGAGGACCAAATGTTGCGTCTTAGACGCTTTCGATGCAATCTTGAGTTGGTCTTTAGAACGCTTAGTTGTGGTGCTGGTGTGAAATGAAATAATGAAGTGGACTGTATAATTCTTGAGCTAATAGTTTATTGAAAATTAATAAGATATAATTGCTGGCGCGTGCAGTTTTGGCACGGCATAAATGCCGGAGAATTAAAATAGAATTAACATTGAAAATCCATAAGAGTGTGTAGAGGCCAATAATCGCCTAAGTAAATTATCGCATGATAATCATGCTATAATTATGAAATACTGAAAACTTTATGTAGCCGCGGCTGGCGAACTGAGGCTTGATGCCTGCTCGGAGTCTTGCAAGGAACTAACTTAATTTTGACTGCTGTCAGCCTGTGTCAAACCGGCAGCAAATAGCAGCGAGATAAATGATGTCACTACACGCACCCGCAATGCGGCATTTTACATTACAAAGTTTACGTGAGTACAAAGTTTAACCACCGCCTTCGTGAGTTGTTATACGCTGAAAATCAGTCTCCGAGATTTCCTTCAAATAAACGTATCAGTTGATTAATTCCTCTTCTGTGGTGCCGCTGTTGGAATATCCACAAGTTGTAGTGTGTAGTTTTAGTCCTCCACTGGATTTCGTTCGGTAATAGGCGTATAGTGTCAAATGGTTCCTTCCAATCGATTGCTTGTTGTATTAGGTTAAATTTATTCTTCAGTCGTGTCCAAGCATTATGACATATAGATTTAGTGTTGTTTAAATTAGCTTTGTGATTCCAATGACTGTTATTATCCTATTCATTAATTTAATATATATTCTTTTATCTTTTTATAATTTCATAATATATTTCATATATATCATAATATATACTGCAGTGTTCTTCCCAGTTGGCTGAGGTGATTAACAGATCATCAACATATACCGTTGTAAACTGGAGCGGTTCTTGGCCGAGTATTTGGTCCATGCAGGCTACAAAGATGGCTACTGAATTTACTAAGCCGAAGGGCAACCTCTTAAATTGGTAATTGCGCCCTTCGAAGATAAACGCCATGTATTGACGACTTTGTAGGTGCAACTCCACTTAACAATACCCGCACACGGTGTCCCATGTCGTAATAAATTTAGTGCCGTGGAATCTCTTTAGGATTTCTTCGATTTCTCTGGGCGAGGTTCGATCATTTACAATCATTTTATTAATTTCTCGTGTGTCCAGACAGAGTCGGACCTTACCATTTTTCTTTTGAATAGCCACTATCAGACTGGTAAATGGTGACTGACTATTTCTATTATGTCTCTACTTATCATATTATTGATTTCGGTTCGGTCCGCTTCTTTCAGTGACTGCGCTATCGGGTAGGATTTACGGTTGAACTCCACTGGATCCCTGAATCGGATTTTACACTGATAATTCTTGACTTTTCCGGGCTCACCGGAAAATACGGCACGATATTTTTCGTATATTCCTATCAAATGATTTATTTGGTTTTCAGTTAATTTTTCTGTCATGTTCTCGCACTGGAAATCCTGTATCTCCTGTATTTTCTGCGTCCACAGTTTATCTTCAGTTTCCCGGTATATTAATTTACTGTATGATGATTTATCCGCTACATAATTTACTTCAACCTTTCGGTTGTGACTCGGTTGGGAGTTTACTATCTCGTTACTTATTAAATCGGCTATCCATGTTGAATCTTCTGAAAACAGCGACATTTTCTCTCTGCACAGGTCAATAACAGCAGAGTTTCTTCTTAACAGATCACACCCTATTAGGATATTAAATGGTAATCCTGCTGCAATGAGAAACACCATGTCCAAACTTACACCCTTACTTGTAACATTTAAAGATCGTATCGTTTTATTTTGCCGACCAGTGGCTCCTATAAGTACTACATTATTGATTGGTAATACCAGTAATGTTCGGTGACATTCTCGTTGTATTCGGTCTAATTCACTATTACTAATTATCGAGACATTCGCACCTGTGTCTATCATACTTTGCGCTGAAATACCTTCTACTTCTGCCATTACGTAGATTATTTCATTATTATGATCGTTAATTTTTATATCGTCTTCTTCTAACAAATCGGTTCTGATATCTTTGAGGTAATTATTGTAAATAATTGTGATTTTCTTATTTTCATTTTGGTTATTTAACTCTCGTTCATACCCAGTAGATGGGAGCAGTGAAGGGTTGTGATTGTTTATCACCGCCTCCTCTAGTTTAAAGGTTGAGTGTTATCACTGATTGGGCCGACTGCAATGTCGGTCTGAAAACCTTGGACTGGTTCCTGTCGTTCCATGCGCTCATCAAACTGCACTTCATTCCTCTGTTGTCGATTTTGATCCTCCAGGCTGGAACTTCGTCTGCATACATAATTCCCATGATCATTCACTTAGTGGTTTATCAGTTGTACTCTGTATTCGTGGAAACTGTTCCTCCTTTGGTGTTGGTACCTCCGTTGACCACTTCCTACTGCTCTTATATAATTCACTCTAGGTCGATATGTCCTGTTATTATAATTACCACCTTGTTGATAATTTCTACTGTTATTTGGATAAGGATAATTATTAGTTTGGTTTGAATTTCTCTGACTATTTCTGTTGTTTTCGCTGATATTATAATAATTATTTCTATTTGATTGGTTGTTATTATTACTACCATTATGGTTATTATTATTATTATTATTATTGCTGTGATTATTATTATAGTAATTATTATTCCGGTTCATGGGGTTATAATTATTGTTATTCCCGTTATATTGATTGTTATTTACAAAGCTATTATTATTATTCCTTAATTCTGGTCTATCCGTTCTTCTCCTACTCTGTTGGTAATAATCTTCATGCTCGTACATCTCGAGTAACTCTGTCATAGCTTGTATGGTTTTAATCTGACTACTCCTATGTGCTCTAATTATATCCTCCTCGTAGTGATAGAATAGTTTACTGACTAGGCACTCCTCGGGTATTTTAGGCTCTAGGTGTTTGGCTATGCACACCTTTCCCAGGAAATACGAGGTCAAAGTGTTACCCCAATATGGGTTATATTTCCCATGACATATGTTGTCTCTTAAGACTGGATCAGAGGAGCCGGAGATCCAAAGATGGACCACCATGGCTAACAAGGCGTACTTCGCATTGCTGCCATTATTTAGGTCTGGGGATGTGCACAGGGAAACAAAAATGAAAATATATAGGACTGTCATCAGACCGGTGCTATGCTACGGGTGTGAGGCATGGGCAATCACACAGAAAACAGTCGACATAGTAGACACCTTTGAAAGGAAAATCCTCAGACGCATTATAGGCCCAATACAAGAAAATGGCTCATGGAGACTGAGATACAACAACGAACTGTATCAAATATATAAAGAGATACCAGTCTCAAAATTTATAAGAATTCAAAGATTGCGTTGGGCCGGACATGTTATGAGAATGGAGGGTGGCAGGAACCCTAAGAGGGCTTTGCTGGGTACATGGGAGGGAACGAGACCTAGAGGTAGACCGAGGAAGAGGTGGAAAGATGGCATTGCAGAGGACGCGAGAGACATGGGGATAAGAAACTGGAGAAGGGTTGCAGTGGATAGAGTGGATTGGAGGCGGAGATTGGTGGAGGCCAGGGCCCGACTTGGGCTGTAGCGCCATAGGAGAGAGAGAGATATGTTGTCTCTTGCTATATTTTGTGTCAATTCTGACCAATACTTAGCTTTAAATAACCTCTTAAACATTTGGTAGTCTGTGATGTCATCTCTGATAGCCATCCACCAATTATCAGTCATTTCTTTAAATGACTCATCGAGTACTTCTTTGTTGGTATTCCAGCGGTTACCCCTATGTTTCGCGAAATATTCTTCTATTCTGGCTATAAAGTCCATGGGTTTTCTTTGGTATAACCGGAAATTAACCCATTCTCGGTTTTCAGTAGTGGGAAAATTGGTAAGGTTAGTCGATCTACTCAGACAAGTTTCTATGTCTGCTTGGTTCTGGCGAACCTGGCCATTTATACTGGTAACCGCAGCTTCTATACCGTCACACTTTTCTGTGAATCAGTTCTGCACCTTTTCCCATTCTTCATGCGTTTCCTTTTATTTTTCTTCCCAATTCCTCCAGTTTGTCTCTTTTATATTTGTAATCTTGGTGTTTACTTCTGCTTTAAAACTCTGTACTTCTCGCTCAGTCTGACTACATCTTTCGTCAGCTTCCGCAACTTTTTGTTCTATCACTGCCATTGTCTCTTCTACCTTCTTGCTGGTTGCTTCATTATTCTCTATCATCTTCTGGCTCAACTCTTCCATTAACGACTCTATCCTTTCGTCTAACTTGTTCATATTTTTCTGGTTAACCTCCCTCAATTCTTCTCTTAATAGTTGGTTATCCTCTTTCAGTTCTTCCCATTTCTCCTCCATCTTTTCTTCCATCTTCTTATTGGTTTCATTTATTTTCTTATTGGTATCTCCAATGTCCTTTCTTAATTCTTCTTTTGTGGATTCTATATTTTTATTTATTGATTCTATGCTCTTCTGATTCTCTTCCATTTTCTTACTATTTTCCTCCATGTTCTTTCTGTTTTCCTTTAACTCTTCCCTCAACTGTTGGTTGCCACTTTCCATCTTCTTACTGTTTTCCTTTAACTCTTCCCTCAACTGTTTATTGTCACTTTCCATCTTCTTACTGTTTTCTCCAATTTGGTTACTCAATTCTTCTTTTGTGGATTGGTTGTCCTTCCTTAACTCTTCTTTTGTGGATTCTGTATTTTTATTTATTGATTCTATACTCTTCTGATTCTCTTCCCTGGCTTTCTTGTTATCCTCCTTCAATTCTTCCTTCGTCGATTTAAATTCTTCCTTTGTCGATTTGAATTCTTCCCTGGCTTTCTTGTTATCCTCTTTCATTTCCTTACTCATTTGTAGGAACATTTCCATCATCTTATCCATTTTCGTATCTTCTATTGTGGTGGATTTCTCTAACTGTTTCTCCTGGAGTGTGGGCTCGTTCGGTTCCGCCGGAGGTAACATCATCTCCAAATCTTCCACTGGAGTCACCTCCTTGTTCTCCATGTCTATTTCCTTTTCGGCTTCTGCCGCTCTTTTCTTCGACGTTGATCTCTTTGGCATTTTTATTACTTGCCTGACCTGTTAACAGCTGCCAGCTAAAATAGGAAATTGGGCAAATTGTCTTTATTTTATTAGCCTATCAATCCCTATTTATAGCCCCACGTTGGGCGCCAATTTGTAATAAAACAAATAAATTCTGGGTTTGTGTTTATTAATTGTTTAATAAAAATTTTATTATTTATTTATTTTTTTATTTGTATAAATAATTAATTTAATTTTTTAATTGTTTAATTACTATATTACTTTTTATTATTTTTAGTGTTCAATTAATAAAAATACTGATTAATAATTGGATATGATTTGGTGAAGAATTATTTGTTTCTCCGCGTTAAATAGATTGTCGTGGCCAAATCGATTGCATGTTGCGGTCCATTCAGTATCTTTATTTCTTCTTCTGCTCATTCCTTTCCCTCAGAAGTTCTCGTTTAATATTTAATAATTAATGTATTTTAAATTAGTTCTCAACTATCAATAAAACAATGTTTTAAAACAATAATTATATTTATTATGCTCAAAGTAATTATTTGACTTGCGTCAACTAATTTGAGTCAGAGTCGAGACTAGATCCCAGGTCGATTATTACATATTCAAAAATTATTCAAATTAAATTATTATATAACAAAGGTTCTTTAAACTGTCGAAATAGTCAGGAAAGGCAAGAGAAGTCAATACTTACAATTATAAAACTTATTCATTAACAGACAACAATAATAATATATAGTGTATAGAAAAATTTAGATTCAAACCAGCTGATTGCTCTGACGTCACTATGTCCTCTTCCATTTAGATTCGTTCGACTTGGAATGACAAGATGGCCGCCTTCGTGAGTTGTTATACGCTGAAAATCAATCTCCGAGATTTCCTTCAAATAAACATATCAGTTGATTAATTCCTCTTCTGTGATGCCGCTATTGGAATATCCATAAGTTGTAGTGTGTAGTTTTAGTCCTCCACTGAATTTCGTTCGGTAATAGGCGTATAGTGTCAAATGGTTCCTTCCAATCAATTGCTTGTTGTATTAGGTTAAATTTATTCTTCAGTCGTGTCCAAGCATTGTGACATATAGATTTAGTGTTGTTTAATTTAGCTTTGTGATTCCAATGACTGTTATTATCCTATTCATTAATTTAATATATATTCTTTTATCTTTTTATAATTTCATAATATATCTTGGTTTGTGTTAGTTAAAAATTCCATTTATTTTTCTCTGAAATATATTCTGACACGTCCGTTCTGGTTGGTGTTTAACAATCAACTAACTATATTTGTTTCTTCATATAGAAAATTCTGTAAGATTTTGGTCTCATTTCTCATTGTTCATTATCAGCTGTTTTCATAATTACTAATTCAATTTTATAGAAATAGCTGACATTTTTTATATTTTACTGGCTATAAATTATTTGTTTATTACTTTTATGGAATTCTAATTATAAAACAATATTCCTGCTTTCATTTTATACAAGTTAATACTAAATTTGACCTATTTTGGTTTGAATTAAGCTTCTGAATTACATTCCTTGAAATTTACCTCTAGGCCTTATTCTGATTCACATAATTACCCATTAAATGGTTTACAATATGTTTTATGTTACAATTTTCCTCAAATACGATTACTAATTAAACCATTGTAATTTACTTTTTCTACCTGGCTATTATTCTAAACATTTAACAATTTATTTGTATTTTACTAGTAGGCCTACTTGCTATACTGATTATGGCGTTATCTTGTACAATCACCATTTAAGTCAATTTTACTCTGATTCTTTTAATCACTACTATAGGTTGTTGTTATAATTATGATAATGTATTTGTATTATGAATGGGATAATTTATATCAATTTGGTCTAGTTTCTATTAATTTATTTTCTCTGATTTGATTTACAGGGTCAAAGTTGAATTTGGCTTGGTCATCAATTTTCAATTTTCCTACCAATGTTATAATCAATTCACATTATTATTTTTGTATTTTCTGATTCACTATTTATAGGTTGTTTGAATTAATATTTTGCCTTTCCTTACTTCATAAAATTATGACATTAATTAACATTATTTAAATACAATAAACACTTACATACTAACATCTAGTATCTACTACTATCAACATGGTCTGTATTGTATACACATATAATAATTAAACATAATAATTAGATAAATAAACAAATTTAAGTCTTATCCTAAAGATTGTCTTTTATTGTCCTTTTAAAACTGGTTTGGGGTGTTCCCCTCAATCACACACTATTTTATTTATACCTAAGTTTACATTAGCTCTGATTATTTTGTATTGTATTCTCTTACTTTATTATTTGTTTTTCTAAATTGGTATAACTAATATAGTTTAAGTTCTTTCATTTATGTGGTTTGCTGCTATAGAGTGTTCTGTCTTTAAAGTAGGTTTTTGGGTATCTTGAGATTTTTCCTTTTTATTAATTGGTTTTTGGCTGTAACTTCGTACTACTCCGTATCTTACTGGGTATACTAATTATTTTACTGGGATGATAATCATACTATTTGTTTTTAACACATTTTGCTATAAATTGAACGTATATAATTTCTCTGAATCGAGATGTTTTCTAGTTCTGTTAAGGCATTTTATTTATTATTGTGATTATTTCTTTCTGTTACTTTTATTTAAGTTTATTGTACTTCTTCCAGACGACTTCTTCCCTTCTTTTTCTATGTGATATTAACTTGTAGAATAAGGTAAAAACTTCATTGCGCTACAATATGGATCTGAGGTGTAGACTTTAACAGAGAATGACAAAACTGCTTTAAAATCATTTGAGCACAAAATATTGCTTAAAATTTATGGCCCAGTAAGAGAAGAAGGTAGTTCGAGAATATGCAGTAATAATGAACTACAGGCTCTTGTACATGTAAAAGACAGTGAAATTCATCAAATCAAAGAGGTTGTGTTGGCTGGGATCTGTGGAAAGAATGTCTGACGAGGGAATGCCTAAAATAATGCTGAAGGGAAGATTATATACTACTAGACATAGAGGCAGACCAAGGATGAGATGGTTTGGTGGCATAACAGAAGATCTTGCTAGCATGGGAATCAGAGGTTGGTGAGGAAGGCCAGAGAACAGGGAAGCATGTAGGAGTATTGTTGAGGAGGCTAAAGCACATCAAAGGCTGTAACGCCAGAAAAGAAGAAATTAATGGCATCTTGCTCAGCATAATTCACATAGTATACATAAGTAAATAATCAACTAATTTAAGAGTTAAATATAACTATTTTTGGAAATAAAATTTGTGTACTTACTGAAGTGGGGCAAGGACTCAGGGATCACTTATAGAACAACGACAAGAAATGGAGACTGGGCACTGGAAAACATTCCAACTGATTCCTGAGCATGGTAAATTTACTGAACATTAAATTACTGAATTATAGCTTCAATGTAGATTTTACTAGGCATAGATTTATATTTAAATGATTCCACTTGTACTTTCACCGTTTGCTTCCACAGTCCACAGTATATTTGATCGTAATGAGGTATTTAGAACTACAGTCGCTTCTCTATTCCATTCTGTACAATAATGGATTAATGTTATTGAAAAGTATACAGAAATAGAACTATCAAAATTTCCTTGACACAATATAGTCTCCTAACTACTTCAATACTCCTACATCTTCTTCCTTCTTCTTTTTCTCCTTGTTCTTCTTTTATTCTCCATTCTTCTCTCCCTCTTCCTCTCCCTACTGCTACTATTATCCTTGTCTCTTCGTCTCTCTGCTACAAAGATCAAACAAAACACATATTTTGCATCCATTGTTTCAAGTCTTTCCCACCTCTTTTTTCTAAATATAATTAAATCTTTTTTTCATCGAATTACTACATGGTTACGTTAACACTGGATTCAGTGAGGGAAAGCGTAGCACCACTGGCACTGCAAGTTGCCTGGAGATACAATACATTACCCCATGCTGCTTGTACAGTCAAAGTAAAACTCGTACACAATTTGAAAATGTACCCGTCTGAAAATTACAGTAAGAGCATTAGAATACTTAAACTTTGTCCTTTTTTATTCTACACCATTACAAATATGTAACACTTTGTAACACGAACACGGACAAATATTAACCTATACTTGTAATTCAAATCGACGTTCACGATATTCACAACTGGGAAACATACATTCAAATGGCAAAGTTTTGAGTATGACTGTAGACTACTCAGTGGTATGAAACGCGCTTGCGCGTTTGTCTATAAACTCCTGTAGTTCACATTTTTTCTGCATCCTTTGTTTTGCCTAGTAGTACATGTCTTGATTATAATCAGTAAATGGTATCATGTCATTGCTAATGTTATGTAAATCACTTTTATATGAAATTCAGTAATGTATAGAGAAGTAAATATATGTACTAAAAGGAACATCCAAATTAGTCATGGTAATTGTTTATGCCATAAAAAACATTAGTTTTCAGACAACTTGTTTTTACAGTGCCAATAAATTGAAATATATGAGCGCTTTATCAATTGAACTATATAAAAAAACTGTCTGAGTGATGATAATACATGCCTTGCATAGTTGAACAGCTGATGTTACCTATTGGAATACACTTCCTTATTTTTTATATGCTCACAAAATTGTTTCACATATGGTTTTAAAACATACTTTTTAAGATAACTCTGAAGAGTTCACAACCTTGAATGTTAATCTGTCTGTTGGCTAGGTGCCAGCATTATCAGAGTAGATAACCTGGATGTTTAATTCTATTTATAGTGTCTCAAAGTTATTTGTATTAATTGGTTATAAACCGAAACATGATAAACATGAAAAAAACTGAAAACAGATGCTTATCATCTTGATTGTGAACTTTTGTTTTGTGTTTAGTTTTCCTACTAAGAATAATAATGTATTTAGGTTGTTCACACACACACACACACACACACACACACACACACACACACACACACACACACACACACACACACACACACACACACACACACACACACACACACACACACACACACACACACACACACACACACACACACACACACACACACACACACACACACACACACACACACACACACACACACACACACACACACACACACACACACACACACACACACACACACACACACACACACACACACACACACACACACACACACACACACACACACACACACACACACACACACACACACACACACACACACACACACACACACACACACACACACACACACACACACACACACACACACACACACACACACACAAGAGAAGTGCATAAAAATCCAAGTTAAGATCAGGCCATTTACTTATCTTGGATTTTGATGTCCATGACGTGTCTGTTGGTTAACTAATTATAAATATAATTCTATTGACTCAAAACACAAAGTTTTTATTGGTAAAAATTTAAAAATTTTACAATCAAAATTTTACATTTTTACCAATAAAAAACTTAGTGTTCCGAGTCAGTAGTATTTATATTTATTTGTATTTATCTTTTATACTTATAAAAGAAGAAGGAAAATGAAGAAGACAAAAACTAGAAGTAGATAAATAAAGTGAAGGCAAAGTGAATCATATTTAAGTGAAGTGAAACAAAGAAAATGAATAAATATAATAAAAAGAAAAAGAAAAATAATAGGGTATAGCAAAAATAATAATAATGATAATAATAGAAAACAAATCTGCTGCTACAATGATTAATGAACTTTCATACAAAAGGGAAGGGAGTGTAATTCTTTCAAGACTACATGAAGTCTATTAACCTTGCCAAATTCCATTGGCTTCACAGACATCATTTAAAGACATGCATAAGAGTAGTACCATTGAGTTACCATATGTTTATAAAATATAGAGACGTCCACCTATCCTTACTGACTCCCTAAGATCTGGTAACACACACACACACATACACCATTATGATTTTGTATCCTGAAGCAATGCTATTGTTATGATGGTCACACCAAATCTATTTGGGTATAGTGACAGCAATGAAGTCTGTAACCTCTCTATGCTTTTAGTATTTATTTTATTTCTTTTTAAATTTAGAACTAGGCAGGAGCCTAGAGAAGCAAAATTATGCTGGGTCCAGTATGACGGGACTTGCAATGAACTCAGCCATAATATAACAATAACAGATTTATTATATCTCTGGAATTCATACAGGTGTACAAGATAAATATATGTATCTATATAAAAAAAACTACCAAAAGGTACATCATGGCAAGCATGTATAAATTAAGTGTACATCAGCATAAGTGTGCATAAGGGTGCACAAAGTAAATGTATATACATATATATAATATACAAATGTTACATCACAACAAGCATACATAAATCCAGTGTGCATCAGAACAAGTGTATATAATTGCATATAAGGTAATGTAGATACATATATAAAATATGAAATGCACAACGTAAATGTAAAATTTTCTCCATCGTGTGGCTAGCTAGACACATAACAACACACACAGAACACAAGGTACACAGACTCACAATCATTTATTTTCAACACGCATGCCCCTGTAATGCACCCACCCACCGGGTAAAGCAACTATCATCTTATACCCCGGCAGTGATAAAATATACGCCCGTCGGCAACCCGTTCAGTAGGATAACATAAACGCCAAACCCCTTTAAAGACGAATAATTCATGAAGCATAAATGAAACCGGACCACCCATTTGTCTAGCATACCGTTTATCAATGACCCATGATGAGTGTGTGAACCTTAGTTCCGTTCGTAGCATTAAGTAATATTAACAAAACTCATCACCTACTTTCAGACAGTGTTCATAAAATTCTAGACAGTAGTGACTTCACAAAATTCCAAAAGGAATTAAATCCTTATGTACCTTAATAGACAGAAATTAATTACTTGAGGCTTTACAATTTCAGAAGATTTTGACAATATATATATATTTAATTTACCCAAAAAAGGAAAATGATGAAAACCAGTGTTATATTCAAAATTAAACAGCAAGTTCTATACGTGGGAAGTCAACCCATATGTGTATGCCAGTTAAGAAAACAATCAGTTTAGCCCTTGTGCAAGGGGCAAATCAGCTAAAATAATTCAATAACATTAGTAAATGGTTTCTATTAGCCTCAGATAACTGTAGAAAATAATTAAAAAAAAGAATACAATAAGGTGGTTGAGCTCTGGCATCTGTGGGAGCGCGCCCACATGTAGTTGACAGAACTTGACAGGACATCAGCCTGTCTGATAATGCCCCAGCGCGTGTCCAAGAAACTAAGTGCCCTTTTGTAAACCCTTAAAACGTCCCCAAAAAAACTTCAGGAAAGCCCCCAACCCTTAAATGTGAAACCACAGTCAATATAATTTTTTTTTATACACCACTGTTCCAGCCGGAACAGGGCTACAGGGCCGTAACCTAAATTTGTGTAATGAGTAAAAGCGAAAAGAGGTACAACTGTAAAATGGTACAAGAGTGAAATGGCTGGCGCGCTCCCGCAGTGCAGCACGCACTTACAGTCATAGCATTTAGTGTTATAGAAAAGGGTTATAAAAAGTTCAGTAATTTTTTATCGAGAGTGTTCAGAGTCATGATCACAGTTCACTTCCCAATAGACAGTCTGGACACGTGGTCCCCTGGCTTCTAAGTTATTCACATAAAACAGGCACACTGCCGGTTCGGCCCCCAAAAAAGAAAAAGCATAAATGTCACCTCATAAGTGCTGGCGAGTGCAACATAGTGATTCCGTCTCCATCTCCCTCTTCGTAGGCGGTCTTGACATGGTTCACAGCTTGGGCAGATGTTCAGCCCACAGCAGACCAGGAAACCGGCTTAGTGCGAGAACCCTAAGAAATCAAGTAAATTAGAGAACGTCTATAAAAAGGGTACACCCGAGTGGAGGTAATTAACCTCTTAAAGGGCCGCCAGCTAACTCTCACCAAAAAGGCACAATATTCAACAATTAAAGTTTTCACAACTTGATTAAATGGTCTAAATTCAGTCAATGAATAAGTAAGTTTGAGCCATGAACAGACTTAATTAAATAGTGGCTTAATACAAGTGAACTGTACTCAGTCAACATGCTTCGACAAAATCTTGCAGGTTAAGATGGCACGTGCAGAGCCGTAATAATTATTTGACCAAAAAAAATTTGATAGCAAGTCACCCACAGCATTGAGAAGGTATTACAATCAATTAAATTTCATACACAGAAGCACTCACTCTCCATTCTCTCTTGTGAAGTTAATTAACAAACTCTGCGACAGTATCTCACATGCACAAACACCGCTCACGACTTGACTGAGCACCAAGTTTTTAGTCATCAATTTTTAATGGAGAGTACTTTTACTATGACAATGACTCTTGAAAAACTTCTCGCACTATTACAGAAAATAATAAAGCATGGCTATATAAAGGGCATTACGTACAACAGTAATGAATGAGCTTTTCTTACATAACTTTGTCAGGTCGCACACACATAGTATTACATATTTTATACGGTAGTATTTAGTTATTAATTATTCAAACAAAAATTATTATTTATAAAGCCGACTAAATACAAAGACAAACTTACCGGGAGCCAATTTACGCTTAGCAAAGCATAAGAAGAAGTTACTGCGTAGAACGATACGAAGAGAGGAGATGGGGGACAATTCTTCTAGCAGAGGCAAGCGTTGACTGCCGGACACCGGCACACAATCGTAACTGCACATAGTAGAGCTGCGCGCGCAACGGCACACAATGCCGCTCCCCCTCACACCGCCGAACAAAGGTCGCGAGTGCTTCACGTTATGTTACAATAAAATGAAACTGTTCTAAAATATTTTGTAACGGCCGGCTCCGCGCCGGCACACCCCCACCCCGAAAGGGCAACCCGGTTGCCCCACAAAACTCGGGAAAGTACCCTGCAGTGTACTCCCAACTGAAAAATCCGGTGGACATCGTGGGTAAGGTGGCCCGATGGCACTTGCTCTCAGGAGAACAGAGGCTCAGAAGGGAAAACGAAAGAGACGAAAGAAGACGTGTATAGTGTAAGTGTGCAGTTGCTGCACACTGACCTGATCAGGGCCAGCCCACAGCAAAGAGGGACAGAGAAGAAAGACAAAAGAAAAGTTCGGGAGCTCCCTGAGTTCCGACCTCCTGAGGCTCGTCCACCCAAGCCAGAACACGATAGCCACCTAAACAGGGCCATCTGCCCCATATAATTACGGGAGGATTCCCTAATACTATTCCCCATTTTACACATTACCATACTGCACGGGCCAAGGGGAAAGGGGGGGCGATGACAGTCCCCCTAATGCGGTGGTCCCACTGGGACCTTGCGGAAAACCATGTCAACTGTGGCTATGGCACCTTTCCAATATATATATATATATTGTGTTTTACAAGTGTGCTCCAAGGGCATGCCCAAAACTTACCGAGTCGATGAAGTGCACGTCCGACCTCATCGACGCGACAAGTTTCGCTCCTCTCTCTAACTCCTTTTTTTTTGCTTTTTCTAGTTTTTTTTTTTCTCTCTCTCTGGGTAAAGTTAGGAAAATTGGAGGGTGGATGGTCAAGGATGTTTACGGTCATGGGCTGGGACCAAAGGTAAGGACATGGCTCCCTCCGGACATAAGGACAATTGGAGAAAACCAAGGCTCGCGCAGGCAGGGGCGCATCCCTGAAGTAGACGAACCCCACTGGGACTGTGGGAAACATCTACCCGCTACCATATTATTCTCAATCTCGCCCCCGGAGCACACCCACTCAAAACCGAAAACATCCCCACCCGCACAGAGACCACCATCATTTACCACCCCCCTTTTGTTTACAGCCCGTTTACCCTTTTCGACATAATTTCAATTTAGAAATGTGTGTGGTAATCTCTTTGGGACTACTACCCTGTTCTTCTAATCGCGCCGTCACCGGTGACGTAAAGCCGAGGATACGGTATGGTCCCGACCAACGATAGCATAATTTGGCGGCTCTTTTATCGGCAGCCGAGCTGATCGGGTGGCTCTGGCAGTAGACCAAATCTCCTACCTTAAAGGGATTTGGAATACGCCCCTGATTATACCGAGCACGGACGCGCTCGTGCGCACGGAGCAAATTCTTCCGGGCCTCTTTCCACCTATCTGCCGTCCTTATGTCTGGGTTACTCGGCAGAAGATCGTCTATATTCCATAAGTTGGCCAAGGGAAGCGTAGGCGAGAAACCAAACATAACTTCAAAAGGAACGGCCTTATGACTGTCATGCAGGGCCGTATTGAAAGCTAGTTGTAACCACTTTAAGTTCTGGTCCCAGGTAGTCTGTTGCTCAGCGTGATAGGCAATAAGTGCGGACCGTAGATTCCTATTGAACCTCTCCGCATGGGACGGCTGCGGGTAATACGGGGAAGTGGTTACATGCTTGATGCCATTGGCGAAGCACATTCGCCGAAAGTCGCCAGAAATAAATTGTGGACCATTGTCCGAGACAATGATGGCCGGAAGACCGAAGTGCTGAAATACATGACTCTGGAGCGCGTTTATGGTCAATCGAGCAGTTGCCTGCCGTAAGGCCAGTAGCCAGGCAAACTTCGAAAAAGCATCCACACAGACAAGTAGGTAAGCATTACCTGACTTGCTACGCGGGAAGGGTCCCACGTAGTCGATGAATAGCTTCTCCATCGGTCTGCTCGCCACATCAGATGACAACAGCCCCAACTTTGTGTTTTGGGCAGGCTTGCTTAAGCCACAGAGATGACATGCCTTCACCCGAGTTGCTATGTCCCTATCCATGCCCTTCCAGATGAAGTTTTTCCTAATACTGGAAATGGTCTTCGAAATACCCTTATGTCCACCTACCGGGGAATTGTGATAGTAGCTGAAGACCATGGGCACAAGTTTGCTAGGCAGCACTATCTTCGGGGCCCGTCCTTTCTTCTCTCTGCAACATAGGACGCCCCTGGACAAGAAGTAGGGGATCTGCACGTTACCCTCTTTTAGATTTTGGATGATCGGACCCAACTCTTCATCATTTAACTGATGGGGCAACACATCAGTAAAAGCTAACGGAAAGTCTAGTAGAACAGAACAGGGTTGCTCCGGCTGGGCTTCGCTGGGGTGGGAGAACATACGGGACAAAGCATCTGCAACCACATTTTGAGTTCCCCGAATGTGTTGCACCTTAAATTTAAAGGATGAGATTTTAACCACCCATCGTCCAATCTTACCCAGCTGCCGGGGATGAGCGAGAAGCCAAGAGAGAGCCTGGTTGTCGGTCTCGAGCAGGAACTCAGCGTGTTCCAGAAAACGCCTGAACTTATCTAGAGCGTATACCACAGCCAAACACTCTAGCTCATACACTGAAGACTTCTGTTCTTGTTGGGTCAAAGTTCTAGAAATGAAGGCCACGGGCTGCCTAGCACCATCAACCACTTGGGACAGAACCGCCCCGAGCGCCACCGAACTCGCGTCCGTCTGTAAGATAAACTGTCTCGAGAAGTCTGGCATTCTCAGTACTGGGGGGGAAATAATGGCTTCCTTCAGAGTCTCGAAAGCCTTCTGTTGCTTTTCCCCCCATACAAATTTGGCGCCCTTCTTCTGGAGTTCATTCAGAGGTGCCGCAATCTCCGCCGTGTTTGGGATGAAACGCCGATAGAAATTGACCATCCCCACAAATCTCGCGATGCCTTTGGCATCCTTTGGTGGGGGAAAGTCCCTGATCCCCTGTGTTCGCTCAGGATCCACAGTGACACCTCTATGGGAAATCAGGTGGCCCAGAAAAGAAATTTGTGTCTGGGCAAACTTCACCTTTTCAGGATTGACAGTGAGGCCGGCACCCCTCAACCTGCACATCACCTCCTCAAGATGACTCAAACGTTCCTCATACCCCTTGCTGTACACCAGCAAGTCATCAAGATAATTAAAAACGTACTTGAACTTGACATCGTGAAAAACGGTGTCAAGCAAACGGGTGAGTGTTTGGGCCCCTACTGCTAGACCCATAGGAACCCTAGTATACTGATAGAGGTTCCACGGAACACAGAATGCCGTGTAGGGCCTACTTTCTTTCGTCAAGGGAATCTGGTGATATGCAGAGTTGAGGTCAATGATGGTAAAATACCTCGCCTCACTGAACCAATCGAACGCGGAATGAAGGTCAGGAAGTGGGACCGAATCTACCTCGATGTTAGCGTTCAGCTTGCGGTAGTCGATGACCATCCTGTGCTTACCTCCAGGCTTGGGCACTAGGAACGCTGGACTGGCATAACTGGATTGAGACGGTTCAATCACCCCTTGATCTAATAATTCTTGAACCTTCTCCCTCAAGATGTTCATCTTCGGAGGGGCAAACTTATAAGGGTGGGAGCGCACCACCTTGGAGTCCGTTAGGCGGATCTTATACTCCAAGAGATGTGTGAGCCCAAGGGCCGGAGTTAATACAGTGGGGAAACGCTCACACAACTGATCTAAAGCGGACCGCTGGGACTGGGAGAGGTGGTCTCTAGATGTGTCGGGGCACTTAACCTCTTGGATATCTTGCCTGGTCCCCTGATATCCAAGGAACGGGATTACAACTCCCCGATTGAATTTAAAATAACATTGGTGCTCTTGGATGTCAATAACGAGACCACTTTTGCAGATGAAATCGGCACCAATAATGCATTCAACTCCCAGAGCAGGAGAAACCAGAAAGCTCCACACCCAAGAAAATCCCTCGATTTTAAACTTGAATGAAACTACCCGGGAAATGGGCAGAATTTCCTGGGATGCCGTCCAGCACACTACGGAAGACTTTTCTGACCGTTTAATTAAACCCTGTCGCTCAAGGTCCTCGCACACTTTAGATGAAATGATGGATCTTGCTGATCCGGAGTCAACTAATGCTCTGAGTTGACTCTTTTTCAACTCCAACAGCAAGAAGGGGCATATGGAAGTGGGTCTAGAGATGGTTTGGAGGACCTTGCTACCCAAAGACTTGGGACCTACAACTGGCCTGGAGGCGCGTACCTTAGAAGACCCGCGACAGGTAGGGGAAGACCTCCGACATATCTTCCCCTCATTGAGCCTTTTCTGAATGACCTTGGGCGCCCTGGGGAGGGACGTTGGACTCGACCCAACCCCGGTACAAAATCGTCTGACGTGGCCCAACCTACCACACTTAAAACACGTCACATTAGGCGAACGACGGCGCCTCTCGCTACAAGAGTTTGTAATACTATTTTCATTACCGCATGAGGATGGAACAATTCACCCCCCATGCCTCTCGTGTCTTAACTTATCAGGGGTCACGTGCTCACGGGACTCGTCAATCACCTGGACCGTTTTAGAAAACACACATAGCCGTTCGAGGTCCGCAAAACAACGTGGACGGTCCGTGAACACCAAACGGGATCTCTCTTGGGGCATCACCCCTTCTAAAATTCTTCCAACGACATCCTTCTCGGGCAACCCTAACCTCAAAACCCGAGCACATTTACGGATATCCTGCACAAAATCCCCCAACGCCTCTCCGTTGGCCTGTGCACGATAGAACCGGCTAAGTTCCAAACGCCAACGTCGCCGACGGGGTATGAAAGAGTCCAACACCTCCCCATGGAGAGAGTCGATACTGCCACCACGACGCAGAGTGCGGGTGACCAGCTCAGCCAATAAACCCCGGCAGTACGGATATATAACGGACAAGAGGACCTCATCGGACAGCCCCGGAAAATCCGCCAACTCCAGGACGATGTCCAGAAAAACCAACAATTTGCCCTCATCTTCTCCATCCACTACCGGAAGTCTCTGGAGGATGCCGGAAATAGGATTGGGTAGTCCTTGATACCCTACCCCCGCCAGAATCACACAATACACTGAACACAAAACATAACCCACAAAAGCATATTTACAAGAAACGGAAAAACTCAAGTACTGTCCTTCCTTTGAGTAGACCCCCGGGTTCTCTAGCGCTGCGGAAACCTGGCCTATCCAGAACCATGCAAACCCCACGAAAGGAGACAAGAGACAACAACAATACTAGACACATATAACAGCAAACAGCAACTCGACACACACGTCGTACCAACACATAATTCACAACAACCAACTAACCATCAACTACAAGTCCTAATTCGGAAATGCAGAATCATTCAACATCAACCGGACACAAATCGGTTCCGGTACCGATTTCCGATTGGGCCATACCGCATCCCATCAATATACTACGCTCAACACCGAGCCTAATTAACATTCCATCTTCCAGGCCACGCTTAAGACTCCCCGGCCGTACAAGCTATCAAAAAAAAATTTTTTTTTTTTTTAAACACCATTAACCGCCTCAGTGGTGCGACCCGACTCACAAATTAAACAACTTATAACTAGCCTACACGGGCCTACATCAACTAAGTTACAATAATTGCATTAATATTTCCGAGTCTGCAAGCCCCGTCACACACCAGGACCCAAGGGTTCAGGCCTAGAATGAACCACGCTCTGCTACCATTTGTAACCTCTCTATGCTTTTAGTATTTATTTTATTTCTTTTTAAATTTAGAACTAGGCAGGAGCCTAGAGAAGCAAAATTATGCTGGGTCCAGTATGACGGGACTTGCAATGAACTCAGCCATAATATAACAATAACAGATTTATTATATCTCTGGAATTCATACAGGTGTACAAGATAAATATATGTATCTATATAAAAAAAACTACCAAAAGGTACATCATGGCAAGCATGTATAAATTAAGTGTACATCAGCATAAGTGTGCATAAGGGTGCACAAAGTAAATGTATATACATATATATAATATACAAATGTTACATCACAACAAGCATACATAAATCCAGTGTGCATCAGAACAAGTGTATATAATTGCATATAAGGTAATGTAGATACATATATAAAATATGAAATGCACAACGTAAATGTAAAATTTTCTCCATCGTGTGGCTAGCTAGACACATAACAACACACACAGAACACAAGGTACACAGACTCACAATCATTTATTTTCAACACGCATGCCCCTGTAATGCACCCACCCACCGGGTAAAGCAACTATCATCTTATACCCCGGCAGTGATAAAATATACGCCCGTCGGCAACCCGTTCAGTAGGATAACATAAACGCCAAACCCCTTTAAAGACGAATAATTCATGAAGCATAAATGAAACCGGACCACCCATTTGTCTAGCATACCGTTTATCAATGACCCATGATGAGTGTGTGAACCTTAGTTCCGTTCGTAGCATTAAGTAATATTAACAAAACTCATCACCTACTTTCAGACAGTGTTCATAAAATTCTAGACAGTAGTGACTTCACAAAATTCCAAAAGGAATTAAATCCTTATGTACCTTAATAGACAGAAATTAATTACTTGAGGCTTTACAATTTCAGAAGATTTTGACAATATATATATATTTAATTTACCCAAAAAAGGAAAATGATGAAAACCAGTGTTATATTCAAAATTAAACAGCAAGTTCTATACGTGGGAAGTCAACCCATATGTGTATGCCAGTTAAGAAAACAATCAGTTTAGCCCTTGTGCAAGGGGCAAATCAGCTAAAATAATTCAATAACATTAGTAAATGGTTTCTATTAGCCTCAGATAACTGTAGAAAATAATTAAAAAAAAGAATACAATAAGGTGGTTGAGCTCTGGCATCTGTGGGAGCGCGCCCACATGTAGTTGACAGAACTTGACAGGACATCAGCCTGTCTGATAATGCCCCAGCGCGTGTCCAAGAAACTAAGTGCCCTTTTGTAAACCCTTAAAACGTCCCCAAAAAAACTTCAGGAAAGCCCCCAACCCTTAAATGTGAAACCACAGTCAATATAATTTTTTTTTATACACCACTGTTCCAGCCGGAACAGGGCTACAGGGCCGTAACCTAAATTTGTGTAATGAGTAAAAGCGAAAAGAGATACAACTGTAAAATGGTACAAGAGTGAAATGGCTGGCGCGCTCCCGCAGTGCAGCACGCACTTACAGTCATAGCATTTAGTGTTACAGAAAAGGGTTATAAAAAGTTCAGTAATTTTTTATCGAGAGTGTTCAGAGTCATGATCACAGTTCACTTCCCAATAGACAGTCTGGACACGTGGTCCCCTGGCTTCTAAGTTATTCACATAAAACAGGCACACTGCCGGTTCGGCCCCCAAAAAAGAAAAAGCATAAATGTCACCTCATAAGTGCTGGCGAGTGCAACATAGTGATTCCGTCTCCATCTCCCTCTTCGTAGGCGGTCTTGACATGGTTCACAGCTTGGGCAGATGTTCAGCCCACAGCAGACCAGGAAACCGGCTTAGTGCGAGAACCCTAAGAAATCAAGTAAATTAGAGAACGTCTATAAAAAGGGTACACCCGAGTGGAGGTAATTAACCTCTTAAAGGGCCGCCAGCTAACTCTCACCAAAAAGGCACAATATTCAACAATTAAAGTTTTCACAACTTGATTAAATGGTCTAAATTCAGTCAATGAATAAGTAAGTTTGAGCCATGAACAGACTTAATTAAATAGTGGCTTAATACAAGTGAACTGTACTCAGTCAACATGCTTCGACAAAATCTTGCAGGTTAAGATGGCACGTGCAGAGCCGTAATAATTATTTGACCAAAAAAAATTTGATAGCAAGTCACCCACAGCATTGAGAAGGTATTACAATCAATTAAATTTCATACACAGAAGCACTCACTCTCCATTCTCTCTTGTGAAGTTAATTAACAAACTCTGCGACAGTATCTCACATGCACAAACACCGCTCACGACTTGACTGAGCACCAAGTTTTTAGTCATCAATTTTTAATGGAGAGTACTTTTACTATGACAATGACTCTTGAAAAACTTCTCGCATTATTACAGAAAATAATAAAGCATGGCTATATAAAGGGCATTACGTACAACAGTAATGAATGAGCTTTTCTTACATAACTTTGTCAGGTCGCACACATAGTATTACATATTTTATACGGTAGTATTTAGTTATTAATTATTCAAACAAAAATTATTATTTATAAAGCCGACTAAATACAAAGACAAACTTACCGGGAGCCAATTTACGCTTAGCAAAGCATAAGAAGAAGTTACTGCGTAGAACGATACGAAGAGAGGAGATGGGGGACAGTTCTTCTAGCAGAGGCAAGCGTTGACTGCCGGACACCGGCACACAATCGTAACCGCACATAGTAGAGCTGCGCGCGCAACGGCACACAATGCCGCTCCCCCTCACACCGCCGAACAAAGGTCGCGAGTGCTTCACGTTATGTTACAATAAAATGAAACTGTTCTAAAATATTTTGTAATGGCCGGCTCCGCGCCGGCACAAGTCTACTAGTAATTTTATACAAACCACTACGTTGTCTTTGGTACTGATGAGCGCTTTCGGCAGTCAAGCCATCTTCAGGTCATTTACCTTGACCTGACCTGACATTTGGGTAAATGACCTGAAGATGGCTTGACTGCCGAAAGCGCTCGTCAATACCAAAGACAACATAGTAGTTTGTATAAAATTACTAGTAGAAATATTTGAGACCACTAACACTCCAATACAACAATAAAGCAATGAAGTCACTAATTACAAACTTTAATTAGGCAAAATCAGCAGTTATAAATCAACAAAAGACACTTTTATACAATAAATCCTTAAATTTTTAGTGACCGTCAATCAGTGAATGTTTTAGTGGATAGTTAGTGAGGATCGGTCAATAATACAACTTTTAGTAATTTTGCGTCGACGTTTCGACAATATTTATTGTCATCTTCAGGACCTGTGTATGAAATACAGTAGAAATATCAAACATAACGAAACAATTAAATATTTGGATGAACGTGTTGGTGATGTGAGTGTGTGCGTGTGTATGTATGTATCATTTTTTATGTGAAGACTTATGATAGTTTGTTTACATCTTCAAATTATCTTTAAGAAAGCGAATTATCTTTCAAATTATCTTTATACAATAAAGCAAATTAAATTTGTCCAACAGTAAATGCCACCTTAGTACAGCTTTGCACTTATTAACACAATGGTACTTCTCCTCCTACGGCTCTACCTCTACGGCCCGAACAGCCCTACGGCCTCTATGGCCTGAAGTCGAGCCTTAGCCACCTCTATCCTGACCCTCCATCTCTCTCTATCAGTAACAATGGACTTCCATCCTTGCACTTCCATCATCTCTCTTGCATCTATAGCAACAGCACCTTCCCATCTGTACCTTGGACGGTTTTTTTGTTTTTCCCATCCATACTCCCCATAAGAAGTCTTTTTTAGATGTTTGTTGTCCATTCTTACGACATGGCCAGCCCATTGCAGCCTCCTCAGTTTTACGTACACTTCTACCATTGGCAGGGCTGTCGCCCATGTGCAGTTTTACCTTTGCCGCCTCCTGAATTTACTTTTCATATCCCTACTTTCCACACTATTTAATATTATTTAAATTAAAAATTGATACAGTTATAAGTAGTAAAATTTACAAAAAAATAAATATATTTTTTTTTTACTTTTTCATCTGAGTACATACATGACATAAGTGGAAGATGTGCTCATAGAAGTGTTGAATACATTTTCAAAAATATAATAGTTTATTTGCATGGTCGTCTTTTCAGAGTTTTTATAACACTATAGTTTATTAAAAGAGCACGTTTTCAAATTTTTAAATGACATTTCTAATGCACCACTTAACTTCTGTTGTTTTCACCTTTCTTTTTTGTTCATATTGAACCTGTTTTTATGTAAGACATTCTGATGATATTACGAATATAAACCATATACAAATATGACACATCTCAGAATTACACCGCCAGACCGAGATCAAAAACAAGACCGTACTCGAAAACGTCTTAAGCATAACTAACAAATTTCTGTTACTGCTTACAAACTGCTGTTGTTTTGAATACAAGTTGACAGTCCCAAAGGTGCCTGTTCATCAAATCAAAACATAAATCATTTCTTATTTTATCGGGTACGAACTTTATAGTTTGCCAGCGTCGACATCCACGTGCCTGTCTACAAAACCACAAAGAGACCACAGCTACAACTCAGATATAAATGTCGTGCAACAAAGGCACAAGATACCTATACAATTTCTTGGCAGTCGTAGGCTGATGCCAGTACACCACGCCAGT